>NW_010583016.1:457002-536099 GCF_000705375.1 Tinamus guttatus | reverse complement strand
CCCAGAAGAGGAGCTGTGATAATGTGCTTATTGCTAGGATTTGGACAGTCTTCTAGCAAATTATGCCATCTGCAAATGTGATATATGGCGTGGAAGCTGTAGCGAGCACGCCATGCAAATCTGTCTCGTATTGGTAAGCCGTACAGAGCTTTCTCAGTGCTCTTTATTTGACATGGGGATTTAATAGGAGGGAAGCTATCAGAGCATCAAAAACTGTGCCCTCAGCAATCCTGGTTGCTGCAGAAATATCCCATGCAGACAACCATACTAAAACCCAGAGTACAGTTCCTCCTATACCTCTATTCTATGGCTTCATATTCATCTCCTTTCAGTCTCTTCTTCCAGAATGCCATTTATAACACATCAGTTCTTACCTTAACTTCGGCATCAGGTCACTGGTTTTGATGCAATTTGAATATGAAAATTCAGATTTCAGTAGAAATTGTTGCATAGGAAAACTTTCAACACTATTTATGTGCAACTGCAACATTACTTCTGTTAAGCATTCAGACTACTTTGGGGAAAGTTTAAAGCTTTGTTTGAATCTCTTTATGTCTTCTGGGGAGCAAATATCTCTCTGCAGAAGGACAACTTATGTGAGCATGCATGCGGTTACTAGCTTGCTACTTCCCAACCACCTCATCTTCACCAAATCAACTGAATTTCTCAAATGTTTAATCTGCCCCTGGAGAATTAATCTTGAAATGATCACATCTGGAGTAGTAGTAGGAAATGGCTTGAAGTAGCACTTGAAAACTACAGAAATTAAAACTATTATCACACAGACTGGTGAGATGTATGTATTGGAGCAGCTCAAGTAAACTAGTTAACACTAGTAGTGCTAAGAGTACAGTGTGTGGCAGGACAGAGCTCAGCACGAGCTGGAAATCTCATCTGGGACTTTGGTTAAAGCCATCTTTCTATACTGACCTCTAGGATGAGGTGATCTTACTGAAATAGGTACCTGTGCTAGTTCATTTAATGTGTATCTGTAAATATATCTTTAAACTATAATGTACATGTCCCCAAGAAGGAGCACTTGTGTTTCCAATTTCTCTTGTACTTTCAATCCTTCATATAAGAGAAGTGTCATTACCCAAGAGGAATATCTAACATGTTCTGAAGTATAGGAGAGAGAAAAGGGAGGGAAGAAGAGAAGGTGAAAATCTGCTTAATGAATTCTTGTGGTCATGATTGCAGAAGACTAAGAAGAGAGAGTTGTGAAAAAGTAATTTTCCAGAGATTTTTGAAGAAGTGAAAAATCAGCGCATTACTCTGGAGGCAGATGAGACTTGAAAAACATTGTCTTTTCTTAAAGATGACAAACCCAGCAACTTAATTTTCCTTTATTCTGCACAGTATAGAAATCAGGTCTTACAGAATTGCCCTATAGGATCTCTATTTCAGCACAAACCCAAAACTTTAATGCTTTGGATAATGGAAAAGATGTATTATATATAGTTTGCAAATTCTCTTTGTTTTCCATAGTCCTCCTATGCTGTCAGCTGTGAATCCTGTTCTTGTTTAATTGATTAGGCTAGCACTGAGGAAGCAATATTTTACCTCTTCTTTTGGTTATCACAGAAATCTATTCTGAGTAGAGCTAAAATGCTCTATCCAGTTCATATCAATGATTATGCTGATAATGGCATTCAGCAGATTGTTATTTTCCATTATGCTTGAGTACTTCAAAATGATATTGGCAAAAATAATGTCAATATTGGCAAAAATAATGGTGATCAGGCAGTTTGCTAACTTAACTCTCAGTCCCAGGATTAGCATAAGTTTAGATACACATGCAAAAGTTAACTCCAAGACATATCATAGCACAGATTTTTGGCAGAACCAAATAGTTGCACTGTTGGTTATCTTACCACAACACCTTGTAATTAAGATGAACAATCACAAAGCTTCATTGACACTGTGATTAACAAGGAAATGGCATTAAGTAAGATAGCAAGGTGGAATGAAGACTTCTGTTTCGTAGAGTTGAGTTGCCACACTTAGAGTTAAATAAGTAGATCAACAGGACATTCCTCTGTAGATATTGCCTGAATGTCTCAAAAAACAGCTAGCACAAGCCAGACAAGAGGCAAGGTCAGACTCTTGAGAGGACACATGGTACTCGTGCTCTTCCAGGAGTTGTAGGCCTCAATATATTGAATAGAAGCTTCTTCTCAACATGGCCTTCAGCGACTTCTGTCTTCCACAAACTTGACTGACTTCAGAATTATACTTTTGAATGCATTTTTAAGCCCTGGAAAAAGAAAAAAGAAGAAGAAAAGATTTTTAGTAATATCTCAACCCTGATTAAAACAAAACTGCTCAGGTATGTTTCTCCTTTCTCTTTCAAGTCCATATTTCTACTGTAAATCAGTAAGATTGGTATAGGAAATTAATTGAAAGATGTAGAATATGTACTATAGAATGACTCTTTTTGCACTTGAATTTTCCCTGTGCAACAAGCCCTCTCAGATAGCGATGCAATAAGCCTTCTGGGCACAAATACAGTATTACTCACCAGTGTGTACCAATCTGACTTGACATGGTGTGTGGCATACTCTGAGCAGGACTGGGCTGTTATTTATTTATTTATTTATGTTATGTTTTTTTCAACAGAAAGCATACATGGGCTTCCATGCTGTGTAACCTGCAGGTCTAATTTCTGCTGTCAGCAGACTATTCACCAGAAAATTGAGCCATGCCATCAAAGCCTATTTTTATTTGTTTGGAGAGATTTCAGGTGCTTGATGATGTAAGGAACTGTTAAGGATGGGGATTTTATTAAATACTTCCTTTCCTCTTATTGCTGATTTGCTAGTTCCAAAATCTCACAGCTTGAGAATGTTTACTTTCTTTTTTCATTTATTTATCTATTTATTTATTTTTATTCTAATTATCAGCATCAAAGTTTATCCAGCTCTGACCTGGAGTATAATCAACATATCCCCTTAACTGTAGGCTCAGATGTTCTGCGTGGACTGCTACTGTGACATTTTTGGATGAAAATCCATCCCTTAATACTCAAATGTGAGGCACATACTGGTTTTATGGCATGCCTTCACCTATGGCCACCTGTTGGGGTGGCACAATGCCTGCTCAGAAAGCTCTCTGCCAGTTTCAAGAGGACATAGGTATCAACCAAATATAGATTTAGAAAGATAGCTAGTGACATGGTGGAGGCATTACCTTAGCTGCAAGATGAGACTCTTGCTGTCAAGCAATTCCAAATTTGGTCCATCCATTTCAGAATAAGTCTTACAGGCACATCATTAGCTTATGCCAAACATATATATTTACATATAAATATGCATGCATGTTAAAGTAAACAAATCCTACTAATCAGAAAACATCTACGTATTCATAAGAGAGTGTCACAGAGTTAGAAAAACTCTGCTTTTCAAAAAATGACCATTGCAACCAAATGGTTGTCTCTCTAAGTAAGGTATCTGTTTCTCGTACTTATCTGCTATTTTCAAAAAATGACCATTGCAACCAAACGGTTGTCTCTCTAAGGTATCTGTTTCTCGTACTTATCTACTGTTTAAATTCAATGCATTACCTTTAGACAGAATTTGGAAATGCTTGATTGAATTAGAGATCACCTCAAAGATATTAGCTGCTCAAAAAAACCCACATTCTTTGAGTAAATTTGAATACAAGAATATTCATGACAAGTGAAACTTGTGTCAAGTTGCATACGAATGCAATTAGGGTTTGTCCTGTGCAAAACTGGTGTCAAAGGTTAGGATATCTTCCAATGATCAGCAGTTGCCCAGAGGGTTTCTTCAGCTTTTTATTATGTTTTAGAAGAAAATCAGAAATTGAAATTTTGAAGACTTACTTGCAGGATTACAGTTTTGATTATGATCTAGCATTATGTCCTGTTATGAGAGGAACAAGACCTACTGGTACCATGAAATACGTGTTGTCAATACAGAAACCTCTGGTCCTGAAGATAATGAATAAATAGCAGCTAGCATTAATAAATATTTACAGTGCTAATGTACAAGTATAAAAAGCTGAAGTATCTGTCCAGTTGAATTTAAAATAAATTGTCATACTTGAAATTATAATATGAACAAAGAAACTTGAAAGAAATCTAAGAGAGTGAAAACATTGGAAATGATGAGGAAAAAGTGAACACAGGTTTGCTAGAGGACACAATGGTACAGACTCAAAAACAGGAACAAGGAACACGGATTTAATGTGAAAAAATAAACTGTGAAAACAGAGTGCATATTAATTTAGCAATCAGGTGGATATCCTCTTCTATGTCACCAGTTACAGGACATAAATGGATAAAGCAAGGTGCAGGAGTTTGGGAAAAATAATTTTGTGAACTCAAAAGCCATGAGAGAGGGCTGAAATTCCTCTTTTTCTTTCATCAGAGAGATGTGAAAAGGCTTATTAAAGACCTGAAGGCAGCAGAATGGGATGGAATTATCGGACAGAGATAAACTAGTCAAAATAATAGAAAAAAAATGATGGGTCTGCAAGCTTTCTGCCCAACCAGGAAAGTTTCCAAGAAAGTGAAACATTTTGTTTTTGTAAAAGGGATGGATAAGAGAGCATTTCCTGTCAGGTATTACAAAGGTAAAATTTAAGATAATCTGAAGATTTCTTTAAGAAAGACTAATGCTCAGTCCATGAGCTCTTCACTGGAAACATTTACATGTACAAACATGCTTTTGCAATATTGGAGGAGCTTTGTGCTCGTTGATACTTGCTCTTCCATGCAGAATATGCTGGTCACAATCCAGGCTAAGACAGAATTTTTATCTACTTTTATAGTGGACATATGCTTCTAATTTTACATATCTAGTTTTCCTCTTCACTTGGACTAAATTGCGACTTCCTTTCTCAAGAGCTGACTACCCTTGACACCATCTAGGCTTGCCATGAAGCACCCTGTTGTCTCTGAATCATGCGCACGCATCCAAGGCTGATACTTCTCACTGATCTCTGAGTGAGGTGGAGTGTGGGAAAAGGTAATATTTTATGAGGAGAAAATCAGCTGGCTATGTAGAGGGATGACAGAATGGACCCCACAAGGACACAGAGCCTATTGTATGTCACTATAGGAATGGATGGTAGCAAAGATGTTTAGTAAAAGAAGCTTGTTGCCACACTTACAAATCTATTATACAATCTCCACAGAGGGAAAATGCTCAGAAACAGTGAAACAATTAAATATTGACTAATGTTGACTCTTGTCTTCCCTCTAAAAGAACATGTAGAAATGTGGAGAATATGTAACACATGAATAATTTCTCTTGATCCTCAAGAGACATACATGGAATTAATCCGTGAGAGCAGGTGCCATGAATCCAATATTATTTCTTATTATAATCTATTTGCCTTGACCTACCATATCCTCCTAAAGCTATATTGAAATAAATGACTGTTTTGAATTCCCATTGGGCATGTTTGACCAAATGGTTTATCAGCAGGGAATTAAAAGTTGCAATTGAGTTGGACAATAAAAGAATGTATCAAAGTTAGAATATATAAATTTTCTCTTTAATGGTGTTTGGAATTGTTTACAAATAGATTTGCAGCCTTTGGAATAATTATTTGGTTATATAGTATATAAACTCAATATTAATCCAGAGAGGTCCGCCTTAGAATGATTATAAAGATAGAATGACTTCTTAAAGAATATATATCTATACCTGTACCTTTATCTTTGACATAGCTTTACACAAAGATATTTTTGGTTCTTTGAAGTGGTTCTTATCTATAACTTAAAGTATAAGAATGTTATGTTTGCTTAAATTTTGTGAGAGAAAATATCCTTAATGTAAAATTTTCTCTGCTTTTAAAAGATGAAACTGCTTTCCAAATAAAAAGGAAAGAAAAAGTAGAGTCAATTTTCCCTCTGAAAATTATAGCTGTCTGTGCCTTTTAACAGATGCATAAATTCCAATTCCTGTTTGAAAATTGCAATTGTTTATGTCAAATATCAAGTATTAACTATAGCTCTACAAACACATACTGAAGCATGCAACAAGCTATAATTAATTCAGTTCTTTATGCCATTCTCATCCTTAGCATTTGATGTTAACAGTTCATTTTTTAATAATGTTACAAGAATTTGTAGAGTTCTTCATGCCATGTGAGAGAGCCATAACATTTTGCTATCTTGGCCCATCAGAGGTTGGGAAAACCAGGGCATAAAGCTCTCTTTAAAAGACCACTCTTGGTTGTTGACACAATCATTATTTGATGTTTTGAAACAACTCAGAAAAGCAGATGAAGAGACGACAGTTTCAGCGCAAAGCCAATGCTATTAGAAAGCCCCAAAGTATTCCACATGGCAGTTTATGACAGCTCCAGCACCTTGGTGACCTTAGTCCCTGGGAACAAGTATGAATACCTAAAATCATTTTTAATAAATTTTGTGAATATTTGAACTCATGTAAGAATGTCGTTAGGGAATGTTATGTTTCCTTACTCGAAAGTGGCTACCAAGTAGAATCACTGATTACTTATCTTTAATTTTTATCTGATTATCTTTATGTTGAAACTAGGACATGCAAACTGAAACAGTTATTCTAGGGAATAATTAGAGATCAGATTGAAAGCATTATAACTGGCAATTAGACCAAAGCAAAGCATTCCTTGTGAGAAATGAACATGATGTTGCTCAGATTGGGCTGAAGTGAAGATCTGTAGTAAAAACTGTACTCTCTAAAATGGAACTACTTAAGAATAGTTGCACAAAGTGCATCTAATCAAAAAATGCACACAAACAGGTTAAGTCAAATAACAGGGGCAAACACCTACTTGCAGTAAGGGCAGCTGTACAACATCACTGAGAGGAAATTATTCCATTTTGAATAAAATCAGAAATTCTGCAAAGTGAAAACAAGCAAACAAACCCTATAGATTCATAATTCTAAAGATTAAGAAAGAGGCAAATTTCCAGAGGTTCATACACAGAGTAAGTTTGTGATAACAAAGACCATCAGTTCAGAGACTCATGAATTGAACAGAGAATGTGTCTGATGATTCCCCCAACTTTGAGGAATTTGGCAGCAAAAGCTTATGGTATGAAGACATCAGAAGAAAAGGTTGTCCTCCATGTTTGATCAAGGAAACTGAAAGGCAGAGTAACTGCCAATCTGTTAGGACAATAATTCTCCCAGTTGTACTAAAAAATATGTGTACAATGGCTGTATACCCCCCACTCATAGATAGGATAATGAGAAGATGATGAAATACAACCAGTATTGACATTGTTTCTTGGTACCTTCCAGAATGTTAGAAAGTACTGGTGAAAACCACACTTTCCTTCTCAGTTCCTGAGGAAAGGATATGAACAAACAGCATATACAAGTCCAGGGAACAGATCCATGGGCAGTAGCCATGCTGTGAAGAGGAAAATTTTAGAAATAAGATCAGAGGAGAGATGGGTTTTGATGGGTTACTTTAAGTAAGTACCTAGTTACTTGACTATTGCTTCAAAACCCATCTTCCCTCTGATCTCTCCCTCCCCTTGTCTTGTAAGGCAGAGAGAACACTTTCCTTGTCAAGAAGGTCGAACTGTCTGCCCTAGTCTGTCGGCTGTATTATTGGCTGTATCAGGTGAGCATGCTATTTCCATTTGATTTTCAAAAAGAATGAGAAGTCAGTGTAGCAGCAAATGCTGGGAGAAGATGCTGTCTGACCCAGTATAGAACAATAAAAAGATACAGTACTTGGTGATCCTGACCTATGTCATATCACTGACTCAGAAAATAAAGACTGGCATATTGTACTCCTCTGTGTCATATCACTAAATACCTAGTACTGCTAAAACTGTAAAAAAATTAATCAATGTGCAGATATCAAAACAAATTATTTCAGGAAAACAGTAACTGCAGTGGCACATATTTCGCCCAATACCTAAATCAATACTATCGAATTGAGATAATAATAAATCTATTCTGCAGAATCAATTCTTCTACTGGAAAAGAAATCACTAAAACTCCAATAAAAATAAGATTTCTTTTGGCAACTTCTGCCCATTTAACTGTAGGACATTCACTATCTGGGATTTGAGGACACTATGCTCAATATGCACATGAAGCTCAATGTGGCATATTTATGCTCGATGTGGTACTGTGATTGTGGTGCACCCCACAGAACTTCTGAAAAAGATTACTATTGCTATTGTATAGGTTTTCTGAGTTTAAAAAGATTAACAGTGCTTTTAGGAGCTTCTGAGGCCAGAAGATGTGATGGTGAAGTAGACAAAAATAGTCCTAGAATTAATCCTGAGTGGAATATAAATAAATAGGCAGGTTTTATGGATGTGTCTTGGCTTGGGTGCAGAGCTTTTTCCTAAACTATCATTTGTCATTTCTATTTCAAAGTGTTCTTCACAAGGGAAGATGCAGTACAGACAGGACAGAGAGGCTAGGAAGTGGCTAGGAAGTAACACTGACTTAGCCTATATTGGCTAGGAAGTGACACTGAAGTATCATCTTTGCATTAGAGCATTTGGGGAACATGTACAAAGCTTTATGTTCAAGGACTTAATATTTATGGCAAGATTGGAAAGGGACAGGACTGTAGGAAGATAGGGACAAAAACAGATACAACAAGAAAATAGAATTGATAAATTCTTGTATTTACTGAACAGTCTTTTACTCTATGAAAAGTCCCTTTCAGTCTGAATACTTATCAGGCAATGAACTAGGGATTCCCAATATGTTTCTAGCAGTGACAAAAATGGAAAATTGATCATCTGGCAGGTCCTCCAAACCCCAGCATAACTATTAGATGAAACATCCCTTGTCAACCTTTTTACCCTTCAAACTGCTGTCATCCTATCTAAGATTGCTGTCTTGCACTGTGAGAGAAGGTAGAAGAAGAGTGTAATATTTCAGGAGAAACTGCACTGTGTGTATAGTCAAAAACTCAAGGAATAAAAGAGAGAATCTTTTGATCAACTCTTTCCTGAAAATCTTCTTTCCTACAAAATCACTTATTTCTAATGAAATGCATTGTGCACGAGTGGTAGATTTGCAGTAGAGTCCTTTGCTTCTATTCTAGACCAAAACATTTCTTCAGAATATAACCTCATTTTTTTTCCAAAACTTGGTTATCAAAATAACTATACTGCCTGATCCTTATGAAACAAGGAATCTCCTTTACCCAACTAAAAATTTCATTGGTACTTGAAGAGACTCCTCTGCTATTTCTGTAATCAGTAGGAAGAGGTAAATTGTCTTTTGGACAGGCCTGCTTTTCTCCATTGAATATAAATGGAGTCTATTGAACTAGTTTAGGTTAAATGTTTAGCTTTTAGACGGATAAAATTAAATAAGGTAAGAATCATTTTACGTCACTTGACTACAAAGGTAGCAGCCACTGAAGAGAAGAACACTCCTAAAATAAATTGTTAGACTTGGTTATACTTCTAAAGCCGAGGGCCATATTAAACCAGGCTGTATTAAAACGGCTGTACTAGGCCTAGCCTAGCATTATGACTACAAGAGATGCCCAGAGCAGGCAGCCCTGGATAGCTGGCAGTAGGAACCACACACTACTTTCTCACATGTATATGCTGTATTGGACTCAACACATACAATGGTTCGGTGGTCTGACTCCTGCAGCTTTACTGAATGTCACTCAGGTCTGCGCTGCTGCTGGTTCCCAGAAGAGTTTCACTTAGTACACTTACTGCTCTCAACCTTCATGTTAGGAAAGAGCAAAGAAGAAAAGTAAATAAAAACATTAAGACTGAAATGTAATATATTACAAGTCAGAATATTGGCAAAAGAATGTTATCATGTCTTGTCTTTTGTTAGGAGATGAGAAAAAGCAGGGGCAGATATGCTTCTACCTGAGCACAAGAAGGAGGCTGGAAAATTAGCATTTTGAGGAACAAAGTCAGATACATACAGGCACATGCAGAGACTGTATCTCTCCCTGCCTCTTTTTTGTCTCTTCCCCCCACTCCTGACTGCATATTGCTTTTGCTTCTCTCTGGCTGCAGCAGTGCAGCAAAGAAACAATGAGAGGACTCCGAAACCTGTCTGCAGCCCCACATGTATGTCCGCATCTGCTGAAAGTCTTTCTGCAAATTCCCTTGAACTTTAGGTGACTTTGGGGGTTTTATGTTCCGGAGGCATCCAGGAAAAGACCTACCAAGCTGAAAAAGGGATCAAAATTGCTATTGCCTAGCATTTAGCATCTCCTCTGTAAAGGTCATAGCCAAGTCATCCTGTTCGTTGCTGGACAGTTGTCTATAAGGAATGCTCATGTCTCAGAAACAATCCACAACTTGAATAGCTGAAGAGTTTGAGTTTAAGCAAGGAAAAAAAAAAAGAAAAGAAAGAAAGAAAAAAGAAAACTGGAATAGGAGGAACAGAAGAACTTAAATAGAAACTCTCAAAATATTTCTGTTTCCATGTAAGTAACCTTTGGTAACAAAATAGGGGAAAAAATATTGAAAATATATACAACAGAAGAATGTATGAATATAAGTGTTTCCAGAGACAGGATAAATCCCTGATGAACAAGCAGCAGAAAATACCTACATCATTTAGCTAAAACTTTCTGCTTGTGTTCTTGGGACATGGATTCCGAACACTTCCATGTACCTGCAACTGAAGAGCCATTCTGATCTCCTTGTTTAGCCTTGTTTAGTCCTAATGCCTGATATTTGGCATATAGCTCCATACTCCATATAGCCAAAAGCAGGCTAAGCAATATGCTGGAGCAGAGGCTTTCTGAGCATCCAGATGACTTTTCAGCTCACCACCTAGCTTAGCTTTGGACCACTCTAGTGAGCTCTCTCTGAGACAATACCAATGACAATGTGACTGAAAATTTGTTCAGAAAAGGCATTACAAAGGAGTCTGACCATCAATCCTATCCCAGAAATCTTTACATACTCAACAACTCCATACACCCTTTGTCTCACCTTGGATCATGCAACACCTATTCTCAGCTTCAATCTGTAGACACCAATCTGGAAGGCTGCAACAGAGCCTTCACTCATTTTAGCAATTTTGAAATTAAAGGACACTTTTAAAATAAATATCATTCCTGAGGACACGTCATTGCTCTTTCTATAGGTGAAGTCCGCCAGCTTTGCAGAGAGATAGGTTTATGCAGGGATGTCACTCATGCCAACTCTGATGTCCATGCCATTTGATTTCAAAGCTGTGGGTTGCTCTCTGTACTTGTTCAGTTAGCAGGATAAACCTGCCATACATGACAACTACTATTTCCTATTTCCAGGCTAAAATTTATTATTGATGCTATCATGTCCTCATACTTTGAAAGTATGACTTCCCAAGCCTTGTCTGTAGAGGGGAGAAGCAATCAGCAGATTATATTGACTGATACTATTACTATGGTCAGATATAAAGGCCCAAATTCAAGAAAGTGTTTGAGTACTTACTTTGGTCAGCTACTTAAATCCATTCTGACCAAGCAAAACACTTTGGTTGTGTTGCAGTGCTTGAATGCTTGCCAAGTTGGGGTCCAAGGGCATAAATAGTTTTTTGCTGCCTGGAGGAACCATTATCCAACTGGTTTTCAGATATTTTATTCTCATCTCTCCTGAAATCAGTGGAAATGCCTGATGATCACCTCTACCACAAATGAAGCCTGCTTGGTGGTGTGTATCTTTGCACTTTTTCCAAACACACCACTCTTCTACATACTACTCTTCTCCATGGTAAATTGCAAAAAGTACGAAAAAGTTGGCATTAACCATTTTTTCCTAACTCAGGCATGGGACAACATGAAAAATATGCTCTTAAAATAAAAGATTTCACTCCGTTTCTCTCTTTTTTTCTTTCTTGCTTGCTTGTTTGAATGGCAGCAGAACAGTTTATAACTTAACCTGGATTTTTTTTTAATCTTCTACAGTCAATTCTTGCATAATGCACCACGGCAAAATGGGGAATTCATCTTTTGCATTCTTATAACCCTGATGTACAAACAGATGCCCAATTACAGTTTCATATTCCCTTTGCATTCCTTTTGCAAAAACATGCCAAGCATTACTGTTTTTGTTATGCTCTTTTCCAAACAGTGCAGCATAAAGAAACATGCGCCAGTAGAAGCTTTGACAAAGATTGCACTAAAGTCAGCTGTGAAGGCTGTTACTGTGAGACAAGCTAGTGACAGCTCTCTAGCATGTGTACCTTATTGCATCAGTCAGTGGTGCCAAAAGTGCTGTAAAGTGAGAAAATTGGGTAAGTGCACTCATGTATTTGGACTATGCCAGGCTTTGCATTCTGCTCCTCTGGTAATCAACAATTACCTGCAATATTTAAAATAAGCTGAGAATGACCTCTCAACTTTGTAGGCAAATTGATATTTTTTTTCTGGAAGACCAAAAATAACTACAGAAATGATCAAAATAGAAGTGTTCATTTATTTAGGTATTTCAAGTGTCTCAGGCTTCCTTTGTGTGATATTCTTATATCTATCTCCTTTGCAATATGTTTAAAAATACCAGAAACACAAAAAATAATTTTTGGTGTGCGCGTCTATTTCTTTGATTAAATCAACAAGAATTTTCATAGTCTTCAGGAGCAGTGCTTGAAAACAGTTATTTCACTGACAACAATATAAAAATAAATCTAATCTCTGTGTATGATCCTATGTGTAATTAGGACTTTTTTATACAAAAAGGAATGAAATAGTGCTATCAAATATACATGCACAGATTTTATTGCTTTCTTTGCTGATGTTAATCTGAAGTAATTCCATACATTGATGAGGCAGAGGCCTGAATTTGCTCTATATTTTGTTGGTTCCTTGTTTGGCTGCATTTGAAGCCTCACGTAAAAGGCTCACATTACTTTTAGCACCTGCAGACTCCACCGAAGTGAATGGCTTTGTGTTCCCTCACATCAGGTCTGAATCTGGCTATCACATGCAACTTTTATAATGCCTTTAGGTGATCCTGTTGGTTACAGAACAAAAGTATGAACATTAAAGCATACAGTAGATACATTCCAAACCAGATGTGTTCTATTTACTGTACAGCATGAAATATGCAATGCAGAAGTGTATGATAATAGATAATTTAAGCCATATGTAGATCAGTGAATGTAAAGCTTGGCATATTTGATCCCCAAACCCAATTAGACCAGTTTGTTTTCTTTGATCTGAATGGAATGCTATAGTATACACACTATAAAACTGACTTCTAAAAGTTATTGGAGTAATAAACACCAGTAATTTAGATATTTTATATTCTTGAATTCTAAAAAGAAATTGCATGCAAGAGTTGCTAAAGGTTATTGTAGGTGCAGATTTTAAAATTCATCTAGTTCTCATAGAAACCCTTCAAGAGAGAAAAGAGATTGCAGGGAGGAAGACATGAGCACTCATGGCACTGAAATCTTTGGAGCTTAACCTACCTCCCCTACAATTTCTGGGTGACTCTGAGCAAGTCCTTGTCATTTTACTTATTTATTTATGTACTATTGGTAAAAGGTCCCCTGCTTACTTCACAGGATGCTTTTGTGAATGCCAGCACTAATGAAATGAAGTGCTCAAATGTTACAGTAGCTAGCCTGCACCTGAACATTACGAGGATGGCCATCATTTAGAGCACAGGTTGTAGCTTTACTTCACTATTTATATTTATTATGAATTTAGTCTGCTAAAAAATGGTAAGGAGTTTTACTTTAAGTATATTTTTTAAAAAAGGCAGGTGTAATTTAATCAAGCTGACCTGGGAATCTGTATTTGCTCCACTCAGGCATCCAGTCTTGGGACAGCGGCTATAAGACCACCTCTTCCCTGAAAAGAAGGGAATTTTCTTACAGTTTTCAAAGAGTGATTATAAGACCCTGGAGAAAGTCCAGGGGAGCCACCGTTAGTGAATTAATAGGTACCATCAATCTGTTAGTCTGTGCAGATGCTTTCCTCTGTCCCACTTTAATAACAAACAAACAAACAAACAACAACAACAAAACAGCAACAAGTCAGGGCTCTTAAAAAGGTCTCTTCTCTAATGTTTCCTATTTCACTAGGAACAGATTCTCTCTGGAAAAACAAACAAAACCAAACCCCAACAATGTACATAATTCTAGCTAAAGCAGCTTGGAGAGTCCAAATATAACTAAGATACAGCTCTGCTTAAATTATCATCAAGAATGATGACTCTTGAATGCGATAGCCTCCATAGTTTTTTGAGGGGCGTCCTACAAATCTGTGTGCCAGCGAGCACTTTTTGTAATCTTTTTAATAGTTGATTCATATAACACTTACATACCTGTGATATCTATATTATAAAAATGGTGCTGTGCAAATGCTTGGCACTTACAAATTGTAATGGAGAAAAGATGATTAACTGCACAGCAAAACTCTTTGACAATTTGCTGAACCTGTGTATCACCGACATAAATCTTTCTCCCAAGTGCCTTGACTATCATTAACTTGAAAAATCAGCCAAGCAAAAACCTTTACGACTGGGTTCATGGAAATGAAGACACATATTTTGTAGCTGTGGTATGCAGCAGTCATCTGGGAGCAGGAGAATACCTGCAGCAAGATAATATGCCTCACATATTTTTCAATAATGCTTCATTTCTTTGAGCTGGATTTATCTGGACCCCTGTACTATACTTAGCATGGCTTGTTTTGCTGGGTTGTAGCAGCATACTATGTGGATTTTTTTCCCCTCATTTGCAAGTGCCCTTCAATAAAGCAGACGACTTCATTTCCTTTGGTGGCCTCAAAGAGGACTGTGCTCTTCTCTGCTGCTCCTCAGAAATTAAGCATCTATGAGCTGTATTCACTTAGCTACACTTCCATTTGAATAGCAAATGTTAATGGCATTTGTGCCTACCCTCTGCCTCACTTGAGGTTCTCTGTTACATAAGAGACTGGAAACTTTCAGCCTGAAAGCTAAAATATACATTGAACATTCTTAAAGGAGAGTTTTTCTCATTTTGTTTTAAGCCTGTGTTACAATACAACTTATTTTCTATATAAAAAAATGGCAGTTCACTAATGGATGCCTTAGCATTGAAAACCCCATTTTTCATTTTGCCAGACTTGCCTGGGTCAAATCTGATTGAAATCAAAAGGCCATTTGACATTGATCATATTTGCACAAAAAATGGCTAATTCAAATGAACTAAATTATCTTAATAATTTAGGTGAATAAAAAATCTAGCTGTAGTTACAGTGTGTGCACCATTCAGAGACTTACAGTATGGTTTATTCACTAGGTTTCTCTATTTTTGTGTTCATGTTCAAGGACATAGGGGTGCATTAGGTTCTAAATCTTGATTCATTTCTGTTTTCACTTCCTTTCTTGAACTGACTTCCTTGAGAACAGAAAATAATTAATTAGAAACAAAAATTAAGTGGTTCACTGAGATATCAAACAGAAATTATAGTATGTTTGAGACATTTCATGTTCTTCGAGAAGTACCGACTTTTGTTTTTTGAAATAACCTGAAATAAACTTTTATTTAAACCACTTGAGGCAAAAAGTCAAAATTATGAGCCAAATATTCTTTCAATCCATTGATTGCTTGCTTTTGACACAGCTCCACTAATGCTCCTCTGTAACACACCGTTTCCCTTTATTATGCCTATATTGGTTTCTTGAGCACAGATTGCTCAGCCTTCATCTGCCTGGAAAAGAAGAACATTCACATAAAGGTCAGTGTGAGTCCACTAAAATATCTACATATGTAGGTTAAAATATAAAACTGGCATGTCTTCCCTTTTCCATATAAATCCCCTGGAATTGAGACCATTTGCTTCTAGGGTGAGAGAAGATTGTCTTTTACAGCATCACTACGTGCAAATAGTACAGAAGGTCAAGATGAGGTGGTCAAGGCTTAGGAATGTCATTGCTTTCAGAGAGCATCATTCCATGGTGTACACAGCTCATTAAAAAGTGAGTGGTTTAAGCACAAATTAACTTCTAAACCTGAGAAATACAGAGTTTACGCACTTCTCTCTTACGCACTAAGTAGATAAGTTTACTTATTTTCTGTATTTACCAAACTCTCACAAACAGAAACCTGGCAAAGTGATACGCTGTAGCATAATTTTTATAAAACAGAACATCTAGTAGTTAGGGGTATCTGAAGGGAAAAAAATATGATTATAATCAATTTTATTTTAAAATAAACAAAAAAATATATACTTTTTAAATTAGGCATGAGTGTCACTATGAATTACATTTAGATTAAAAAGTGAAAGTAATGGAAAGCATTATGAACTTGAATACAGTTCCATTATTTCCACTGAAATAATCTGAAAGGCTAAATATTTAGGCAATGGCACATTTACTGCCAGAGGCAGTCAAGTACCACAGCTATATTAGTGTAGATGTTAACTGACATGTTCATCAATATTCAAGTAATAGTTTTATACTCTTTTCTCAGGTGGTCAAGAATTATAACCAATTATTTTCTTCAGTAGTCAACCAGTTCTGTTCATTAATCCCTGATTTGTAATCTGTAATAGTCTGGTTTTACAGTGAGCAGCGTTGCTGGTGTAAATGTACATGTATGCAAAGATTGAAATCCAGCCACAGGAACCAGCCTTTTAAGCTCTTTTCTGCTAGTCAGTGCCTATCATGCATGAGCTTTCCTTGCATTTGAGGTTTGTTGACTCTAAACTCCAGCGTTCCACTGCAGGTTAGAACAAGCACATAGGTTGTATTCATAAACTCACTATTTACTCTTGCTGGATGAAATACTGACACCTGTCAGATAAGGACAGAACTCATGGGCATCTTCAAGGTCATTTTAGTGCCTGGGGGATGTTTTATTTTCTCCCACGTTCATTCTTGCACCAGTCCCTATAATCCGCTTCCACTATTCAGTAGACTGCATGACATCTGCACTAGAGAGCTGACCTGGAGACTGGTGACTAACAAGAAGTTGGGATGAGGCATCAACATCAGCTTTTGGCTTGGCTTCGTCTTCAGTGAGACACCCTTTTCACCCCATCTGTCATGTGTCTTGAACTTCTGTGGCTATAAATTGCTTCACATCTTTTGAGGCAACTTCTCCAAACAGGTAACAGGCAATAAAAGTGCATTTTGGATGAAATGCATCTGGCCAGAACTAGATATCAGTATCTGGTGAGAGGAGCTATGTCTCTATGTGTGTCTACACATTTCACTGAACAGCCTAGCTTGTCTGTCTCAGAGACAGATGTTCACAGAATTACAGAATTCACAGAATGATTAAGGTTGGAAGGGACCTCTAGAGATCATCTAGTCCAACCACCCTGCTCAAGCAGGGACACCTAGAGCATGTGGCACAGGGTGGCATCCAGGCGGGTTTGGAAGATCTCCAGAGAAAGAGACTCCACAACCTCACTGGGCAGCCTGTTCTAGGGCTCTGCCACTCTCACAGTAAAGAAGTTCCTCCTCGTATGGAGATGAAGCTTCCTATGTTTCAACTTACACCCAGTACCCGTTGCCCTCCTCGTATGGAGATGAAGCTTCCTATGTTTCAACTTACACCCAGTACCCGTTGTCCTGTCACCGGTCACCACAGAGAAGAGCCGGGCCCCATCCTCCCTACAATCATCCCGTCAAGTACTTGAACATATTCATCAAATCTCTCAGTCTTCTCTTCTCCAGACTAAACAGCCCAGCTCACTTAGTCTTTCTTCATACGATAGATGCTCCAGTCCCTTAATCATCTTTGTTGCTCTACTCTAGAAGCTCAATGTCCTTCTTGTACTGGGGAGCCCAGCATTGCACACAATGCTCCAGGTGCGACCTCACCAGAGCTGAATAGAGGGGCAGGATCACCTCCCTCGACCTACTGGCCACACTCCTCTTGATGCAGGCCCATTGGCCTTCTTGGCCACGAGGGCACATTGCTGACTCATGGTTAACCTGTTGTCAATCAGGACTCTGCGGAGCTGCTTTCCAGCAGGTCAACCCCTAATCTGTACTGGTGCCTGGGGTTATTCCTCCCCAGGTGCAGGACCGTGCACTTGTCCTTTTTGAACCTCGTAAGGTTCTTCTCTGCCCAACATGTCTAGGTCCCTCTGAATGACAACACAGCCCTCAGGAGTGTCGGCCACTCCTCCCAGTTTGGTGTCATCTGCAAATTTGCTGAGGGTGCACTCTGTGTCCTCGTCCAAGTCATTGATGAACAAATTGAACATCACTGGGCCCAGTACTGACCCTTGTGGGACACCACTGGCCACAGGCCTCCAACCAGACTCAGCCCCATTTATCACCACCCTCTGGGCTCTGCCATTCAGCCAGTCCTCAATCCACTTCACTGTCTGTTCATCCAGTCCATGCTTCCAGAGCTTTCCTATGAGGATGTTATGGGAGATGATGTCGAAATGTTGGCACTGCAGATGCGAAAACCTGCCATGTTTGGCAACCATTAACAGGATTGTTCAAGCACAGGCCCAATTTACCAAGGAAATACAATAATACAATACAAAAATACAATAAACTGAATTGCTTCCTTTCCTCCAACACACTTACACCCTTTCTATCAACACTGATGTACCTCATACGCCTATATACGTTTCAGTCTAGCCACACCTGGGCTTTCTCTGTATAAACAGAGTAGTATATATTAAAAAAAAAAAAACCCATTCCCCATCTGTGCTCCTGCCTGAGGCATAAGCTAGTCAGCTAGTTTAAGAATGCAAATTCCAGGTGAAATCAAGGCTGACTACTTCTACAGATACAAGAAACTTTTGTTTTACCCTTAAAAGCTCACCCCGCTCCTTTCCCTATCTGGATACCTTATTTTGTTGCTGCTGAGATTGAGGACAGAATATGCAGCAAAGTGGTTACTTTTGCACAGGGTAACTGTCAGCAGCATCAATACCTCCTATTGGGTCCCTCCCTGTTCTCAACATAGTTTATAGCAAAAAGCCTCACTTTCGGAAGGTTTCCTCTGGCTCTTCATCCTGTTGACAGTAATCTCAACCAAAGTTTCCTCCAGTATGTTACGTTCGCACATTAGAGCTGGCTGCCGACCTGTGAGAAAGAGATGCAGAAGGATAAATGAAATTATTTCCTCAAGGATAACCAGAGTGTCATGCAGCCCCGCATTAAAAAGTACCACTTATCGTTGACAGAAATGGGTACAGACCTAAATCAAAAAAATACTGAAGCACTCACTTTAATTTAGGCATGGCATGCCATAGTCTTGAGTGAGTTCTCTAAATCATGTGACTGGCTCAGACACTGGGTGATTAGTGAGCAAAAGAACTCAGAAATGCTATTTGATTTTATTTTGCCCTTTTGTTGATAAAATATCATCATCCTATATGGGGCTTATCACAGAGTAGATCCAGCAATGTGCCAGGGATAGTTTGTTTCCTAACAGCCAAAATTCCCCATTCATCCCTGGGTTTCTAATTGTTAGAGTGAAAAAAAAGAGAAATAGAGAAAGAGAGATTTAAAGGAGAGGATAGAAAGAGCTAGCCTGTGAAAATGCCCATGTGCAATATAATATTAGCTGTCTGCAGCATCTGTTATTTGGTTTTTGGAGGTCAAGGAGCATAACCTAGAATACGCAAGAAGGTCTATTAAAAGCTATCGATTTTGGAAAGCACCTAGGACTTTTGAATGACTTCAAACAGACTGATTTGAAACAGCTGACTTCAGGAGAGGAGGTAAACTCCAGGTTATAGGAAATTGGATTTTCTTAAGAGAAGCAGCTAAGCATCTACAGCAGTGAGGTATCTAATATGACAAGAAAAGGCGATGACAAAGAAAATGCTTGATTTTTTCTTTCTTTAATAAAAAGTACTCTTTAGAATCATTTGTCACCAAAGCAAAATTGGCACAAAACATGTCTATGTTTGTGTATATATATGTGTGTGTGTGTATGTACATATGAAGTCTTTGTTTCACTAGAACATATTGGCATCTCTAAGAATGACTAATATAGAAACTATTTTCCTTCTTGAACTCCCTTAAGACTTCAGTAAAGCGAATGCTTGAACAAGGTAGATGAATTAGAAAACAGAGAACGACCCCGTTCTTTTGATCTAAGCTATAATTTATTGACAGAAAAGCTTGTGGTAATGAAATAAAGCAATTCGTTTCAACATAATTGATGTACAACGTAAGTGCACTTTTAACATAGATGACTGAAAATAGATATTGCTATTGGTAACTGCATGTATGTCAGTAAAAAAAGAGACAGAAGAAGAAAGCAGAAGGATGCTGCATGTTTAAGCTTATAATCCTCTTTACCCACAAGACAGGCGCAGTTAAATCTCACACAGTACAGATAACCAAGTGCCTTAGCATGCAATCACCATTACCACATGGAACAGGAAACATACTTTAAATGAAGGTTTATCTCTGCCTTTAACGTCTCCCTGCAAGCACTATCAGCATGTCCATGTATCTATCAGCGGGGGGTCAGGCATGGCTCTGGTGAGGTCTGAGGCCTCGGGTGCCAATTTAAACTTTGTCAGTTGTCTGTAAAAAGTTCAAACACTTCAAACGTGTGCTACTGTACTCCCGGTACAAAGGGCCTGATGTCCCAGGTAAATTATTAATCCTCATTTTTCATAAACAAAAATGTTCCGTATTTTTAGTAAACAGACCTGTAGAACACGGAGGAAGAACGCTCAAAAGGCTTGTGAACCCTTTGAACTTTGTCATCTTGGGTGTGGTATTTCCTCTGCCTGCCCAACCGTCCTTGTGCAAAATGGAGGCAATAATACTTAACATCATTAGCTAATGCTTCCACGATGTTTTCAATGGGGCTATCTCTGTGTACCTGCTTATCTGTTACTGATACTTTGCAATTAAATAGCTCTTACCATGCAAAAGGTTTTTCTGTTTACTACACATTTGATATCTGGGGAAGAAAAAAACAGCCCTCTAAATATATCAGGCTGCACTTCCAAGGAACAGTTGTAATGAAATCTTGAAAACAGAGCAAAGAAAAAAGAATTATCTGAATCAATTAAACCTCAAGGTGAACTTAATGTTAAAACAATTTCTTGAAAACTGAACAGTCACTTTATTTTTTTTAACTTTCAGATTATTTAAATAATAAATAAAATAAATAAATAAAAGCAGTCACATTTGTTTGTAGTTCTCTTCCACTCTCTCACGACCTGCCCATCTCAGTAGTCTCTTGATCCCTTTGCTTTTCTTTACTGCACATTTTATTCCCCCCTTTCTTTTTTCCCTTTCATTCTGTATCCAGCCTCATCCCTTCAGAGAGGAGCTGCTGTTGCACCTCAAGTTACTGGAGCATCTGTGGATCTTATTCAGGTCACTTGAATATCTGGCAGCAGTTGTGTGGTCTGCCTATGTCTCTAACCATTTTCTTCTTCTGTATTCTAGACTAGGACATACTCCTTATGTATAAATGATGATTATCACAATTTCAGGGAAAGTCATTCAGCAGTTTAGCTGGGTTTGCTGTTTGGAGTTACATATTGAACGGGTTTTCACTGGCCTATTTGTAGCCATTATTAAGTCTCTTCCTTGAGTGGCTATTATTAATTTAGTTTGAGGTGCAAATATCCATGAACTTTAGGATTTTTAACATTCAGAATTTCTGTTTGTTTTTTTCCCAAGAAGCAATTCACAGAAGTTAGTTTTTGCTGAATTATAACCATTCAGCAGAACTTTTTTAAATGTATTTGGTTTTCCTTCAACTTGCAAAGAACTTGCTGGATAGGGCCAATTAAACCATTAATTAACTAACTGAAAGAGAAGAAACCTCTCATTACTGAAAAAGAGGAAAACCACAAAAAGAATAAAATCAGAGATCATTAGAGCTGTTGATTCCTTGAAATCCTATAAAATATGAGAGTTCAGAATCTTACTTTTTCTTAATAATGTTTCCAAAAAAATTAAAGGTAGTGCCAATGAAAATTGATGCTTTGGCAACATAGTATGCCAGTCAGTGGCTAACAAACCCAACTAGGTATAAAGCAATAATCCAGCTGTGAATGGACACATCTACATCTCCATTGTGACCATTTCCTCCAAACCTGTTTGCTGATTCAGGCATAAGGCATTTGCCTAGGAACTAGTGAATAGATATATTCCTTGCCAGGATAATATCTGCAAAGAGAGAGGTTTCAGTTTCATAATTAAATGAGAAAGCTGAAAACACTCTACTGAAAGACAAATTTTGTGAAGAGAGGTTTCTAGAATGAATTATTCAACAGTTACGATGCAGATTTTGAAAACAGGGTAATTTCTACAAATATTATACCTATCTATCTCCACACAGATGCACACATAAATACACACACACACATATAAAGACCGATGCAAAGTAGGCATACATAGGTATATGCTTTTGTAAATATATCTCATATTTTCATCTTATATTTATATCATTTTAAAAAATATATCTCATATTCATTATGTTTCATCACTGTATGAAATGAAGTGTTAATACTTAAATTAACAACAGAAAAAAAAACATATTTGGTGAAACTCTATAAACTTAATGTTGTTTTTAACATATCCTTGGTATTTTCTTATGCTTCCTGTGCATTTGCCAGGGCTAGTGTACAGGTAAATAGTGAATCTCAGTGGGTCTGGTTTGGGGTTAAATATCTAAGTAAACTTACCTGAAGTAGTTGTAAAGACAAAACAATCATCTCCTCTATCTCTAAAATGGAAAGGCATGCATATGCAGAGTCATGCTGCAGAGAAAGATATTATCAATTTTAATTAAAATGGGTCAAACTGGCCAAGTTCTTCTTTTGGCAAACCTCATTTGCTTTTTCCCTGGGAAAACCACAGTCACTCTAGTTTTTCCTAGAACACAATATGGCCCACTTTTCCCATATTCCTCTTATGCAGTTGAAACAGTTTTAGAATAAATTAACAGTTCTTTCTCCCTTTTTTACCCTGATAACCTGACCTTCCTTGTAGGTTTACAAGTGCAAAGACTTTCCCACACTTTAGCAGACAAATGAGCAAAAAGACCACCCAGTCCCTGGGGCCAGTGCTGGGTGTCTGTGCACTGTCAGGTGCTCAGGAAACTGAAGTGGCAGTGAGAATGTGAGGTATCTCTGGATATCTCCCTCATACAGGGAAGGAGATGGATTTTTCCCAGCTGAGGAGGGGGCTAAGGAAGGAAATAGAAGCCTATAAAGCCAGTTAAGTGTGGCTTTTGAGCAAAACACAGCACAGAGAAAAAGCTTAGTGGGGAAGGGTGAAGGTAAGTACCTGAGGGAGATTCTGAAGGTGGAAACATGGGAGGGAAGAGGAAAACAGACCTGAGGAAAGAGACAAAGGAAAATGATAGGAGGTGAGAGCCGGGGCAATAACTGCTGCAGAGGAAAAATGAAAAAATTGTAATCTCTTTGGCACAGCTTTCCTATACTAAGTCCTTGTTAAATTCTACGAGTCTTCACATAAAATAGGAATCAGCCATGAAGCCTAGCTGTGCTGTATGCTCTAATCACGAACTCCCTCTGACACGAGGGCAGGCATTGCTTCCAAATTTGGAACCTATATTGCTCCTGCTGTTTTACTGTCCTACTTGTTTTTAAGTGGGTAGTTGAGAAAGGGCTTAAGAAGCAGTTTGTCCAGTATACTACCAATTTGTTCGGCATCAGGTACTTCTTCTGGGTTCAGATCCTGTCTTACCCCGTGGACTTGGGCAAGTGACTTGTCCTTTTACGTTCTGGCTTCCACATCTTTTGAAACAGGGTTAATTATGCTTGCCTACCTCACAGGAATGTTGCAATGATTAGCTTGTCGAGAGCTTTAAAAATGCTGAGGATGGTAGTTACAATCTTGTCATGGAATAAAAAACAACAACAACAAAACAAATAAACAAAAAACAACACATCAAAACCAAAGCAGTTTCCTTGCTACCATCCCACATTTTAAACCAGCACCCATCAACAAAAAGTGACTCACAACCACCGCGAGCCAAGGATGTGTTGTTTACTCCTGCAGGTTTCTTTGCACAAAGGCAACAACCCCTGCTTCCCAGTGAGCTTGCATAGCCACCCTCTCTTGTACAGCCAAGGCAGGAATGGCAGAGTCCAGAGTGCAGCGGGTAGCTGGCAGCCAGCCCCTATCAAGCATTTCCACTCTCTAGGGAGCAGAGCTGAGCAGGAAATCAAGACATGACAAATTATAATAGACAATTCCTGCAAAACCATTTGGAAATTACCTTCAGTGAGCTGTGTTGAAGTTCAAGACTCACAAAAGAATATGATTATTTATGTGAAATAATCATAGATTAAAGATGATGTACCTCAGTCATTATACACACATGTATTGGGAGGTTAACATGGACATCAGAGATCAAGACTGCTGTTAATAAACTAGAAGAGAAGCTTCCAAAGGTAGCATGAGGCAGTCCTGACAGCCACAGTCTGGTCAGCATACTGTCACCCACTGCAGTGCAAGTGATATTCTTCCACAGATATTTTATACAAATATTTATGAAAGTAACTTTTAGCAATTTTCTAAATTAAGATCGATGTTATATGTATATATGTATTTAATGAATGCTCTGTGTTCTTCAGCCGGGACACTAGTGCTGGAAGTCAGGGCCTTCACCATACCACACTGCAGCCAATATGCTGTTTGAAGATATTGCCTGTCTTTTTAACTTGGTTACTTCTTAATTCCCCCAGGCCACAGACAGCAATATTTTGAAGATTCCTACTCATTTTCTGAGCTGGTTAAATTATGGGGACAACTTGATTGTGCCTGTCACAGTAAAGGTAGTCATCTAGTTAACCTCATGATGAGGGTTTTGTCTGTTCTTCATTTTTACCAAAGAGTTATTCTACATAGAGAATTTTCCATTTCAAAAATACTTTAATAACTCTATTTTTACACTTTCCCAGACGAATACAGCTAAGTGTTAAAATGATTACTATCCACTCTTGCATCCTGCTTTCATTAAATCTAGAACAATCTGATGGCCTTGAAAAGCAAGACTGTTAATTTGCTAGGTGAAATGTGGACAGAGTATGAAAATCAAGTCTTTCCTTCAGTGTTGCTTTTTTTTTTTTTTTTACCTTTGCAGTATATGCTTGTGTAAATGGACAACTCAGCATGCAGATGTTTGAACTTAGTACCTGTGTTTTGGCTCAAACTTTTCCTCCTCCTAATTGAAAAATTAGCAGGAGTGCCATATTCAACTTTAATGGTGAAAAGCGGGATGGTTTCTCAGTCAAAACAGAGTGTTCTTTTATTTATACTATGTAGACTTCTCACAAATTACATTCTATTATCTTGTTTCTTTTAGCAGAATTGCAGTGATAATATCAGGCTATAAGGACTTTACATTATTGAGAAACATTACACGCAAAATTTAAAACCTCTCAGTTTATGTTACAGTTAATTAACAGACTGACAAAAAAAGCTCTTTTTAATTAGACCAAAAAATGCAACGCATTGTAACAGAAGGCCACTTTATTTTGCTAACAAAAACAAAACTAGTGTAAGTGCTAGAATGGGTGGTTTTGCAACCTTAAATCATAGAGGAATTCTGTTTGGATGTTCTGTTCACATGTAAACTTAGAAATATGCCGTCAAGGCCTCTGATGACCTCACTGCAATGTTATACTCATGTACTCGCTAGTGTGACATTCGTGTGAGGTCAGCATCAGCCTTCTCCTATACAAGCAGGATATTTATAAATAGGATTTTACTTTCTAATTAATGAAGAGCTTTACTAATTACATTTGTTAAGGATCTGGGCCCTATAACCATAATATACGTATTCTTGAAAGAGGTAAGTAGCCTGGGGAAACTGGAGAAATTTGGCGTTCTAGGAAAAGAAGTTATTCTTCTGTATATTTCTTCTCTGTGCCCACGTGTGAATGTGAAGCAAAATGGGAGAACATTTACATGCTACTCAATGGACTATGTGGTGGCACTAGATAAACACTTGCTTCTCTAAAAAGGGATGGGCTAGTGCACTGAAAATGGATTATCTTTCGATGCTACTATTTAGAAAGAGGGCAGCCCTTTCTATCAGAGTTTGCACTATAAAACACACAGTTTTAAATGAATAGTAAAAAGAAAGTGATTCACTGCTTTGTAGTCCACACTGAAGGAAGGGAAGAAGAAAGACACTCCAGGCAGTCAGTACAGTAAAAGTCATAAAGACAATGGCAAAAGGGAAATAATAATAGTGCTTCCCTAGCCTAGGGAAATATGAAATGCAAGAGGAAAGGGAAAATAATAATAGGATCTTTATTATGCATGAGAAAAGAGGATTTTATGTAGGCTGCAGAACTTAAGGACATTTGGTCATGATTAGCTGCTGCTCACAGTTAGCAGTTGACTGCAGGTTTCATTAGAAGGATTTCAGCTTAACCTCTTTTTCCACAGAGGTGATTCACAGTAGTCTGCAAAAGGAACTTGTCCTGAATAGACATTAAACCTCCTGTTATGAGGAAAGCCTTTATCAGAAATCCTCAAACCCTTTGTCTTCAGGTCAACCTTCCATTTCTGTTCAGCAATATTTTGATCATTTTTTTTTCCTGTTGTCACTATAACTGATGAGATATATCCCCTAGGGCAAGGGTAATTTGCATTAATCCAATTGCAAGAAGGAAACTTTAGCTTAGCAGGTGAGGTAAAAATAAGCCCACGGGATTAAAAAAACCCAACTCCCCCCAAACCATTCTTGTTATGCAGAGAACTTAAATTAAAGAAGATCTTTTGACTTTTAATTTTACTCATCCCATGCATGAACATAAGGGTATTCATCAGTTGAATCAGATGCTTTCCAATTTAAAAGTACACTCTCATTCGATGGGTGGCCATCAGTCATCAACAAAGCAGAAAAAGTGACATCTCTGGTCTTCTGAAGAATAGCTGTTATCCATAAAGAATACATCATTTGCCAGGTGGTATGGTTTAGTGCTCTCTGTCTGGACACAGCTGTTCTGTGTCAAGTCAGTGACGTGTAACGCATTTTTTAAAAAGTCTATTAGCAGAGTTGTCAGTTGGGTGTAGATATATATGTACTATTGTTTGCCAAGTCTCCTCTTCCTTCCCCCTGCAATTAACTTCTTCACTGAGAAAAGATAAACGCAGAATCATTATGCAAAGCATGTTTTAATATTTATCTGGAAGTATAGGGCCAGGCTGCTCCTGAAGATCTACACAGTCCTAGAAACCAATCAAAATAGTTGCACCGTGCATTTGTATCTCTCACAAATATGATGCAAAGAAGACTTGTATTACAGAATATCTGTGTGCCCTGAAAAAAGTTTTTTCTTTTCTTTTCTTTTTCCTTTCCTTTTCTTTTTTCCTTTCCTTTCTCTTTTCTTTCCTTTCCTTTTCTTTTTTCCTTTCCTTTCTCTTTTCTTTTCTTTTCTTTTCTTTTCTTTTCTTTTCTTTTCTTTTCTTTTCTTTTCTTTTTCCTTTCCTTTTTCCTTTCCTTTTTCCTTTCCTTTTTCCTTTCCTTTTTCCTTTCCTTTTTCCTTTCCTTTTTCCTTTCCTTTCCTTTCCTTTCCTTTCCTTTCCTTTCCTTTCCTTTCCTTTCCTTTCTTTTCCTTTCCTTTCCTTTCTTTTCCTTTCTTTTCCTTTCCTTTCCTTTCTTTTCCTTTCTTTTCCTTTCCTTTCCTTTCTTTTCCTTTCCTTTCCTTTCTTTTCCTTTCCTTTCCTTTCCTTTCCTTTCCTTTCCTTTCCTTTCCTTTCCTTTCCTTTCCTTTCTTTTTTTTTTTTGGAAAACAAATGGGAATTAAGGTGTTATTTAAAGGTATCTTCACCAGTCCTTGGGAATCCTGTGAAAACAGCATCAGCGGCCTTCATTTGGAATAGCGTCAAATTCAGCAGAGAGCAGGAAGAAAAAAAAATGGCTTTACATATTTAATATTTATTGACTTTTTTGTTGGGGTTTAAGATGAATTGCTTCTCTATTAAACTACAGGTTTGAAAGCATTACTTTATAGTGAGCTTTTGAGAACCTCACTTATGTCACTTTAGTCTCTTGCTTTTATCCAATAAGCTGTGCATCCTCCTAATTCTAAACAAACAAATGTTTGAAAAGCAATTTCATCTGAAACCAAAATGCCATAAATACAGCTAATGCCGTAATGAACAGATTTTTTTTTTTTTCATAAACAAACCTGTTTATCCACAAATCTCTCTGGAAGAAATCTGAGGATCCAAGTGAATATAAAAACAAACAGCTTAGCTGCTGCTTTCTTTGGGCAAGTCTTTGTTTTTATTTAACATAAAAACACAAGGAACTACATTTTATTGATCTGAAATGGAGAAAGCCTCCTTTAGTTCAACATTATTATTTTTTCACAGAATGTGCTGTCTTTCATTATTTATTTGTTACTGGAAAATGACTGCAGATTTAGCAAATGTAATCACTGCCTGGCTTCTTGGAAAAGCATAATTTTTCCGTGTACATTTAACACCTTCTTACATAACTGGGTTAGCTTTTGTCTGAACAGGAAGTTTCTGACAGATAGATTTTTAAATCTCGTGGAGCCTTGAGCAGAGTTTGGGCCTGCTTCTTCCAGTGCTCCAAGCAATTCCAATGCGAATGTGTCCCACTGACCCTCCTCTCCTAACTTTAAATGTACTTTGGGGCTGAAATGGTCAAAGAAACGAAGTGTTTTATCTGTTATCATGCAGGACCCTACCTGTCAAGCTTGGTGGTAGATTTAAAAGGTGACAGTAAGGCCCTTAGCTGAATATCCACAAGGGGTGTGAGTGGAGACAGGACTTGCTAGCCCTTCCCTCAAGGAAGGTAGCCAGGCATGTTGTGCAAAGACTCATCGTTTGAAGGGAAAGATCACTCTTGATAGGCTTCACATAAACATCCAGACATTTGAATCCATATCTAAACTGAATACAAATGCCAGAGAGATGATGGTTTTGTGGTTAAATTCTGGACTAGATTTGCATGAAGTCCCTGGCTGTTTGCCACAGACTTTCTACGTGACCATGTGTAAGTTACTTTCCCTTTATATAACTCAATTTCCATCTATCAGATGGGAATAATAAAACTTTCGATTACCCTTTGTTTCTCCTTGTGTATTTACTGTATCAAAGGAGTCCAGGAGTAAAAAGAACTTCAGCAAATGTTTTAGTCTATTTTTCTTGAGCAGTAAATTAAATATACATGACTACAATCTGACAGATGTTTGTCTAACCAGTATTAAAATCACTTTGATGAGAAGAATCAAAAAACTGTTTACTGAGGCTTCACAGTTAAAAAATATGTTTTCACTTTTTTTTGTTGTTGTTGTAATTTAACCTGTTTTCTTCTTGTCCTACCATCCTACTTATGCATTTATAGAGAGAACACTTGATTACCAGGCTCCTTATGATTTTATCATCTAGTTCTTGATCCTACTTGACATACTAAGAGAGTCTTACATTGGTCTCTCCTCACTCTTTTCTAGACTGAGGAAACAAAAAACTCAAATCATAATATCACAGAAAAATGGGGCAGTGAGTCATCCACTATATCCTCCATTTCTTTCTCTTCATCCTGGAAGAAATATTTAGAGCATACTTTAGCCTTTCCTATTAGTTCAGGCTTTCTCTTGCCTTTCTAATATTTTTCTTCAGGACCCTAGTATTTGTAGTTATTTCTCTCAAAGTATGGGGGTAAAGGATGGTGAGTGCAGGTCCATGTCAGTGCAGCTGGGACCTTGCCTTCTATTGCATCACTCCTAGGATAAGGTTTGTCTTTTTTTTCAGCAGCTACATATTAAATTTACAAAGCACTGTATTTATTCCTTTTTGAAGCATGGTAACTGAACAGATGTTTCTCATTTTTATATTTGTACATCTGAGCTATGTTTCCTAACACGAGACACGTGCACTAGACATTGAGCATGGTGGCATAAATAATTTGGGCACTTGCCCAAGTGGGACGAATTAAAACACAGAACATAGCTAACCTCAGACTACATAGAGGGAAGCACTATTCCAGTGTATTCCAAACAATTATTTGACTAGGAAGCAATTTGTAACTACCCAATAGTCTGTTTTTCCCTCAAGTAATATGCGCCAATCTTACTGCATGGATTTTACCTAACCCATATTTCCCAATTTTCTTCCAAACATGCAACACAGGATAGTTTGAAAAGCTATGTTAAAGACAAGATATCTCACACCTTCTCTAATCAATTTCTGTATTCGTTCTTGTAGACCAGCTGTCCAGATAAAGAAAGATATTAGACTAGTGTGTTGCAATTTGTACTAATAAATCTGTATTGACTTATCACTTGATTATTTTTCAGCCCTTACACATAATTAGCCAATAACGCTTTTGAATAGTTGAGAAATATCAAAGCAAACTGACAGATCTATTTTCCTCTAAGTTCTCCTTTACTTCTCTTCAGTAGTTTGCCCTCAGCTTGCCTGTCTTCATCCTTTGGAGCATCTCCATCTCCCTTTCAGTTCTTAAGGGCTTTGCTAACAGTCGAGAGATTGGTTTGCCTGGTTTCTTAAGCATTCTTGCGTGAGTTTCTTCAGGTTCTGCCCAGAGCATATTCAGAGCATGTGGTAACCTGTTATTTCCCTAATCTAACTACTGCTCCCATCCCTTCACTAAAGTTAAATATTTTTGACACAGGTTTATTACTATCCTTTATTATTATTATTATTATTATTATTATTATTATTATTATTATTATTTTCTGGTAAGGAATAAAGTGGAGACAATCTCTCTATCTGCTGCTATTTACTCTGTATTGGAGCTATGTATTCCTCTGGATTACATCCTTCTGGATTCTAATTAAACTTTTTCCCATGTGTCTTATGTTCTCTGATACTTTTCTGCTCTGAACTTCCATAAGAACTTCTATAAAGACTGTGCATGTTTTTATGCTTATTCCTTTATACTGATCCTCTATGGTAACTTCTTTTCCACTTATATATAGATTTTATTTATATTAAAGTCCTAGCAAAGCTCTTAGTGCATTCATAATAGCATGGTATTATGTGACTTTCATCTCAAATTATCGGTCTTTTAGGACAGGAAATATTTCTCTTTACGTGTTTGTTTACTGTTCAGTGAGTTGGAATATCTAGAGGTTATGATAACATAAATAACAGCAACCTTTTAAAGTTTACCCATCTATACCAAAAGGACTTCACACCAAGAGAAATCTTTTGGATTCCTCCTACCAAAATTCCTTCAACTTTACTTTAAGTATCATAAGTAATTTGCAGTTTGGTATGGTTTAGCCTCTCTGATTACCTGATTACTATGGATTTCATTCTTCTGTACATCCTCAGCTTTTCCTGAGTAGAAAGTCTCTGAGTGAGCAGGTATCTCTGACTTAAATGTTATGTGTCAGGGAACAGAACACAGACAGAAAGACATGGCAGAGCGAACAAAACAAAGAACTGATTTGAATTAAATAACATCATATGGATTAACAGGACACTCTCATGTGAATCTGAAGCTTTTTTTAAAAAAAAAAAAAAAACTCCAATAGGTTGGAAACTGGAGATAAATAGATATTAAAACTTCTTTTGAAAATCTGGTAAGCTATACAGTGTTCTTGAACTAGAAATCTCAGAGAAAAAACAATGTCTTGAATTTCTGGCTCTTTCTATTGTTTTTTCCTAAACCAGCTTAAAGCTGTAGGCATACATTCAGTTCACATCAGGTTTCAGGGCTTAAAAATAAACCCCAAATTCTAAAACCCACAATACTTTTCCACTATGACACAAACTGATAATAAAATCAAATATTAAAGCTTCGTTTATAGCAGATAGCTGGAAGACAGTTAACCGGAAAATCTTCACTGAAAGACTGTGTGACCCTTCACTCACATATTTATGGGTGCATTTATTATACAGTTAAAAGGCATAAACAAGGACGTGCTGTGTGTGCGAGTTTCTGGAATCTCTTGTTTTCCTTCCATAGTGCACAAACAAGTCATTTCGATGAACAAAGTCTGAAAGTGAATCATAAACTTGTGTTGTTGTTTTCTTTTCAAAAAGAACTTTCTCCGATAGCTGTGAGAACAGAGATACCCTGTGTCAGGCCAAAGCATTGTATTAACCTGTAGAATCTAAGGGTATCATACAGCTAATTTTTGTGGATAGGCTGACAAATTTTCTAGTAGCTCTGTGCCAGGGATAATGACATTATGGTTTGGAATATAACAGAAGGTAACATTAGGCTCTGTTTTGAGGGGCACAAGTAAACAGCTTTGTTTATCACAACATAAAGAAATTTGATAGAAGCCAACACCTACACTCTATCTAAAAGCCCTACCAAGTAAACCTTCAATAAACTAGTGGTTTGACTTAACACAAATAAAACACTATGTTTTAAAAAATGTATTTTTGTTAGAAAAAAAAGAAGAAAACTATTTTTTCGTATTATGATGATTAGACTAGATGATCTCTAGAGGTCCCTTCCAACCCTAAGCATTCTATGATTCTATGATTCTATAATTCTATGATTAGATCAACATGAACCAAGTCCTTGAGAACTTGAGGCAGTTCTTGGACAGCTTGAACTCTGACACTCACCCCTCTATACTGCACCTCTTGGGACGGGATGTGTGCCTAGGCCATGTTGTAAGTGAGACTAAGGAAAGCAAGGCAAGGCACATGAGTCAGGCAGGCAGCGTGGCCCGTTCCACCTGGTTGGTCTAGACACAGCCTATGGGCTAAAATTAAGTTTAACAGATTAAAGCAGCCCTGTAATTGGAGCTGCCTCCATTTGGATTCAAACTTTGATTTGACATTTAAAATACATTCCCCAAGTGAGACTTCTTTTATGAGTTGCTGAGTCACAGAGATTTAAAAACAATTCACCTTTCTGCCACTAACTTTCTGTGTGGCCTTGGGCAAGTCACTTAATCTCCCCATCCTTATCTGCAAACAAATACAAAATGGTAAACATGGTCTGGCTCAGCATTTTTTTTTCTCAAGAATAAATAGGGTGTGGAAAAGAATATGGCAGAGAATGAAGGAGGATGAAGCATGAAAGAGAGTGGAAGAGATGGAGGCATGAGTCGGAAATAGAAATGGACAAGCAGGAAGCCTCAGGGGTGATGGGGGGGCTGGTATTTACTGAGTAGATAGAGGTCTGCGAGCCCCTTGAGTAGGGAAGTGGCAGATGCACCTGTTTGTTAATATCTTTTTTTTTTGGAATAAACTGTCTGTGTATGAGGAGGAATGTGGGAGAAAGGGGGAGGATCACCAGTGCTGCCTGAAAAAAACAACATATCTTAGTGATCAAAGGGTGTTAACTTTCTCAGAGTACAATGATCCTTTGATCTGTGACTCTCTCTTCAGGTAACTGCAGATGCAGAATGGGAGGGTTCGAAGTGAATAAAGAGAAAAAACAGCAAGGAAGTGTCTTAAGGCTTTGGATTTTTCAGAATAGGGCAGAATACCTACACACAAATTTCCTATATAAATTAATAGGAAAAGGAGGAATTTTGCCAAAGTTACTCAGAGGCAAAGAAACAGTCAAGACTGAGTGTTTATAAACCAGCTGCCTATGTCAGTTCTGATACCCAGAACTCTGATTTAGAAAATAAGTATTACTAGTTCCATAAGATAAAAATCAGGAGCCACTCTTCCAAAAGTTATAGAGAGGAATAAGTATCTTAGGATTTAAACAAATGAATGCATTTTGCTACTGATCTTTACATCCTTAGAAATAACAGGGTTCTAGCTTTGCATTTTTTCTTTTTCCCATAATCCTAATTTCTAGGAAGTCTCTTACTATTTAAAATGCAAGGTGAGATTCTCATGCATTCCGTTAATTCTCAACTCCAGCACTGGTTCTTTGGAAAAAAATGTCAGTTATTGTGAAATTTGCAATAGAATGTCCTGGGAGTTAGCCTCCATGGAAAATTCTGCCCTAAGTCTATTCCTCTTTTGGAGGAAATTCTATTTCCTTGGAGGAAAGTCTATTCCTCCAAGCTCTTTTGGCCCATAGAGGTGTGAATTCAGGTAATAGAATCATCATAAATAAAAGCCATTGTCATAAGGCATGTCATCTTGGTGGCTTTAATAAGCCCCATTTTTGGGAAGTCCTGTTCACACTCTGAAGATGGTGATGACAACAGAGAAGCAAGTTTCCTCTTTCAAACAAACATAACCCTGCCCCAAGCCTCATTCCTTTACATGTCTTCAGAGAAGATTTTTGATGCAAAGAATTACCCTGGCATGAGGCTTCCTTAAGTTGTCTCTTGCCCTTGAGAACATAATCTTCTTAAAGTTTTCTGCTGCTTGAGGGTTGTCTGCATTTCTCACTTGAAGGAGCAATTGAGTTAGATCTTATCAAAGTGGCTTTGACTAACATGCAAAATCCCGTAGACATGAATTTGCTGGACTCATAAATCAGGCAGTATGCTTTCCTCGGTTGGGCCCTGAAGCCTCTGATGACCTCACAAAGGGCATCCATTTCCAGAGAATGTGAAAAGGTTAAAAGATGGTAAGGGCCGCACTTTTCTGATCTCCTGAAACTTAACTGATTCCCCTCCCACAAAACCGAGGGAATGGCAAACATAAAGGCTGAGAAAAAAGAGTCAATCAATCATATTGAAACTTATGTGGATTCAGGAAGTATTCAGTTATTTCATTGATAAAATTTGCCAGCTTGACAGCTCTATGGAATTTACTTTCCTATTTATCTGAAGGCAAACCATTATTCTGGAGAAGTCAAATTTTCAGAGCTTCTATCTTATCATGAGTCAATCTTGACTTGTGAATATCATCACTAGAGGATGGGAGAGAGGAAGTGAGTTACCATGTTCAAAAGTCCTTAATTTAAGGAGAAGTCAAGAGATTGCTAATCACAAACAGAAATAATTTTTATTGATTAAAGCACTGAATCTTCTTCATTTTTGTTTTGTTTTGTTTTGTGCATCAGAGATGCTTCTAACACTAGAAAAGCAATTAATGTTTGTTCTGAAAGTCAATGAGAGACTAAAGGTGGCCACAGTTTTGACTCAAGGAAATCCAAAAGCATTTTGAGTGAGACAAAAAGCGAACAACAAAGAGATCAAGTAATTTTAGAGCATGAATGCAACAAGAGAGTGTTCATGGGAGACCACCCTTAATTCCCTTCTCTTGGGAAATGCCCCCATGGGATAATACAGATAGGTATTTTTTTGTTATGACTGGAAAGCTGGTTGAACCACCCAGTAGGTGACATCTAATATTATGTATCAAACCACAGTATACAGCATATAATGAATATCTGTTTATGGTCAAGCGTTTTAAAGACATTCCTCAGTCAGATTTGAAACATTGATAAAATGCTAAAGGTAAATTACACAATAGCAGTGCCATTAACAGTATTAGTGCTATCTTAGAATCATCAAACATTCCAAAGTTTAAGGGGAAGTAGGCGTCTGAAGGATTTGATGGTAGCATCAGAGAAGTATATGATAAGGTGAGCAGATGCTTGCAGAGAACAGGGAATTATTTTCGTATTGAACTATGTGAATCTGTTTTTCTTGCTCAATGTGTGGCCTCAAATGTTGTATTCTTCATATGCAAGCTAGGAGGAAATATGAGACCACTGTGTTGGCGCATGTCATGGCACCACATCTGGGCTGGAGTATGGGAATACCAAAGTCCACCAACATTTGAGCTTGTTGATTTGTCAGCATTATAAATATTTTTCAATGTACAAATTGAAGAAAAAAAGGAAGTTTTTTTCCAAATGTACAAATAACTTTATGGTGACTCATCTGGCAGAAGACTTGATTCCATGATGAAGCTAATCATAGACCTGCATGACAAAAAGGGTTTGCAAGTGATAAGGAAAAGTTCTTCAGTAACTGTTCCAGAGGAGGGAGAGCCAAATGAAACTCACTTCCAAGGAGAAGAAAAAAAGTCCTTGCTTGATCAGGGATTTGTTTATAATGACTAGAAAATCAATCAATCAAACAAAACACAGCTACATTCAGAAAGGCCAAGAAAATGGAAATATCCTGGATTCGCATTCAAATTCAGGGAAGTGCAAGCATCTTCTGATTTTGTCTAACATTCAGTTCAGCATGAATGATTACTGGAACCCCTAAAAACTTGGATAGCTATCTGCTTCTTATTGTGTTAGATCTAAGCACTGATTATCCAAAAGCTGGAGTTTAGAGGAGACTACCCCACACGTTCTGTATTTAGAAAGTGCATCAGAGAGACTGGTGACAGAAATACCAGCTTCAACCCATGGAAATAAAGGGAAGCTTAAATTGCATAGATTGATATTATTGATAATCTGAATTTAAGAATTAGATGTAGGGCTTTGTGACAATTAAGTCTTGATCACAGACTTCTGCCAATGTTTAATATAAATATGTTACTAAATTTAATGCTTCACAGGTTTCTGTGTGTAGTCGGTAGGGGAGCGTGGATAGAAGATACCCTTTCTCCACATCTTCAGGCTGAAAGGGTCTGTGACTTTTGTATATGTGAGGCTTTTGATAGCCAGAGGGAGGTGATAGCCTTGTGCTGCTCTCCAGGCTTCTTCAGAAGCAGCAAATGCCACGGGCCATGCAGCAGAAAAATAAGGGAAGCATACAAATGTCATGGATAAGGATGGTGGAAGTCAGGTACAGAAAAAAGAGATTAGAGCACATTTCTAGGCTGTATTTCCTTGGGGTTGTCCTCATCTGTTCATGCATGTGGCATTCTTCTATGCCCAGTGGGCAAGCACAACCCCAGTGCTTGTTGTTTAAACATAGAAAAGAAAAATGCTAAACCTCAGAACCTTTTCACTGCTCCTCAGAAGCTTGAGAAGACCTACTCTAATCATTAGCAGTGTTGTTCCTTGTTTCTCCCAAAGAGAGTTTTCTATTGTTTGGATTGCTTTTTAAATTAAGCTCACAAAAAGTGTAGAAACTGGCCCTAGAGAAGGCACAGATTGTGTGGGAGTCAGTAGAGGTTGGTACTGCTGTCAGAATAGAGACTGGGGTATCAGGTCAAGGATGTAGACAAAGACTAAGTGGTGCAGTGCCCTGAACAGGAGAATTTTAAAATCCATTTGCAGAGCAAAGCTCAGCCAGTGATATGACTCATGTCATGTCTTCAGCAGTGACAGTTTTGGATAAAATAACTCTGGGAGCAAAGGATGCTATAAGTTATTTTTTAACTTCTCCAATCCAATCCTGGTATTGCGGTCATGCATTTTATGTTTCCTTTTAATTTTCTGAAAAATGTTGCTCCTAAAAGAGAGAATACCACCCACAATTCAAAGCCTGTAGTTGTTGCTAATACACATTCTACACAGGGACAGTAAGTTCCAAACAATCATTTCTAGTGAAATATGTCAGAACCAGAAAAATCTGTTTTAGTTTTCAAATAAAGCTTTTGAGAATTTTTTTGATGAAAACTTTAATGATTAAAAAAAATCTTGATATTTGTCCAAAATTAAAAAATAAATCTCTGGGCAGAAGTATTATAACCTTTATTTTGTAGTCTCCATGTGTACGAAGAAGGCACTACAAGAGTTTGTAAACCTGCCTGATACTCAAGCCATAGAAGGATTGCCAAAGTAAGCGTTCTCTTTCCTGTGTTGCCTCTAGCACATGAAGCAGATGGTGTTTTTAAGAGACACTTACCAAATTAAGCTTCATTCAAAGACACCAGCTGGAAGCAGCATCTTCCAGGACTCCACATTTTGCACAATCCTTAGACTACTAGTTTGGATCCTCAAACTGGAAGATGACTTTAAAGCTGCCATGATACTGCCAGAGATTGGTGCTGCCCCCAGGCTGAGATCTTTCAGACTATTTTCTTCTGACATCTGGAACATATAGTTAAATATGAGCTTCGTGGATCCAATGATGATCTCTCAGTACTTTAAGCATATGCACTCTTATCATTCTACTGACATGCATCTTCTTGCAGTAAAGATATAGGCCATATATTTTTGTGGCCTATATATGGCCACATTTTTGTCCATCTTTGATTTTGTTAATTTGCCTGTGAATTAGTAGCATGCCCCCTTTGACCTTAAATGACAATCAGGTCCTTTTTGCTTCCTGTTATTTTTTCTTTCCTGCGTAGGTTTAGACTTTGCTTAGTTTTTTGAGAAGTCCAGTGGATCTCTTAAATATCCTTATTCCAATACCCTGAGGCAAGAATTTATTTTTCAAATGCTATTTCTCTCTCAGTAGTCCATGATTAAAGATTTAACATACACCTGCCATTCCCACTCTGTAGCATATATGCTGAATCCCTGTCAACAAAATGGAAAACATGTTAAAGTAGGATTTTGGAACTACAATTTCAGAACTATTAATATCAGATACAATTCTCAAGTCATACTTCAGTTGTCATATTTGATTCTTTTGAACCCTTTGCAAATGCAACACCATTGCCATGATACCTTGGAATACTAAGTCCTTTTAGTGTATTCCATGGCTGTTGACTTTGTAAACCGTGTATTTGTCACAAAAAAAAAAAATCTTGTTTTTCTAAAGAAAAGATTACTACTGCTAACTTGTGAAATATACCTTACAAGGCATAAGCAGATCTGGAAATAGTGAATTGATACAAAGTGACACATCTACAAATTGAAATTTGGCCTTTAAAAAAGTGATTTAAAACACTGTTTTTCTCTCCCTAACATTTATGTACACTTATGTAATGAATTTCTGAACTGTTTTAAACTTAAAAAAGAGTAGTATTTATGTATAAGGATTTATTAAATGAAGTTACTCTGCACAAAAGTTTAACTAAAGCATCAAGCATATAATTGCATGTAGTATTTGGTAAACATACATAAAAATATTTATTTTCTGTTTTCTGCCGTCAAAAGCGAGTTACTGAGAATTCCTCTTTATCACTGAGTGATTTCTTAAAGTTTAAAAACTGCAGAACAGTTAATGACATAGGGCCAGAGTCTTATCTCAGTAACAGCAGTGCATTACAGTCAGAATAATTCTACTGAAGTAAGTTTGGCTCATTCCATATATTCCTAGCATCATTAATTACAGTAGGACTGGGATCTCTGTCTAAACAGGGGTGAAAAGCTCTCTGGTCATCTGAAACGTCATGGAGTGGAGGGAGATACAGTAGAAAATTAAAATAGAATCATCAGTCTTGATGGATGGGAGTACTGTTGAAAGAAAAAGTACTTTCGGAACTAGTGCAACTGATGATGGGATGGATGTACTGGAACCTTAAGCAAGGATGAAGGAACACATTTCAGGCTGTCTTCCTTTTTTATTGACAACTCATTCCAGAGATGAATTTGTTTTTCAGTACAATAGTTAAAAAAAAAATCTCCATTCTACGTATTGAGAAATTTCATACTGCTTTCTGTAGGAGTTTTATCTACGCAGACACAAAAGGTGTAGTTTATACAGAATCACAGAATGGTTGAGGTTGGAAGGTCATCTCTAGACCTCTAGAGGTCATCTAGTCCAATCCCCCTGCTCAAACAGCGACACCTAGAGCACGTGGCACACGTGCCTGGTTGGATCCAGGCAGGTTTTGAAGATCTCCAAAGAGGTAGACTGCTCTCTGGGCAGCCTGTTCCTCTGTCAGGTGACAGAGCCCGCTCTATCACATGAACAGTAAAGAAGTTCTTCCTCATATGGAGAGGGAACTTCCTGTGTTTCAGTTTGCACCCATTACCCCTTGTTCTCTTGCTGGCCACCACTGAGAAGAATTTAGTCCCATCCTCTTTACATTCTCCCTTCAATTATTTGTACATATTGATCAGATCCCTTCTCAGTCTTCTCTTTTCCAGGCTAAACAGCCCAGCTCGCTTAGGCTTTTCTCATAACATAGATGTTCGAGTCCCTTAATAATCTTCATTGCTCTATGCTGAACCCTCTCCAGAAGTTACACGCCCTTGTTGTACTGGGGAGCCCAGAACTGCACACAATACTCCAGGTGCCGCCTCACCAGAGCTGAGTAGAGGGGCAGGACCACCTCCCTTGACCTGCTGGCAACACTCCTCCTGATGCAGGCCAGGATGCCATTGACCCCTTGGCCATGAGGACGCATTGCTGACTCATGGTTAACCTGTTGTCAACCAGAACTCCCAAATCCCTCTCCACGCAGCTGCTTTCCAGCAGGTCAACCTCTTATCTGTACTGGTGTCGGGGGTTATTGCTCCCCAGGTGCATGAACCTGCATTTGTCGTTATGAGGTTCCTCTCTGCCCAACTCTCCAACCTGTCTAGGTCCCTCTGAATGGCAACACAGCCTGCTGAAGTGTCGGCCACTCCACCCAATTTTCTATCATCTGCAGACTTGCTGAGGGTGCACTCTGTCCCCTCATCCAAGTCACTGACGAGCAGGTTGAACAGCACTGAGCCCAGTGCTGACCCCTGAGGGGAAACCGCTGGCCACAGGCCTCCCACTAGACTCTGCTCCATTTATCACCACCCTCTGAGCTCTGCCATGCAGCCAGTTCTCAAACCACCTCACCGTCCACTTAGCTAACCCACACTTCCTGAGCCTCTCGATGAGGATATTACGGGAGACAGTGTGAAAAGCCCTGCTGAAGTCAAGGTAGACAACATCCACAGCTCTCCCCTTATCCATCCAGCCGGTCACCTCATCGTAGAAGGCTATCAGGTTCGTTAAACATGACTTTCCCTTGGTGAATCCCTGCTGACTACTCCTGATCACCTTCTTTTCCTTCACATGCCTAGAGATGGCCTTTAGGATGAGCTGCTCCCTCATCTTTCCAAGAACAGAGGTGAGGCTGACTGGTCTGAGGTTCCCGGGTCCTCAGGGTCCTTGCCATTTTTGAAGACTGAAGTGACGTCAGTTTCTTCCAGTCCTCCGGTACCTCCCCCACCCTCCATGACCTTTCGAAGATCGTGGAGAGTGGCTGAGCAATAACCCCCGTCAGTTCCCTCAGCACTCTTGGGTAAATCCCATCTGGGCCCACAGACTTATGGGTGCCCTGTTTGCCTAAATAATCTATAACCTAATCCTCCTCAATCAGCAGAAAGTCTTCTGTTTTTCTCTCTTTTCTCCAGGCTTTGTAGTTCATGGGGACTAGCCTTAGCAGTAAAAACAGTCGCAAAGAAGACATTTAGTAACTCTGCCTTCTCTGTATCCCGTCCCCAAGGCACTCACCCCATTTAGCAGCAGACCCACATTTTCCCTAGCGTTCCTTTTGCTGTTGATGTATTTGTAGAAGCCCTTCCTACTGTCCCTAACATCTCTAACTCTAATTCCAAACAGGCCTTGGTCTTCCTCCCTGCATCCCTGCATTCTCTGACAATGTTCCTATATTGTTTCCATGTGATCTGGCCCTTCTTCCACACTATGTATGCTCTCTTTTTCTCTTTAAGTTTTCCCAAGAACTCCTTGCCCATCCACACAGGCCTCCTTCTCCCCTTGCTAGACTTCTTTCTTGCAGGGATGCACAGATCCTGAGCTTGGAGAAACTGGTGCTTGAATATTAATCAACTATCCTGTCCCCTTTTCCTTCTAGGACCCTGGCCCAGGAGAATCCTTCAAGGAGGACTGCAGAGGTCAAAGTTAGCTCTTTTTAAGTCCTGGGTTGCAATCCTACTTCATACCCAGCTTCCTCCTTGCAGGATCGTGAATTCCAACATGTCATGGTCACTGCTGTCAAGACTGCCCCCAACATTCACATTTCCAACTAGATGATCTCTGTTTGTTAGTATCAGGTCATCAGCAGCCCCTCTCCTCATTGGCTCATCTACCGCCTGCATCAAGAAGTTATCTATCTGCAGTGTTCTTCAGGAACCTTTTGGACTGTCTGTTCCTAGCTGTGTGGTCATCCCAGCAGACATCAGGGTGGTTAAAGTCCCCCATGAGGAACAGCACCTGTAATTGTGAGGCTCCTTTCAGGTGCCTGTACAAGGCCTCATCCACTTCCTCTTCCTGGTCAGACAGTCTGTAGTAAACAGCCACCACAGTGTGGCCCCTGTTGGACAGCCCTTTAATCCTTACCACAGACTCTTGACTTGTCCTTCATCCTCCCTAGTGCTGAGCTCAACACACTCTGCTTGCTCTTTCACGTGAAGAGCTAACTCTTCACTCTACCACCTTGCCTGCCTGGCTTGACCTTCCTAGAAAGCCTAAAGCTATCCATGGCCACGTTCCAGTCATGAGAGCTGCCCCACCATGTCTCAGTAATTGCAGTGAGATCACGGCTCTGCAACCACACCACATCTGGGCTGGAGTATGGGAATACCAAAGTCCACCAACATTTGAGCTTGTTGATTTGTCAGCATTATAAATATTTTTCAATGTACAAATTGAAGAAAAAAAGGAAGTTTTTTTCCAAATGTACAAATAACTTTATGGTGACTCATCTGGCAGAAGACTTGATTCCATGATGAAGCTAATCATAGACCTGCATGACAAAAAGGGTTTGCAAGTGATAAGGAAAAGTTCTTCAGTAACTGTTCCAGAGGAGGGAGAGCCAAATGAAACTCACTTCCAAGGAGAAGAAAAAAAGTCCTTGCTTGATCAGGGATTTGTTTATAATGACTAGAAAATCAATCAATCAAACAAAACACAGCTACACTCAGAAAGGCCAAGAAAATGGAAATATCCTGGATTCGCATTCAAATTCAGGGAAGTGCAAGCATCTTCTGATTTTGTCTAACATTCAGTTCAGCATGAATGATTACTGGAACCCCTAAAAACTTGGATAGCTATCTGCTTCTTATTGTGTTAGATCTAAGCACTGATTATCCAAAAGCTGGAGTTTAGAGGAGACTACCCCACACGTTCTGTATTTAGAAAGTGCATCAGAGAGACTGGTGACAGAAATACCAGCTTCAACCCATGGAAATAAAGGGAAGCTTAAATTGCATAGATTGATATTATTGATAATCTGAATTTAAGAATTAGATGTAGGGCTTCTCCACATCTTCAGGCTGAAAGGGTCTGTGACTTTTGTATATGTGAGGCTTTTGACAGCCAGAGAGAGGTGATAGCCTTGTGCTGCTCTCCAGGCTTCTTCAGAAGCAGCAAATGCCATGGGGCATGAAGCAGAAAAATAAGAGAGGTGTACAAATGTCATGGATAAGGATGGTGGAAGTCAGGTACAGAAAAAAGAGATTAGAGCACATTTCTAGGCTGTATTTCCTTGGGGTTGTCCTCATCTGTTCATGCATGTGGCATTCTTCTATGCCCAGTGGGCAAGCACAACCCCAGTGCTTGTTGTTTAAATGTAGAAGAGAAAAATGTTAAAATACAGATAACCTTTTTACTGCTCCTCCAACCACATCTACTGGCAACATAGATATCCACTCCATTTCTGAAATCAAGAGAGAAAGCAATATGCCACATCAATAAAAACAAATCGTCTGTAACCTTCAATAGAAGACAAACAGTAGTAGCAGCGGTCCTTACTAGATAGACCTGTTGGGAAGTATCATTTATTAGTTTTCATAAAGTACTCTGAGATACTCAAATTAAAATGTACTATGTTGCAAATGATCAGTTTGAGCGTGGCAGAAAAATGACCCCCTGCACTGAAGTCCCACATCTGCAAGCACTGATCATACATTGCTTTCTTTTACTTTGTACTGGTGTTATTCAAACATTAATTACCTGGAGTCAGGGAAGTTATACTGCATTGACGTATGTGTGATTACAATTAAATGTGATACATTTTTCCATGTATTGAATTTATAATATCTACTTCAAGATATTATAAATCCATAAATATTCTATAGATCATTTAGAAAACTAATATAGACATTATACCTATGATCCTTCAAAAGAATTACACCAGCTGGCTGGGAATTTGGCACAAAAGGAAACTGGGTACAGTGTTAAAGATCATTTATTGTGATATGGATAGAGTCATGACATACCGTGATTATATTTCATTTTGATGAGAAAAAATACTTTATCTATAAAATAATTAATCTACAGGAGTAATTATTTTCTGATTACCTAGGACCATCCCCCAAGTGCTTTCAAATTGATTGGAAAAAAACGAAAGAAAGAAAATCTTACTTGAATGTGTCAAAAATAAATTCAAATTCAGTATGCGTTAAAATCCAGTTTCCTTAACTGTTTTAGAAGGAAATATACATAATCTGATTATGTATAAATGATTATTTAGTTGACAGCAATAATTGAATGTACAATCAGACGAATGAAAATTACATGTATTATTAGAAAATCAAGCTATTTTTCTGTTTGTTCTGTTCTCCTTCCTCTTTTTGTCTTCATTCGTTCTCCTCTGCTGCCCCTTTCTTCCCATTTGTTTCTTCTTCACAATGTCTGTGAAGAATCTGTCCTAAGAAGAGCATGAGCAAGTCAGGGTTTTTGCTAAGAAAGTCCATTCCAAGCTTGAATCTGTAGTGGTTAAGTCTGTAAAATGTTTCCATCAATTTACTGAGCAGAAATATCAGCCTTGGTGAAGGCAGAGAGGACCTCCGTAAGCCTGTATATTACTCAGTTTCTCTGTATTTAAAAATAAAATAAAATAAAATAAAATAAAATAAAATAAAATAAAATAAAATAAAATAAAATAGAAATTTAGTCCATGCTAGCCTCTGCCAAATTTATTGTATCAAAGACCCCAAATGGACCCGAAGATTCAACTGCTAGAGCATGCCTTAGTTTGAGACTGGAGGATATCCACTTACAAGCAACTTTGAACATAACACCAAACACTTTGCAAAATACACTGGTTTCACTAACTGGAAGATGATCCTCTCTAAAATAATTTTCAGATTCTCAGAGACCTGAGAAATCATGGAGTTTGTTTTGTGTAAATGCAAATAGAGAATGTTCTGTAAAAATATCTAGAAAAGACCATGTGACAGCAAGTTAATGAACAGATGTGTTTAAGTCCTGGGTTTCTGAAAGACAAAGTAATTATTGGTAACACCTTTTATTTTTTTCCCTTATTCTTCCTCTGATATGTATTTCAATAATACACCAGCAAATGAATTTTTGTCCCCAATGTTTAATTAAAAAAAATCCTACCCTACTGTGTTTAAGTCCTGGGTTTCTGAAAGACAAAGTAATTATTGGTAACACCTTTTATTTTTTTCCCTTATTCTTCCTCTGATATGTATTTCAATAATACACCAGCAAATGAATTTTTGTCCCCAATGTTTAATTAAAAAAATCCTACCCTACTTTTGGATTAAATGACTTTATAAGTAACTGAACAATGCAAGTGTTTGACTGATACTTCATGCTTGACCTTAATCATGTAGGTGTCAGTACTCAGAGCAAAAAGCTTTCTCCAGATAACAGAGTTAAAATACATTTGACTTAACTTGCTCTCTTTTTTCATAGGCCAAAATATTTTATTTTCCCTTCTTATGTTATTGTTTTATTAAACTTAAAAAGGCAGCAGTTCCCTGAGGAACTTCCTAATAAAGCTAGGAAAATAAAATTGTGTTGCTATTTCATAATGCTCTGGGGTAGTTTGCATAAAACACTCTTGAAAAGATCTTTACCTCAAAAAAGCATGAAAATTTGATCTTTAACTGAGAAAGCAAATGTATATAATTTATGGCCTTATATGTTCATCCTTGAATATTGTTGTGTTTTTCAATGGAATTAACAGAGTTTACATATCACACTAAATACCTAATTACATGCACATATGTATAATAACTAATTACCATCCTTTTAATTTCTTTTCCCTAGGGCCACTGAGATAATAATAGCAATTTTTTGGTATATTTTTTCAAGCTTTCTTGAGAGCTTAAAGGCCCCTGGCTAGATGAAAATTAGAGAATTATATTAATTTATTTCTGTCAAATTAAGAGCATTTCTAAAGACTCAAGCATGACATTTAAAATCACTCTTACTGTCTTTATTTTAGCAAAAGAAGGCTTAGCCTTTCCTTCCTTGTGAAATGCATAAAAAAGTTTATACTAATGTCATATATCTCCTAGGATACTGCTGTGAAACATTATGATTCTCAATTGAGCTTTTGCTGTAGCAGGAACAAGACCTTCCCTACAAGTAGGTGAGGACAGCAATCATTTTCAGCTTCCTTGTGGAAGAAAGTGCTTGGCCCTTTGCACCCTGTTTCCAAAAGAAAAAGGAACATTGCTGTTTACAAGTAAAAGACCTTTGGAAGAAGAAAGTCACTGCAAATTAGGGGACCTGTGCATGTGTTCATTTTCTCATACTGACATTTTCAATGAATACAGAGTGATTAGTGTCTATGGTGATGAAAAGCAAAGATATGCTTTGTTTCTGCCTCAGCACAGTCTGATGCTTGCTTTCCGCGCAAATTCAAGACAAGTCTAAGGGTTGGTGGACCTAATCAACTACTGAGAGGAAGGGAAAGCACCAAGAGTACCTTATATGAAGAATGGAGAAGAAAGTCTACCAGATATTCATGACCGGGCAGACTTATCAGGACCCTAATACTGAGACAGTTTTCAGCCGTGACCTACATTGGCGTTGATAAAGACAATATATCTTTTCTCCTCTACTCTTGGCCAGATATATTACACTGTCTCTGCGGTGTCTTATGAAGGTAAGTGCAGCTGATACTGTTATTTCTTTTCTCTTGCATGGATCCTTCACTTATGAAATGGATTTCCTTTGGCAGGAAAAACCAGCATCTAGAAAGGTGATTTCAGTGCAGACTATTTTGTTCAGGAGGATTCTTTAAATCTGGTTTCTCTTTCTAGTCCGCATTCACATGACTTGATTAAGCCTTGTCATACCACACCTGTGCTTCATGCATTATTTGGACATTATTTTCTTTGTTGATCTTTGCATGTAAAGTAAGTTTTGGAAACTGAGAACTATGGCTTTGGGAGGAAGGGGGAACTCTTCCACTTGTGAGGACACTGATGTTGTATAATATATCTTATATTGCACAGACTCTTTCATACTTGTAGAAAGGTCTTATAAATTCAGGATCCAGAATCTCCTTGGGAAATGAGTAGGAAAACTTCCAGTAACTTCTATGAGAATAGGCTTGTGCTCTGTGTGCATTTTTTCAAATCTGTTCAGCATGTTCAAACACAACTTAATATAATTGCAGTGTAATTCCTTTCAACCACCAAGTGTTACTTTAATTGCATAGCTCATATTTACAGTATGTTACAAGACCTTCATTCCTTTTTGATCTTTGACTTTCAGAGTGACAAGGCCATTGTTTTGGTGTGCTGGTACATCCATCATGAAAGAACCAGCTCCTTGAACTTCTGGCAAAAGAGTAATGCTTTGCAAGACCGACTCTTTAAAGAAAGATTACAAGATGGCAGAAGGGCTGCTGGCATTTATTCTCACTAAAAGAAAACTATTCTCCCTTTTTGATTTGGGAGATGTTAGCTTAACAAACATCTTGAAATAACAAAAGTCTATTTGCTGCTGGTCCTAGCAGAAGAAAACAATAAAAATACTGAAAATAAACAAAGCACTCAATCTCTAGAAATAACCTTTTCTATTCAAAAAAAAAAGCTTAAGAAACTGGCTAATTGCCCAAAAAAAAAAAAAAAAAAAAACCTGCAGCTGAAAATGTATATACTCCTTTCAAGCTCTGTAGGCAGGGTCATACCATTAATTATAGATGACAGTATGAGGTTTAAAAACAAATGGTTTCAACCTTACCTTTAGGTTTAAATGCAGCAAATGTTTTATTCTCAGGGAACACTACTCTGGCATGCTCTAGAAGGAATAAAACAATCAAAACCTGAAAGACGGTGGCCTTTCAGGGCAAAGGTGGTTCTTGACATTCACTTTAGTAGTGGTGTGAATAGTGTTCAGGCATAATAATACCTTGTCGGCATCAGTATTTCTATTGTTAACTGCTCTTTATTTAATGGTAAGCAGTGCTTTTCTGAAAAGTTACATACCAAAACATATTCTGAACATAATTCTCCACTACCCTATTTCCTTATGTAGCTATTTACATTTTGTTAAAAAGATTAGACTAAATAAAAAGATTGGTTATGTTATATATTTTCTTCCTCTAAACCTACAGCTCTGATTCAGTTGCCTAAACATAAGAGTGCAGTGCTCATTGAGAAGCTCTAGGATTTGAAGCATTGGCAAAGGGCTGGAGAACATATGGAGTCCCTTCCATTGTGGGAATCGGGAGGCGAGGAAGGAGAACTGTGGATATCTCAGGTGATGCTAGACCCGTATGTTTAGACCCTGAATCAAGCTTTAGAAGTCTACATTAAGTGTAGACTACTGTTTAGTCTACGTTAAGTGTGAAGAAATGGAAAAGCAAATCCACTATGGGCATTCTGTAGCAACTCTGTAGATTTACTTACAGATGTAGTTTAAATTCTATTTTATTCTGTTCTCAAAAAACGACTAATATTTATGGCATGTATGACCTACATAGCTCTTCAAATAAATTATTTAGAATGAATTGTCATGATGTAACCTTTTTTTTTTTTTTTAAGAAAAACAGCTGGCTTTTACTTCACTATAGTCTTACTTGTAGCATGGTCTTCTAAAGTATGAAATCTGCGTTAGAAGTTGATGAACATTTGCTACAGATTTTACTCTCTGCTTTGTAGATTTGTTCCTGTGGTGCATTGTAGAATAATTGGGGGAAATTACTAAAAGGAGGAAGGTAAAATGCTTCAAAAAAAACAATGATTCTTCTATCAAACTCTCACAATTTCAGAGCAGTTTATCTTTTGATTTTTTAAAAATATTCCTAAATACTTTATTATTCCTTAATTCTCTTAATTAAAGAATGAGGAAGACTGAATTTACTGTTTGTAGACAAAAATCTTCAGAGCTGCAGTGAGCAGGTACTTCCTCTTGGTGGGCCACTTGAGAATCTGTTTGGAAAAACAGTGTTGGCACTGGGGTCTGGAGGGTCATAATTCCTGACTGACTCCTAAGCAATCAACATTCATGAGGAAGTTGTCTGCGTTCTCAACTTTGGATATGCTGCACCAGCTCGCCAAGCCAACTGCTGCTCTACTGAGCTGCTAAGCATGGGTTTTAGAGCACTGGCGCTTTCATCTTTCTGCCCACTGCTGGACTCGAAGGAGAAGGGGACGGTGAAGGCACACTGGAAAGAATAATAATACTCAGAGCACAAGAATTGTGATAAACTACTTCTAATAGTTCTCTCCTCGGAGTAGTTTTATTCTGGAACTGAGAAAGAAAGTCTGATTGTTCAAAAATGATGGTTCTGCTTTGATTAGCAAGAATGCTGGCACAAATTTTAATGACCCAAAGTCCTTATCTCCAGGGGTGATTCACTCTGGAGTTGCAGAAGCAGGAAAACAAACACTATTAAGAAACATATGAATTTTCCATGTGGAAACTTGCAGCGCTAGATGTTGATCAAGGGCCTGTCCAGATGAGTGTATAGCTTTATTGTAAAGGCTCTAAAGTCTGCTGGTCCTCGGGGGAATTTTCTAAGGCTTTGCATGGCTAGTATTTCTCAGTGTCTATAAAGAAACACAAGTACTTAACTGTTGTTTTCCACAGAGTGCAGAAAAAAAAAAAAGCACAATATCTTCCCTGTTTTCTAAGAAGAGATACTATGATAGATTTATCAATATGAAGACAAGATGCTCAGGAAAGATAACAGAGTGTTTAGAAACCCAATGGAAATAGGGTGATTCAGTTCTGTGGTTAAAGATGTAAACATAATTGTCATTCTTTTCTGCCTTTATCTTTACTATCTACCACTGTAAGTGAAGAATTTTTTACTGAGCATGTGTATCTGAGAAAGAAAAATACCTATGTCTCCAGTCTAGGCAATAGTAGCATGAGGTTGGAGTACACCTTTGAGAGATTCAGAAATAGATAGTAGCTTTGAGATAGCTGAATAATACCAACTTCAAATGATTAGTGTTTGTTTTCTACACAACAGCTGTGAGAATAAGGGAAGGAAAGCCTGCCAAAGATTTGCAAGCAGGGAAATGGAAACTATCAAGACATTCAGAGCAGTATTTTTACTGCCAGGACACATCATGAGGAATGTCTTTTTCACCTGCTTTGAGGAAGGGTGGGAATTTTCAGTTTTTGCTGTGCTCTGTAGATATTTTTGCTGTGGAGGAGGTTATCAATCTACAGGAGGCATTTTTACATAGTTTGTGTACTCTCTTGGATTCTAAATGTGCTTCTTTAGACTGAAAAGCCACAGAAAATTTCAGCACCTGGGACTGCACAAGTGAATAGTTTGCCTACTGCTGGGTAGGTATTTGCTGCACTCAATTTATGGATACCACAGCAGGACTTTAGCTGATAGGCAAAAATTAAAGTGCTGTGGAATTTCACAAAACATGACTGTTTTGTCCTTAAAGTGCAGTCAGTACAAACAGTGCCAGAACTGCAAACACTGAGAACATTTAGAACACTGAAAACTGTGCAAACAATAGTTTAAATTAAAGGATGAGGGAGATTTAATTCAGTAGCTTGTAGCCCTCTTGGTGGGCCATCTGAGAATCAGGATGTTGGCACTGAAGTCTGGAGGTTATTAAGGGGCTTACCAAGGGTCTTACTGGAGAACATTTTGCTGAATCAGATATGAAATTCTACTGAAAGAAGTAGAAATGAAGTGTCAAATGCTAGAGAATACTTGCAGTCTATTTTTTTTCTTTGTGTGCTGGCAGGTCACCTTCAAATTCATTTCTGTTGTTTTCTCTTTCATTAAAAACTCTTTCTGTTAATTCCTGGTCTGGAAGTTTTAGCACTTGAGTCATCCACTTAGCTGTTTCCACCGCCTTAGCTGTTTTCACTGTTGTCAGAGTTTCTTGGTCTTGGAAGACCATAATGATCATTCATTCTTCTTTTATTTTTTATCTCTTCATATTGCAATTCAAGTTCATTATTAGACTATCCGATCTACTAGTGGTTTGCTGCTGCATCTCTTTTCTTTGGGGTCTGCAGCATTGCAGCCACATGCCTACAAATAGCTTCCTTAAAGAGTTGAAGCTGTAGAGACAGCTCAGAGGTCGAAGCCTGTGTCTGTACTTCCTCAGAGAGTTGTGATTTTTGGAAATAATCTCTGTGACAATGCAGCAAGCAAATGACTAAGAGCAATCCGGCAATATACGTGCTGCTGCTATTCATTAAAATAGTCTAGGAGAATAAAGCCACCTTTTTAGAGGAGAGAGAGCAGTAGCCCTGCTTGCCATATTATATAGTCCTACTACACAACTTTCTGTGCCTTCTGTGTCAGCTGTTGTCAGCCCAAAGTTCATGGAGTGATTAATGCTATTTTGTAATTAGTTTTAGGCTGTGTGCCTCTGGTGTGTAAGTGTGTATGTGCGTGCGTGCGCGTGCGTGTGTGTATAATTACAGTGTTTGTGCCTTGTAAATTATGCTGGCCAATATGTTGCATAATTTATATTTTGCATATTTCTGTAATACATTTTAATACTGGACATGAAAATCGTATTGACATAAGTTTTACTGATAATAAAAAAGAACATAACTAAGATTTATGCCATGTATAAATAGCCTGGCTAAGATTTTACTGAAATATGTATTGATGAGATTTCAACTGAAAAGAAAATATTATTCTAAAGTACCTCCTAATAACCAGTTCACACTGATTTTTTGAATTGATCCCCTTGGTGAGCAAACCGCAGTGTGTATTTTGTACATGGTAAAGAAACATTCTCAGCTCACAAACATCCTGCTCCGATAAGGTTTGAGAAGAAGGGAAGTGAAAAAAGTGGAATGGCACCTGGAAGGGAGGGACATTAAGAATTAGGAAAAGAGGAACTGAGTGTCTGAATGACAGGATTGAGAACTTGGTGGTATACAACATGTAGATTTTGCAATGATGCTGAAATACTGCAAACAGACAGCTAGAATCATGATACAGAAGAGTGTGATTTACTCCTGAAAATGTAGAGGAAATCTCAGAGGAATCCACATGAAAGAACAGCTATTAGTCTCATGTACACATAAGAAGGAACCCATCTATATCCCCGCTTGTATCAAATGGCAACATGCAGTCAAGTCTGAACTGTTAAACAAATAAAGTGTTACAGGAGATTACCACGAGGGACAATGAATATGCCTAAAACAATTTGGCTGAATGTCTTAATCAACTAGTAAACCTCATGGAGGGACGAGGAAAATAAGAGGAAACCAAAGAATATAAGTAAAATCTAACTAGGACTGTGCCTGTACTGAGGGACCTGGGAATGAGTCCCAGCTCTGAGGTGACTTTGGCTGCATCCCAAATTCCTGTGAGGATAAGTTTTGAGTGCATGTCATCCCTGCCTCAGGGCTCTGGCTTCCATGTAAAGGAAACCCTGGCATGCAGCAGTAAGGGAGGCACAAAGCACAGCCCCGGTGAAAAGGAGAAGGGACATGCGGGGCCCACCAGCCCTACAGTGGGGTCCAGGTCAGTTGTGCTTGAGATAAACACTGCTAACTTTCTGAAAATGGATTCGCTTTATGAAAACCTCAACCCTCTCTGTCAGCTGGAGTTTTTAACAGAGCTATTAATAGCAAGTTATCAATAAAGGAGTGATCGAATGTTGGCTGACCTCATTACAATAGTTCCATTGTGAACTAATTATACTTATGACAGATATGCAAATTTTCTACATATTTATTTGGCTTCTACGTTTATCCCATAGGCGTTGGTTTTGATAACTAGGGTAAAATACCCGAATACCTTAGAGCTTTGAGATGGTCTTTGCATTATGACTGACCATGGTGATACACTTAGAAAGTGACTGAAATGACATCAGTATATGGCCTGTAATTATACATCTCATGCTCCGTACATCATATTTATAGGACAGACATGTATATATCTACTGAGCAGAATTGGGTATTATGACATGTCTAGCAATTCAAGAAGTAATGGGTGCAAGTTGAAACACTGGAAGTTCCATCTCCATGTGAGGAAGAACTTCTTTACTGTGAGGGTGACAGAGCCCTGGAACAGGCTGCCCAGAGAGGTTGTGGAGGCTCCTTCTCTGGAGATCTTCAAAACCCACCTGGATGCCACCCTGTGCCACGTGCTCTAGGTGTCCCTGCTGGAGCAGGGGGGTTGGACTAGATGATCTCTAGAGGTCTCTTCCAACCTCAACCAGTCTGTGATTCTGTGTGATTCTGTGATTTCTTTCCTATCAGCTTTTCAATCCAACACTTTCCTGAATTTCTGAAGATTTCCAAACAGTTGTGCAAAATTGGTCTGTCCAGAAATGTTGGGCCTGATTCTTCATTACATTGTACTTCTGGTGATGGATGATTGCTATCAAATTACTTGTCACATGTTCCTATTCTGAGTAAGCAGTATTTCATACTGCAAAATCAAGTAGAGTACATTTGAGCCCTGTACAAAGAAAGGCATCCAGCTTTCTTCCTGATTCCAGCTGGGACTGTAGCATATTACCAATTTTAGTTAAAGATTAGAGTACAAGGCTTTAAATAAGTGATTTAAGAATAATGGTTGCATACTTCAGTAAAGTGACCTGATAAGGAGACAGGGTTATCTCTATTTGCTGGTAAAAACATTTTTAGCAGCAAGTACATTGACTTTCTGTTCTACATACTGCAGCAAACACAATTGCTATAGAAAAAATTATTAAGTTCTGATTTTGAATTAAGAGTAAGTGAAAACTGTAGGAAACTTTCAATCAGTGACTGAAAGATCTTTTGTGTTGGAATAATCTTGTACATGGAAAAGTGCACCGTGAAGCAAGATGCACTGCAAATCACTGCAACTAAGATTAACAGCTCAGGTGTCAATTGCATTGCTGACACATTCTCACTCGGAGGTTGGCCAAATGCCCCAACTCATTTCACAAAACTCTCTTCAACAGCAACATTCAGATTGTAACAGCTTTCACCTTCTATCCATCTGGAATAGATGATGAATAAGCAACCAGGAAGGTAATGCACCCTCTTACCCCCTTAAAAAAAGGCTTTAAAAGCCATTTCTGATGCTCTAAGCTGTTCAGCCCAATAAGGGTCTCCTGCTGGGTAAAGGAAGGCAGACCCGATAGGCTCAGCCCACTCACCAATTATAAAAAGAGATGCGTTTTCTCATGCCATCCAACAGCTGCATCTCCGTTCCATGTGAGCCTGTTTCCAGATATGCCAGATGGGGATAACTCTGGAAGACTCTCACAGGGAGCAGTGCACTGAATAAAATGGGCAACTGTTTGTACAGACATGCTATGGACGACCTCACGCAGCTATCATGAAACTGAGCAAGTTGCCAGCAGATTAAGATATTGAGCTTTGAAACTCTCCACACAAAAGAAAATCATCAGGCTGGGACACAGCACAATGTAACTGGCAAATCTTAAGCACTTGTAGTTTAGTCATTCAGCTTCTTCTTCAGCTGTTCTTTCTCCCACCTCCCTGCAGTGAATATTCATGTGTAATCCTGGGCTTGCTTACTGCCTTTTCACGTTCTTTGGGGTGGGTGCTGTGACTCATGTTGCCTGCCTTAGACTCCTTTCCCCTTGTTCCCGCACAGCTCCTCACATGCCCTCCCACGTACCCAGCACGCTTCCCTCCATTCATTTCTACAGATTTATGCGAGGAGTTGCATGGCTTTTTCTTTTGCAGAAGATGCAGCACCCCACAGAACCGTCAAAACTTGCCATCCTCCTTCCCCGCTGAGCCATCTGCAGGCTGGCGCTCCTCCCCTGCTCATCTTACTCATCCTCCGCTCTGACACAGCCATCTCTGACCTCACTGCTGTCTCCGTAACAACAACTACTTACTGAACTTAACGCACTTGCTCCTGACGCTCCTTCCTGTGACACAATCATCCAGTACTTAATCCCCACAGAGTTTATGCTGTCATTTAGTGTTGCTACTGCTACTTATCTGGAAGGGGAAAAAAAAAAAAAAAACCTCTCAAATAGGGCCCTTGCTTCTTGTTTGCTCTCCATATTTATGGAGTGTTTGTTATTGACTTGAGTGTGATAGGTGCTTAGAGTGAATCTGAACTCTGGATTGTGACCAGAATACAGAAGCATTGTCGGAGCATCTGTTACCAGATCCTTTCCATAGAGTGTCAACACGTACCAATCTGGTTACTAATCAGAGGAATATCATACACCGCTAATCAAGTGATCTCTGTTGAAGGAAACACTGGTTAGAGGTAATCCTTTTTTAAAAAATGAATGTAGTCATCATAAAAATATTCATTCCGTGCAGTGTTGCGAATGCGTCTCTAGAATGTATAAAAGGCTGAGTTCAAAGTCCTGTGAAACAAAAGTAGCTTGCTGAAGAAAACTGAGTTATTCCAACATCAGTGAGTTCTGAAGTAACCACCCACCCTTGTCTGAAAGAGGAATGATCCAAGCACATGTAAAAGGAGACATGCAGTTAAAAGTTGTGACTGGGAGAAAACGATGAAAATATGGGACTGATCCAGTGGATTTCACACAAATTAAAATGGGAATTTTATTATGTAATTGTAAATGCTATTATGTAATTTTCCTTTTTTTGGCCGAATGACCTTCAGGAAATTTAGATACCTGTGATTTACTTAATCCTTTGGGTATGGAGCCATCCTAGTAGCTCAGACACATTCAAGAACCTGGAATGGTCACCTGCACCTCATGTGTATCAGATACCTCCTTTACATTTTGTTCCAGTAGGTAAAATTACTCTTGCTTTCACAGGAAGAAAAAAACTAATTTCTTCAGAAATATTGACTACAAATAGTCAAAATTCTGTAAGATGTAATTTATTACACAGTACAAAAGAGACTATTTAGTGAAATAATCATCTTGCATCATAATCCTTGGAGTTTATTCCATACCCTTACATGCACGTAACTAGCTGTATTTATAGTATGAGTCAATGCGTGAGCATTTTGGAGAGGCTAATGACATTTGTTAAAAGCAAGACTTCTTGAGGCAATTTTATTCTGGTTAATTCCAAGCTCTATTGTACAGTGCTTGTTCCTAGGAACAGGCTACTAAATGCATGCATATTCCACAACTCCTACACTTCGTGCTATAAAAAGCTACAGAACAAAATCTATGTGGTGTTATCTACAGGGATACTACAAGTGTTTTCTCAAATCTTAGTTCCTGTATTTGTTTTGAAATCTCCAGTAAGAAAGATTTGAACATCTCTTTTTCCACATTTTGAGACAACTTCTGTTAGTCTGCTGTTATTCTGCTATCAAAAAGTGCACTTTGTGCACACCTCAAGTGTCCTTGAGAAAGACAGCAGCCAGTTGCATGTTAGAACCATATTGCTTCTGATTAAGTCAGTAGACTTTTACAGTCAATCTCATCTGAGGAAAGTGCCTCTTTCTGCTCTGTGATTAGAGAGCTATGCTCTGAATCAGAGTTTTCTGTTAGATGCCTATGGTTACCCATGGAGGTTTTGTTTTTTTTTCAAAGTAGGAATTAAAACAGCTATTGCTTTGAATGTGTGACTTCTTAAAGTGAACACTATGCTGGAAGCTAGAAAGCACATTACTGTGAAAAGCCATATAAAGTACCCAGATCCATTAGTTTTAGGGCCTCTGCTGGTACGGTTTAGGATCAGATAAATTAAGACAGAGAAAAATTATCAGATGTATAAAATATGAATTGCTTAAGTGGTCTAATCACTGGAGAAACATTATCTACAAAGCTAGTAGCTTCTTCTCTAGGAGCTGAAAGAGGAGCTATTCCAGTCCTTTGAGCCTATTTAGTTGCTTAGCTGTGTATTCCCTTAAAAGGTTGACTACCTTCTGTGTTTCAGGTAAATTTGTGTTTTATTACAATGTGGCAATGTTTGCAACTATCAAATCAGCTAATATGGAGGTAAGTTCTCAAATAGTAACATTTTTTTTGTCTCTCACAACTTTGGTTTTAAATGCCTAGTAAAATATTTATGTGTGAAAGAGAGAATTTCTAAGCAATGCTTCTACCATGGACTGTATAATACCAGTCAAGTCAAAATGTTCTTATATGATTAAATTACATGTTTTTTCATTATAAGCTGACTTAGTGAAGAGTGTGTATGATGACTGTTTGAGCTGTCTATTTAGTTTATCCAATGTTAATCTGTTTGGGGATTGCTGAAGCTCTTGGCATGCCAGAAAACTATTATATGTATTTATCTGAAACCCCTTTATAGGAAGATGAACAATATACACTATGAATTGTGTTTTTACACAGAAAATACTTAGAGTTTATTCTTAGACAAATATAGTCATTCTCCAGAACAAAACTCTTCCAAATAACTGGGTGGATGCAGTGGCTCCCACCACTATTACCCTATAGACTGCACTAATACAGGCAGGCGAGTCAACAGTAAACTCCCATATCACGAGCTTGTGCTTTAAAAACAAAAAGTGATTCACTCTAATTAGTCACTCAAATGGATGCATGAAAGGTCCAAAAAGATGTCTATAAATTCAATGGCTTTTCAGGCAAATAGATCAAAAAATATTTAAAGATTTTGAAGTTTTGTTGAAAAAGTTGTCTAAGCCCTGTAAAACATTTCAGAGAGAACTCAGGAGATAAGGATTTAGTATGGTCAGACACCTCAGTAAGCACCTGACAGCAGGTCAGATGTCTTATATCTTGCCTCTCCAGTACACTCCAAGTCACACCTGAGATCAGAGGACTCCATCCATACAGTCTCTTTCAAAAGTGACACAAAAGTCTTTGTCTTCTCTCAAAACACACTTAATGAGTTGGCAGAATATTAGAGAAAAAAAAAAGAGTAGATTGATAACTGTTTGAATAGGCATAAATTGCAAAAGAAAGGAGTGGCCATCTATGTGGCATCCCTTGCAGGCGTAGAGTTGTGTCAATGACTTGTGCCTGAGTTGTGGTAATGCAACTTGTAGTACTGAGCTAGTCAACGATTCGCTGTGGTGGCCAGTGTGGTGGCCATTGGAGATGGCAGTCAAGAAAAACAAAACAAGATGCAAGCATGATGCAGTTCTTCCAGCATTAGACTCCAGCCTGTGCTCCTGCAATCATGGCAGTGGGCTTAGTCCCAGTCAGTCTCACTTTTGGAGTCTTGGAGCCTAAGATTTGTCTATGCTGTGGAAAAGCATAGTAAATTAACTCACAGGTCACGGTAATTCAGGAAGCGGGATATAAGTACATAGGGTCGCTTTTTTAGGACTAGCTGAGGGAGTGCTTCAGTCACTGCCATGGTTAAAGTATAATTATGTTTTAAGATGTCTCTTTCAATGTTAATGTCGTGTGTGTGTGTGTGTAAGGAGGTGTTGAAATGACATGCCCTTCACTGAGTAATACATTTGCACCAGAGGAAAGGGTAATATTTTCAGAGACAAGCTGTTTTCACGGACATGCTGTTTCTTTTTTTTTTTTTTTTTCCCCCGAGTCCTGTCCATGCAACTGAAATGTTATTTTAATTCAGCTTTTGATGGAATAGCAGGTGGTTTGTTGTGGCATAGTACTGGCATATGCTTAGGTCAGCATTAGCAAGCAATATTTAAGAACATTGATCTAGCTTTATCTATTCTTTAGATTCCTTTCTTTTTTGGCCTTAAAAATAAAGTATTTCTGTATGTATCAATTACAGGAAAAGCGGAGGCTCTGTGCTTCTATCTGAATGTCACATGGCTGCATGAAAGAAATGATAACATTCTCTACTCCCAGAATTAACTAGAAATGGCTCTGAGTCACACAGTTCTGGCCTGTGCACAAATGTTCCCCAAATTAGGAAATATTCAAAGTCTGAGTTTTTGTTCAGCTTGTTATAAAGCTGTGAGCTGGCTGTGAGTCTCAGCTGTGGATCCAAATTTTACCAAGTTCCTGGAATGTTCAACCCCAAGATATGGGGATTTTGTTTAGAGTCACATCTAGAATTATTAAATATTTAATCTGCTTTCCTAAGGAAATGGAGCTTATGTGATGACACGGCCCATCTGTCAGTCTCTACCTAATAAATTCTGAATGAACTGGCTAATTGCAATCAAGCTGAAAAGAATGGTGGACATCTCAGAAATAAGTATACACCTACTTGCTTTGTGAATGCTGGGTGCCACATAGAACATTTCCTATGTTCTCTGGAAGTCCAGATGAAATAGATATTTCACTCCCTGTGGTAAAGTCCCCAAGAGTCTAGCTCAAGCAGCTTGGGACACTGATATGACTAAAGAACTTTTCTACTAAATCCCCACATAATTAGTGGTTGGGGCACATCTAGAGTGAGCCAACCACATAAGAGAGGTTTGGAGCACCTACATTTTTAAGTCAGGCTGCTTGAGTGAAATTAAATATGAAAAGAAACACAACAAACATTCCAAGCAGCTGCTTGTGACAACAGAGGAAAACAATTCTTACTTTACGATTGGTTGGCTCTTGCTACATTACATATGCTAAGAGTTTAATACCATTCTTTGAAGAGATACAGGTATCTGTTTGTATCATATTGGATTGCCAGAAAGCTGTAAGCTTGGACAATAAGTCAGGAATTCAGTGAGATCATCATTTCTGCCTCTGAACAGTCTGTACCCTCAACACATAAGTATTTCAGCTCATATGTTCCATATACAGACAGACTTTCTCCAGTTAAACAGTTGTTGTTATTATGATTATTGTTATTATGATTATTACTACACTGGAGAGCACAGTATGTTGTTCTAGTTAAATAAAAACACTATAAATATTAAACCTGGAGAAATACAGGAAAATTGGGAAAGAGGAAAGTCCTATCAGCAGTAATATTTACAGAAGAATGCCCAAGAAGGTAAGAATGATTAAGGGATTTTGAAAGACAAAAATCTACTTATCAAAAAATCAGATTACCACATTTTGAAACAATGGGAACATTTTAACATAGTAGAGAATTTACCAAAGCTCCATCTTAACTTTCATACTTTATAGCACAGGTGACTAATCTGTTGCCTACAGACTGGTTCCTTCCTGCCCAAACAATTTATCCTCTAAGCAGCCTTGCAATTATTGTAAGGCATAGGTTAATAAATGACCTAGTAGACACTTTCTAGCCTTCTCTTTCTCAGTAGTCCTCTATCCATAATCCTATTGTGTGTCTAGATATGTCCCCATGAAAACACACATGAGTCATGTCAGTGGAGGCCTGTCTTTTTGTTATATGACAAAGGAGAGATTTGGTAACATACACTCTGGGAGTAGGTTTGAGGTAAACTCTCTACACATCAAGAATTATTTCCCATTATACTCAAAAGCTTCCATGCAAAATTAATCTTTGAAGGATCTCTGAATCAGTCTGGTTTTGGAAGCAGCACTGGCAGCAAGTTGTTTTCTGTAATTGTCGTCTCTGGAGTATTCAGTACTAACAGTGCTGTAGTAGGTTGGTGAAGTAATAGGAATATCTCTGATGAACCTCCACTGCAGCAAATGAACAGCATCTCAAGGGTTTTCCAAAACATGTCAAAATACCTGGATTACATAACAATAACTATGTATAGATAACTGAATAGACAAATCCAGCAGTCCGAATGTGGTGTTGAATCCTAACAGTGTAGGTCTGTTGAGGATACCTTCACTGTAGGTATCTAAGGCTCCTTCAGTTTAGCCAAACATCTGGCATCTGGAATCCTGGTTGAGCTCCATCTGCCCTTTCAGAAAGGCACAAGACTTGTCTAGGTCTTGTGTTATACTTGGACCCCTATATAGATATTTTGGTTACCACAGTACATTTCAGATGACATTGAACGTCTATGTTTAGCTAACAGAACTGAATTCCTAAGACAACATAAGAAGAATCTGAGCTACAATGTGGCATTGAACTTCATAGTTCAGACATAGGACCTCTATATCTATATATATATCAGTATACAGTAGGTTCTCTTTGTATTGAATATCTTTCGCCTTTTGTGACAGATATCTCTCCTTTTTTTTTCAAAGAAAATAAAATCTAGCTAGATCCAATTATTGGGGTAATATAAATGTTATTAACATGAGGAAACAATGTTATTAATTCTATTTTTTGTGCCCCACATGGCACTGAAACCTGTCCTACATATGTATCTTGTATTTCCATTTTGATTTCTAAAAAGAAAGCATCTGTAATATTTCATGGTGTTTTCCATGGAATCAGTTGAAAAATACAAATAGTATAGAAATGGGAATATAAATCTGCTGTTTCAGTTACTTTAGTAAAACCTATCACAATCAAATAGTCAGATCTCCAGCTAATGAATTCAGGTGGAAATCAATGGAACCAGGACAATGTAGCAGCTGAGGTTCCAGTCACATGGTTTTAAACCAAGAACAAGTTTGATTTCTCAAGTGGCGTTGAATTTACAAAGTACTGAGCTAGGAGCTGATCTGTCCAACTAGTCCTCGTTGAGAAGTGGGCTGAGCTCTGCAAGGTACAAGTCTAAATCACCAGGATTCCTGCCTCTCCATCTGCTTTCATAGTGCTCTGAGCATAGCTAAGATGAGCCTTCCCTCTGCATACCATAAGAGGCCACCACCACGCACTCCAGAGCCATTCAATGGGAGTCCAGATAGCTTATTTAATGGAGAATATTGCCACCAATTAGGCTGTTTTGCAAACACAAATCTGAAGAAGTTTCAACACTTTTTTTTGGCTAAGTAGCAAATGACTGGTGGTTTTGAGGACAGCAGGACACTTGACTAGTAGATGCCATAAAGTGCTGCACTATAGAATCTTCATATTGAATTTACTTTTTCAACAGAATGAGTTTAATTATAATCTCCAATTGGTTATGTTTTATGAAAATTTATCAAGATTAATTATCATGATTGTAAATAATTTGCCTTTGAATACGTGAATGTATAGTGACGACTTGAAATTCACACACTCTAATAAATACAGGGGGTCAGTGCCAATTTTTGTTTGTATATTTGGAGCATTCATCAGTCACGTTACTGACATGTAGTCAGTCCTCTGAAACACAACACAGCAAGTTCAGTTAAATTCAGACTGACAGCGTGAAAAGAAAGTTGGCAGAACACAGGGTCCTGTTGCTAAGCAATGCTTGGCAATACAAGACATGCACATTATGGTGCTTGTGATGACACCATGAGGAGAGGAGATGTTTTCAATTTAATGAAAATCCATCATTTCAGAGGAGGTGGGGAGGAGCAGTAGCAAACAGGGTGAATGGATGGAAAACATGTCCATAGGGACCCAAATTTTGCTATTAGTTACATCAGCATGAATACTTTGACCTTGTCAGAGAAACTCTGTTTAACCATGAGCTCACTGCGAAATATTTTAGGCGCTATATTGAAAAAGAGTTTGTTAGGTTTTGTAAGAAAAAAACACCATCTCTTCAGCTGTGCTTCTAACCTGCTTCTTTGTCACCTCAAGTTGATGTGAAAACCATAGATAATGCAGCATGGCTGTGGACTTTGCAGATGGTGTTCTGCTTTTTTTTTCTGCAACCTTGCAACCACAGCCCTCTCAGCATGTCCCATCCTTGTGCTGGACCCATCAGGCTGATTCTGTGCTTCCCTATCTTCCTACAATTCCCAAACACATACTTTCCCCCTTCAGCCTGAGGGTATTACACGCAGGGGTCAGCAAGTCCTGAGGTTGTGAAAACAGGTGCATCAGGAGGATGTAGAAAGGAACTTTCTACTTGCTGGGGATTCCCCACCATCTTCTGAGTGAGTTCAATGTGTGGGTTCTGCCAGTCCTTACCTCTGTCTTCCACTAATGCTAAACTGTGTTTGGCCAGGCATCTTCCTTGTCATTCCAAGTCCAGCCCTACTCGATACCTTCTACTAATAGCTCAGAATGGCATTTTACCATTTCGAGACCTTGCACGCCCCACTTTGCCCCTCTCCCTCTCCATCCTTCTGCCAAGGTGTTAGCATTATGTTTTTTAAAGTAGCTACTATTTTGGTGCCACCCAGAACCTACCAACTACTTCAGAGTTCACAATAGAAATACCCAAATTTACTTCACCTCTGCAACTTTTAGTCATGTGTAACGACTTCCTGTTTAATTATGTATAAAAGAAATCTAGAATATACCTCTAAGTATATCCTGATTTGCCTTTTGAGAGAAAATTTCTTAGTGCATTACCCTCATGCTTTGTGTGTCCTCGTTTTCCCTGGATGCAAAACTGGGTACTTGAATAGGGATCGGACAGTGATCTGGATGACTGCAGAACTACTCTGTTATTTAGAAATGACTATGAAGGCCACATCTATGTCATATAGGATTTTCACCTATATATCCTGCATGACAGGATTACAAAAACTGGGAGCAGGAATTAGGATGGGAAAGATAGCTGTGAGGAAAAGACTTGCCAATTGTCAAATCCATGTCTCCAAATGGTAGATGACATATCTATTGTGAAGCTCTTACTTTAAATATGGTCAAATGAGCCTGAAAAGCAGCTATTTCAAAATCAGCTATTGTTTTGTCCTTTAAGAGCTGTAGGAGGAGTCACTTTAAGCTAACCCAAGGCTTACTCTTCTAGGTGCTGAAAGCTCTGGGACTGATGGAGACAAGTGCTAAAGAGCATAATTTAAGTACAAAAGAAATCCCAGGGAAGCCTAGGGAAGCATGTGAGTGTTTCCCAGGATCAGATCAGCATATATAGTGTGCCACCAGACACAGTCAGATGTCTTTTTTTGTTTGTTTATGTCACCAAATGCAGGGACAGTTAATTGGTGTTAGAAAGGTGGGATTTTAGTTAGTAATATTTTTATCTCCATGTCACACTTTTAAATATGTTGTCCAAACAACTTTTTACTACTTCTCTCTCTGGACTATAGTCTATGTCAAAATAACATATCCTTTCTGCTATATTCAATTTCTTTATTAACACTTAATTTGATAAGAAAGCATAGACTTTCAGAGCTGTAGTCATTTGTTGCTTGTGAAATGAGAAGAAGAAAACACATGTACGTATCCCACCCCAAGCACACATACCAAGCATTCGCTTCCTTTCAATTCTTGGCTCTTCATTACCTGCAGCAGGTTAATCAGGGGATTTTATGGCTTACAGGTTGTTACATTTCTACAGAGCTAATGAAGTCACATCACAACAGGGAGTAAGTATTCCTAAAATGGAACAAACATTTTTTTAAAAGGTGACTGTGGAATGAGCTTTTGGCTAATTAATTTGAACACAAAGTAAAATTACTGCCTTTAACACTAGATGTGCTATGACACCATATCATTAAGAGCCATAGTAGTGATTTTCAAAACAAGCTAAGAAGGTACTTTACTTTCTACATGGGACTTCTTTTGAACTAGTCACAACAAAAGAATTATTTTTTCCTGTGTTTCTGTGGAGGGAGAACATACCTCAGAAATAGGATTACTATTCAAAATCTTCTTTAAAGAAATTAATAGTGGACATGCAGAGAGATATTTCCCTATTATTTTGACAGCTAAGTAAAGAATACAGTAAAATGCTCAGCTCAGAATCGTGGTAAAACAACTCTCCCCACCTTCAACCAAATCATCATTTTAGGCTAAAAGAGAAGAGCTGCAAACCAGAAAGAACAAAGGGAAATATAAAATGAAAGAAGAGTAGCCAAACTCGGAATTCAATTGCATATTTACATCTCTTCATATAATCTGTGAAATTCCAAATCAGTCTTAAGTGGAATCTTGTTTTAGGACAGCAGCAGAAGTTTGGTTTCAAACTTCCATAAGATCATGATCTCAAGAAATCCTGCATTTAATCTGTTGAATAACAGGTTATTTAGGTGATTACTGAGTTTGGCCTGAGCCTTCCAGACTGTGAATGAGGACATTGTCTGAATAAAAGCAGTGACACTTTCAGGCTTATTATAACAGAAATTATCCCTAATAAAACAGAAAAACAAAATAATCCCCCTTGTATTCTGAAATTTTAGGCAGGATTGCCAAAGGTTATGCAATTGTCCTAGCTTTGGTAAAGACAGAATAAATTCTTTAGGCTCCATATTAAAAGTGAAAAAAAAAGGTCAACAGTTTTATTTTAAAGAAAAGCACTATTTGTTCATCATATCATGTTATCAACCAAGGCATAGCTAAATTCAGTTACTGTATTTTGTTCTACTTAGTGGATGAAAATGCTAATATTGCTCTTTAGGTCCATTCTCTAGCAGACTAAGCATATTATGAATAATCCAGATGATTATATTTCCTTAGCAGGATGAGTTTTCCTAATATATTGAAGTTTCCAGGAAAACAAGCTGTGCCTGTTGATGGAGAAATAAAATCTCCTGTTATAAAACATTTCTAGCTGATGCTTTCTCTGTGAGTGAAGGTGACAGGAGTCATAATCATTGGATGTTTCTGATGCTTAGAAATGCACACTTCCTGGAATATATTAGGAGAAGGGCCAGGATTCAACATCGCTGATGAGAAAGTGCCTTCACATCTCTCTAAATCAATAATATGCAAAGAGCAGGTGTAAATCCAGTTTAGTACAGAGCTAAAAGATGCCACCAATGACAATGAAGTGAAAGGCATTCAGTAGATGTATATAAAGACCACTATCAAGTATTATGATCATCTTCGCTAAACAACGAGGTCAAAAAGCTATTTGGGTCTTACTATAATGACTAAATCACTTCTGTATTTTTCTGGATACTGATAGAGGCATTCCTTTATAACATTTACACTGAAAGATGGGCAGAACTACCAAAGAGCTCTCTGAAAGTCTAATGAGTTTATATGTGTCGTATGTGACAGAGGGGCTAATCCTAGCAATAAGGACCAGACTTTTTATCTGATAAACTTAGTGTCTTTTACACCTACCATTATTTGGAAGGGAAGTATGTCTACCTATTATATCAATAACCATGCAGTGAAGCATCTGAATAGCAGATGTTTCATCATCAAAAAATGTGAAAGAGGTGCCAGGTAAGGCCAGGTTAAGAATCAAACCCCAACATAATTGGCTTTTATGGAGGATGAAGTGGAAAGCCACATGAAAGCAGTAACTGGTTCAGCCTGCAGCAACTTGCCTCCTAAAAGGATTAGTTGGTAGACAGAAGATCACACCAGAGCTCTGCTCCTTCCCCTGGCTTCTGCTGGTAACTCAAAATTACTTCAAGATGTTGTTTCTGAAACTTTAACGAGTCCTTTCCTGTGCCCCTCCAGGCAGTTGGGATTAATGGAGCAGCTGGGGAAGCCCCACGGGGAAGCTCTGCCACACAGGACACAGCACCCTCAGACATGGAAATGCTTAATCCCAGTTTAAGGCACATTTGTAGTTTGCCACTATTCAACAAAATGGCATCTTTGTTCATCTTGTAATAGCCATGTTTATTTATAAAAGGGCTTGGGAGTGTTTTGTCTAGAGGTAATCAAAGGCATAAACTGGCATAAAGAAGTGAGGGAGTGGAAGGTACACATTGCCTAAGTGGTTACATGTGCTGCTGAGAACCCATCATGAAGAAACTGTTCCAAACACTAGCCTGAACTAGATTAGCTAAACAACTAAGCTTTGATTGCAGAGTTAGAAACATCCCAGTCATGCATATTTGTTAACCAGGAAGCAGACAGCACAAACCTTGAGTTCTCCTTGGGCTATGGAGTTGCTCTGTGTCAAGGGTACTTTTCACTCTCTGCTCTTAAGCTTCACGGGAGGTGTAACCTCCTCTGCCTCTGTTAGCTTGGAATGATTCATAAAGACAATTTCTCCACAAACAACTGGCATACATGAAGAAAAACACATTATTTTAATTTATTTCTCTAGTATTCTAACAAGACCCCTCACCACCAGCAGGGAAGAATTAAAATTCTGGGTTAGTGAGAGTGGCATGGAATTTGGAAGGAATAAACAAAAATAATCCTGGGCACATTACTAATAAAGTTCATAAGGAGAATGTTACAGGAATAAGTGTGTGTCAAAAAACAAGACTTTAAAAACAAATAGTTTTAGCTTTTGGTGTCCTAAAGATCTGAATATACAGAAGAGTCTCCATCTTAAGTGAAGTTACAGACAATGAATAAGACCTTCAAAGAGCCTAACTGTCTCATAGTGACCAAGGTGAGAATACCTCTGGAGCTAGCAAAACATTATCTTTTTTAAGGTAATAATTTACCTTCAACAAAAGAACTATTGAACTCCCCTTCCCTTGACATCTTGAAGCCCAGCAGAAGCCAAAACTTATCTTGTGGCATTTGAAAGATAATTACAGAAGGTAAATGTAATACAAAAATTAAGCTAAAAAAAAAAAGAGACAATATAACATGGAGCCAAAGAGGGACAGACACTGTGAAGATGGCCAAAAGCTGGATGAGCTATTTAGGGATTTGAAGTTTTAAGATTTAAGAAGTATGAGTGGCTCTAAGGATTCTAACAACTCAATGCTGGGATGATTTTTTTTCACGTACGTTTTTACAGACATGAATTTCCTGCAGAAACAAACAAACAAGCCCTCCCCAAAACAACAAAAGAACCTCAAATCCCCAAATGAAAACAAAACAAACAAACAATTGTCAATATGTAAATCATTAGAGCTGAATAAAAAAAGAAACAAATACAGTATGTGCTTTATTTTGTTAGGGACCAATAGCTATTACAATAAATCTGAAAGACAGACAGATATGTCAGCAATGAATAGATAAAAGCTTTCTTTGAGAATTCACAGAAGTGTGTATTGGAGTGTGATCCAATGGATTTGGATAATACCCCAAGTATCTGTAAGGAAAAACATAAGATATTTCATCCAGCCCTCCAGGGCATCAAATACTCAAAGCAGTCTTCAGCCATATAGGGAATACTAACACCATTAGATATAGGGAGGATCAGATGCCAAGAAGACATTTTGCTTAGTAGACATAAGCTACCACAGATTTCTGATGCTCCACAACATTAGCTGACAGACTGTGGCTGAAGAAATCATAATCTAGAAATGGCAAAGACCACTACTGAATTTTGCATACGATATTTTTCATTGAAGTCTTCTTCCATGGCTAAGTAAACTGTTCCTGTGCCTCTGGACAGGATAAAAGTAATTGCTTGTTTAGGAAGTTTAATATGTGTGTCTCGTGAAATGTAGAACTCTAGAGAACGGCATCATTGGAGGGGTAGTCCAGGGTGCTAGCCAAAAAGCTGGATTTAATTGTCATCTTGCCATGCGATATTATGCAATGTTTAGTCTTGTGGATCTTCACTCCTTTTATGTAAATCAGAGAGGTTTTTTGTACTACCATAACAGAGATTTTGTGAAGAATAAAATCAGGAATCATTATGGGCTGCTTCAATACTGTAGTAGTAGAGAATATACAAAGATCAAAAGCTGATCTTCACAAAAATAGTCAAATAGATGGTGATACCTAAAATCCGAGAGAAAATAAAAACTTTTGAGTCATTTGTGGGCCAAATATAAACAACAGAAGTGATGACAGTTGTGGATAAAATAGTGTATTTACAAGTTTCCCTTCTGTCACCTCAAAAATAACATTGCAGGAAAAATTAACATAGATATCTGGTCCTTAATAACACTGGTTTTAGAAGGCAACAAAATGATAAAATGTAGAACACAAGCAACTACATAACATTAGAAAAACAGAAAGCCCAGGTGATGTCTGGAATGAAACCTTTGGACATGTCAATAACTTGGCTGTCAGTCTAAAATCTAATGCAAGTGTTCAAGGCTTAATGATTACAGCATTTCCTTGAACTTGTTCTTTTAACTTGCTCCATTAGAAAGCAAAGATTCATAGATTAAAATCCAATTATACTTCCTATGGATCCTATTATGGTTCTTCAGTTCCAGTACTTTAAGCTGAAGTGTTAATGTTTCTGCACCATCCGCAGTATACAAAGCAAAGATGAGGAATGTCTTGTAATCAAATCTCCAAAATGTAGGGAATAGGACTCACCACATACTGGTGGTGAGTTTGGTTAAATCCATGGGAGTTCTTTTATCATGTAATATATTAAGCCACAATATCTCTTTCCAAGTTATGTGCAGTCTGTTCTTTTCACCTGTCTCACAAACCATCTCAGCTTCAACCACTCCCTACATGCAGGCTGAGCCTGAAGGTCTCCCTCATCCTCAGAATTTGCAACCTCCTCCAGGAAGAGTACCACGGTTCTGCTTTGCCACCAGTGCTATATGTGCAGGCAAATAGTATGTGGCTTGTCATCCACCTCAGTAATCCCCCTCAAACTTCCCACCAGCCTAGAATCAAATAGCTTTACTTAATTCTCTCCACACACACCTCCTTCAGGCAGACTAATGATCTGGGACTGCTTGTTTCATGGTGTCAGTAGGGGCTTTCAGCAACTCTCTGTGAAGTCCTTTCTATTGCTGGTAGCAAGCTCATCCATCTAAATACTGGAAAAAAAAAAAAGAACCAATAAGGCTGTGCATGCAACATTGCAAGAGGGGGGACAGTATCAAGGAAACAGGAAGTAGTGGAGGAATAGCTGAAATGAGCCCAACTGAGAGGAAAGCCATAAATGTGAGTGTAGGAGGAGGGTATCCGAGTTAGACATATCAGGAACAGGAAAGGAACTTCGAATTCCCAAATTTGAAACCATCTGCCTATAGCTTTGCATCTAAACACACACACATATGCATGTGTATTATGCATGAAGGGGACCTCCAGAGATGATCTAGTCCAACAACCCCTGCTTAAGCTGAGACACCTAGAGCATGTGACACAGGATCACATCCAGGCAGGTTTGGAAGATCTCCAAAGAAGGAGACTCCACAACCTTGCTGTTCCAGGCTTTGTCTCACTCACAGTAAAGAAGCTCTTCCTCATATGGAGATGGAACTTCCTGTGTTTTAATTTGTACCCATTATCCCTTGTTCTGCCACTGGCCACCACCAAGAAAAATTTGATCCCATCCTCCCTACATTCTTCCTTCAGGTATTTGTACATATTGATCAGATCCCCTCTCAATCTTCTCTTCACCAGGCTAAACAGCCCAGCTCGCTTAGGTTTTCCTCATAAGATAGATATTCCAGTCCCTTAATCATCTTCATGGCTCTATGTTGCACCCTCTCTAGAAGCTCCATGTCCTTCTTCTCCTGGGGAGCCCAGAACTGCACACAATACTCCAGCTGCGGCCTCACCAGAGCTGAGCAGAGGGGCAGGATCACCTCTCTTGACCTGCTGGCAACAGTCATCCTACTGCAGGCCAGGATCCCACTGGCCTCCTTGGCCACAAGGGCTCATTGATGACTCATGGTTAACCTGTTGTCAACCAGAACTCCCAAATCCCTCTTCGCAGAGCTGCTTTCCAGCAGGTCAACCCTAATCTGTACTGGTGTCTGGGGTTATCCCTCCTCAGGTGCAGGTGTCTCAGGTTATTCCTTCCCAGGTGCAGGACCCTGCACTTGTCCTTGTTGAACCTCATGAGGTTCCTCTCTGGCCTCCAACCTGTAAAACAGTCCTGTGTAGACAGGAAGTTTTATAAATAATAGAACAGTGGCAATATTTATTTGTGGAAAGCATTTTATATGCTGATGCATCCAAAACCATATCAGACACATTCTCTATCCCTGTCCTTGATCATCTCTCTATGAGAAAAAACTCCTTTCCAGCAACATACATATTAGCAATGCATTAAGACAGGTATAAATGGGATAAGCTGATTTTATTGTTGGCTATTTCAGTATGTATTCACTAGTATATTCTGTCCGTAAGTCTCCTGACAGCCATCTAGAAATCTAAAATGTAATGATAGGAAATGCTGAGCTTTCAACTGTGCTGTTACATTTAAATTAAATATTGGTATGTTAATATCCATTATATGTTAGGATTGTCTTACCCATGAGCTTTACATGCTTGTGTTGACTGTTTAACAGGAAGGATTCCTTTCCTATACATGAAATACAGATGTCAAAGCACCAGAGCATGAAAATCCTGCTCATATTCATGAACAGTTTTTCATTTAAGATGACTACTACTGTGGTCTGAGTGTGGGTGGACTAAGAGATTATTTAGTAATAGGGTTACTAAAATGAACGATTTTTAGCTGTTACAGCAAAGAATTTGCTACTGGCCCAGAAGGATTGATTGGCACACTCTTTTAAGTAAACAAAAAGTGAAGTCTTCCTTTTTGGGGAAATTTGAATACAGTCATTTACTTAATTTGTTCCATGGCAATCCATTTTTTTTTATTTTTTTTTGGAAATTAGCCTACCTATCTCCAGTAAAAAAAAAAAAAAAAAATTGGTTATATTGAGTTTTGCACAGCTAAAGAGATCCACTATGATGACTACCTTGTTAGAGGTTTAAGATAGGGTGGTGGGTTGTATGACTAGAATTCAGCTGAAATAAAAAGTGCTTTTAACTATATTTGATTGTTGATATGACTTTGAGGGCCTGGCTGTAGAGTCCACTCATATTTTTGTGGAAGTAAGGCCTCACGGCCAAACAACAGTTGAAACTATTCAAGTGTATTATTTTGCTTCTTCAGATGTCATTTGCGGCCTTAACTAAATATAATTCTCTGTACTTCCTGGACTGAACTGTTAGAATGAGTTGCTGGGCACTGCTTTGGAGCTACCAGTTTTCGTCTCAGCAAGTGATGAATTTGAGTCCAGGCCAATAATTGAATGGATGAAAGCCTGGCCAAATTCCAAAGCTGTTATGCAGCCTTTTATAGTCTTTCCTTCTCAGACCTAAATATAGATGGGCTTCACAGTTAGGTTCCATGTTGTTCTGCATGGGTCAGTGAAAGTGCCCTCTTTCTCAAAAAGTCCATGGAAAGCCCTAGCTGATTCAAAGGACGGTCAAGGCTTGAAGACATTCCTGAAGAATGCAGTAGACTCAGAACAAGAAAACAAGCAAGCCACAAGAAAATTGTGGGAAGGGGTGATCAAAAGTGTTCATTGGTAAAAGTACATAGATACTTTGCAACTGGAAATTTTCACTGTAATTGCTTGGCATAGGGCATTTTTTTAAATACAGGCAGTTAAATCCTGAGTGGCAGTAAGAGAAAATATAAGGAATAAATAAGGAAGAACTAATAGGATAATATATAGTATTCTCTTTCCCAAAGAAGAATGCAAAACTTCCCATGGATTTCCAGAGCCCTGGAACAGGCTGCTCAGAGAGGTTGTGATTTCTCCTTCTCTGAAGATCTTCAAAATCCGCCTGGGTGCCAAGTGCTCTAGGTGATCCTGCTGGTACAAGCGGGTTGGACTAGATGATCTCCAGAGGTCCCTTCCAACTTTAGTCATTCTCTGATTCACTGATTCTGTGAAATCCACATGACTTGAGACTTCCAATCAAAATTGGCTTAGTGTTTCCAGAGGTATGGAGAACTCTTAACTTCTATAAAGTTCTTCTGATTAAACTTTTAAAACTTCTTAAACATATAAAGAGCTGGCTTTTTAATATTAATCAGGGATAGCCAGTTGTAATTTGAATAAATAATAAACATCATCATCTAGTTTATACTGAATTAAGATAATTAAGATAATATGTACTTTTCTGCTTTTTTTAAATACAAAAATGGTCCAATGCTAATAATAATGGACAACACCTATGATTGTATTAAAAGGAAAGATGATTCTATGTTAAACATCTGAAGAAAAGCTTAAAGAATTTTTGTGCCTGCACTCTTTCTGGAATAAGAACAGGTACCTTGCATTGATTACACAGATCACTGTCATGTCCCTATTGTATATTTTACCCTAGACACAGACTAGGTGCTCATCAACTTGAAGAAAAGTAATGGTGAAGACTAAATCATTTGTGTTCTGATGAGAATCTTACCGGTAAATAAAGTTCCTTAAAAAAAAAAAAAAAAAAGAGTGGTGCTTTGCATTTCTGGAGTTATTCCCAGGATGCACTATCTACCATAGCACATGCTGTTATTAGTTAAATTTTAATAGACATGTAGGTCTTGGACAGCAACTGGGTGCTTGTTTCATAGAAGAGAAAAATATACCTTCCATCTAGTCATAAAAAAGAGAATTTAATTGAAAGCTTTTAAAATCATAGCCTCCAAAGGCACTCAAAGAAAGATGAAGTTAGAAAATGGACACAAATATTTTCATTGAAGAAAACTTCCATTTGTGCAAAATCTTTAAGGCACTTTAAACAGCTCTTTGCCTAATATGACTTTTTGTTTACTGGTAAGATATAGAGCCTTATGTAGTAGATTTCTGTCCAGCTGTAATGTCAGCTGAATTCTTTCGGGAAATAAAACTGGGCAGCCAGATACATAGCCACAGATTTTTAAATTTAGAGTGAGATGTTCTGAATCTAAGAGTTAGATTCATGATGTTAATTCATATTAATATTATTTTAAATTTGCATAATATTTACTTGTACAGAAATTAGGGATGAAATGAATTTGCTTTCATTTTCTTAATTTCTCACCCATCATACATGTTCCATTACCTTCAGTTTGCACGACCTCATCTGCAGTTGTTATGAACTTGATGTCAAATCTATTTGGAAATTTTTGAAGAAATCTATGCTGCCACAGCCGTTATACAGCCTTTTAAATGGCTGCAGCTTTATGACACAAATTTTAGCCCAAGTGGCTTTTTAGCCACCAAGCCTAAACAACTGTAATCATTTTTTAAATCAAAAGCAGCAGCAAAATGTTAGAGTGCTCTGACAAAAATATGGACAAATAATAGGAAGAAAACCAGTATTTGGTGACACAGAAAGGGTATGGGATTAAACCTTGCCGAACTGCAAAATGGAACAAATGTATTCCATTGTACCATTTGGTGTGAAGCTTGTATACAATTTATAGGCTTTTTAAAATGCTTTGAAGTTCCTGGTCAACTTAACAGAGGGTTGATACTTTTACCCTGGGGCATCAATTATACAACCACTATGCTTGTCTGGCTTGGGATGTAAAAGCTAGCAGAAAAAAAGAAAATGATTTATTCTGTGATTTTTACCAGTTACCTCAGCTTGAATGTTACTGTGACAAGCAACATTAGCTTCATAACAACACCTATTCCGAGTGGAATTTGCCTGTGTGCAAGTAACTGGTCAACCGACATGTATCTCTTGGCCTCATATTTCCACAAGAGAAGGCATACTTCAGATCAGGCAGTTGTGTTTTGACACCTAGCATGACAAGAAAAGTCTGCTCCTGGATGATTCAGTTACTACTTTTTTTCCTCTGCATCCTGTGATGACACTGACAACAATTATCTTGACATTTTTCTTGGCCTTGGCCCCGGTTTTGCAGGGAAGCTGTTCTGCTGAAGGACTGTGTTGACAATTGTGATTCATTCATGGCCTAAACTGCCACAATTTTATCCTTCCCCCACAGCCCTTCTATGTTTTAGAGGATGGTGGCAGCCCTTTGATGACTGTTTTAACAACAAAACGGCTTCCCGCCTACCGAGCAACAGTAAGTGCTCCTGCGTGTTCAAAGGGAAAGGCTGATTCATGCCCCATGCACACCAACATGAACCTCAAGTGCACGACCCAGCTTACAGGTGATCTTTCATAAGGCAAAAATGAGAATAAACGAATAAATCCCATCTGTTTGGATATCCATGGGTGTCCGCTCTGAACTTTGATCTCAGGGTTTGTCTTCCTTCCCATTTAAGTGCCTGATTCAGCTTGCAGAGAAGTCAATGGAGAGACTCCCATTGAGTTTGACTGAACATAGATCAAGCTCTTATGCTACAATAAATCAAAAGTGCAAGACTTATTTATTGCTGTTGTGAGCACATAGCAAAAGGCTGTGTCAGCAGTCCTGCTAAAACCTAACATATTACATGGCTTATAAATTTACCATAAAGATTGTCTGCAGACTAAAACTTGACAACAAAGCATACGGCTTTGGTGAGCATTCAATTTTCTTTTGTTTTTGCAAAATGAAAAATAATTTGGTGTGATATTTTTATGTTTATAGCTGCAACGAAATAAAGAGTGGTTTCTAGCAAGTTCTTTTAATTTTCCATTTTCTCCTTTCTATGAATGTGAACCAAGATATTTTCTTAGATTTTTAACCCTGCGGGCCTGTACCTCCTTTTTTCCTTTAAATGACTTCAGAGGAAAGAGATGACCATCTACAAGAAAAGTTGCCTGACTGAACAACCCATTTGGTTCCTCATGAAGGAGTTCATGAGACTTGTTAAGATGCAGTTATGGAAACAAATCTTTCTGTGTTCTCAATACTACTCATACTTTTTCTCTGTGGGAATACATTTCCCACTTTGTCTACCTTCAGAGACACAGTCAGGCTATGACTAAGATATTTCATGTGTGAATAGAACTGTATAATTCTGCGCTGATCATGTGTTTTGATGAAGTATTTTGGAAGAGTAATCACAATTTGATGATATTGGTTCAATATTTCCTTTCATTTTTAGAGGTGAACATATGAACTGCATTCCCTTGTCTCCTAACATTTCATTTCATATCACCGCCTGAGCTGTGATATTGACAGGGTTTGGTTATTTTCCTTTCTTTGGTCCCCTGTGAAAGCTTTTGTCATTTTTATTTCATTTTATTTCTTGTCTTTTCCTATGGTAAATTATTAGACAATATGCACAAAAAAACCTAAATCAAGTCTTCTATCCAGGGTTATATATTGCTTTATGCCTTGCTTTGTGTATGCAGTACTCCACAGCAAGCACTGCCTCTCGGGCAGGTGCCCTCTGGTGAGGAGGTGCCGAATGAGCGCTGTCCTTGAGGGATCACGAGAGAAGTGCGGCACCCCCTCAGATTTCCCAAATGTGAGAAGCTTTTCTGTACTGCAGTCCCTTGTTTGGCACAGCGCCCTTTCCCCTCGTCAGCAACTGAGCCACGGTGCCTGTGGAATGGCAGAAGAAAAAGAGCAATTGCTATTCCTATCACAGTCTGCCGCCACACCATTTTCTGGAGAGGCACTCCACAGGAAAACAACTGTGGAAGCCCTTCTCCTCCCTCGAAGGCTAAAACTATTCTGGTTATCTGTTTTTATGCTGGTCATGTAAGAGAGGAAGAAGGAGACTGTTTAGTTTTTCTTTCTCTACACGGCCAGGACCTAAGTTGGCCCTCAATCTATTTCTGCATAAAGTTATTTTCACTTAAATTGAAATGTAGATCATCCATCTAAACACAAGGCAGACTTGCTGAAGGCCATAAGAGGTCATTTTTTTCCTGGCAGCGAAAACCAAAACAATAGTAAAAACTCAGCTGGAACAGCAGCCCTCCTCTGCTCACTATAAATACTATGGGAAAGAACAGCCGCAGTGAGAATCAATGTTAAAAAATGCGGTGTGCTACATAAAGGCCACGATCAACTTTCTATTTTTACTATGAAATTACCTGAAAAGCTAGTGATACTAGGTGGATGTAGTAGAGGCTTTTGATCGCTGCAAAACATGCAACATATTTCAGAGGAAAGTCAAATTTTCTCTCTTAATATGCCTAAGAATGCTTTTCATGGCAGTACATCCTTATTCTCAGGCTTGCTGCTTCTAAGTGTCTTTCTTTGCCCCTCTTCTCCATTCTTCCCCCTTCCCTTTTTAAGGGTGTAAATGAAAGTCAGCACTTTCTCTCTCTCTCTCTCTCTTCCTTCATTTTCTTTTTTCTTTCTTTCTTTCTTTCTTTCTTTTTCTTTCTTTCTTTCTTTTTTCCTTCTTTCCTTCTTTCCTTCCTTCTTTCTTTCCTTCCTTCTTCCTTTCTTCCTTCCTTCCTTTCTTTCTCCCTTTCCTTCTTTCCTTCCTTCTTTCTTTCCTTCCTTCTTCCTTTCTTCCTTCCTTCCTTTCTTTCTCCCTTTCCTTCTTTCCTTCCTTCTTTCTTTCCTTCCTTCTTCCTTTCTTCCTTCCTTCCTTTCTTTCTCCCTTTCCTTCTTTCCTTCCTTCTTTCTTTCCTTCCTTCTTCCTTTCTTCCTTCCTTCCTTTCTTTCTCCCTTTCCTTCTTTCCTTCCTTCTTTCTTTCCTTCCTTCTTCCTTTCTTCCTTCCTTCCTTTCTTTCTCCCTTTCCTTCTTTCCTTCCTTCTTTCTTTCCTTCCTTCTTCCTTTCTTCCTTCCTTCCTTTCTTTCTCCCTTTCCTTCTTTCCTTCCTTCTTTCTTTCCTTCCTTCTTCCTTTCTTCCTTCCTTCCTTTCTTTCTCCCTTTCCTTCTTTCCTTCCTTCTTTCATGAAGATGGTTTATGAACTTGTTTCATTCTGACATTGAGAATTAAATGATGAATGCTGTCATTATTACTGAGAATAACTGAGAAAAGTTCTTCATTAGCTATCTAGCCTTTGTATTCCCAGGTCTTTTTATGCTATTTGATTAAAAATTACCATTATGAATATGAATGCCATTATTTCTTTCTAAAAAAGATTATTGTTGTGCCTATTTTTCATCTGTATTGACCTTGTCCTTTCTATGTGACAGTGACTTCATTCCCGTATAATCACACTGAGGTATAAAAGAGGCCCAGGAAATTAGGTCTTGCAAAAAAGGAAAAAGGACTATGGCTTAGAAATAAAGAATACTTCCTCTCCCTAAGCGTTTCTTGTTTCTTTTTTGTGTTTTGTTTTTAACTAATGCAACATAATACTCAGTTTATATAAAATTATCCCCCCGAAAATCTGAAAAAAATGCTGATGTGGAAATTATTTGTAGCAATGGATGTTTCTTCCTTACTGTTTCTGTTTTTTTCTGATATGCAGACTGTAGGGATATATTTGCCACTTATGTTTGTTTTTGTGCTAATTCAGTCTTCATCTCAACAGAGACCCCCATCTTTTTTTTTTTTTTTTTCTCAGAGGCCTCTGTACCTAAATTTTTACGGTTTCTCCAGTAAGCTGTTTTTCTGTTCTCTCCTGCATCTCTAACATTTCAAAAAATGCAAGGAGTTAAAGAATAAAATAATAATATCAGAATCCTACTTGCTAAAACTTTTTAATAGCTTGATGACCAGAATAACTCAGAGAAGTACTGTTGTGACTTTGAATTTCGAGATTCATTCACAAATCCACAGTGAAAGTTTCTCAGCTGTTCTCCTTATCATTGAAGAGCGCATACACGTCTCCCTGCTAATTCATAATGGAGGTTTGCCAGCTAGTCAAAGCATGAACCAAGCTTAATGCAATTTTAACAAGCTTGAAAACAGGGCAAGATTTGCTCCAAGTATTTTTATTTTGGAATAGAGCTGTATGATTGGATGTAGAATGTTTTAAAGTAGCAATCCAATATCAACTTCTCTTTCAAAACAGATGAAAAAAAGACCTTCTGTTAGTGGAGATGGTAATTAACATAGTAATCCACATAAAAATTGTCCAGTTTTATTTTATGTTTTCTTGGGCTTATATGGCTGGCTTGGAAGCTGCGTCTGGAAGAAAATCAAATACAGACTTTCTACACTGATGGCTCATCAGTTCGCTCTCCTTGGATATTTTAAGTTTTTTTTTTTTCCTATACACCTTTAAAGTGAAAATTGGAAAGAAAGACAAGAAATTAAGAAAACCTTAGAGAAACAGCCAGCCCGCTTTTCCTGCTATTTATTTATTTAAGTATTATTTATTTGTTTTTATTTCACAAGCCACCAAACAGTGTTTAAGGCTGTACTGTGAAGATGGGAGGACTGTGGTGCAGTCAAAACCCAGAAATGGCTTCTGGTATAACTGCAACTGAGTGAGAAAACACGAGAAGTCTACCGTGTATGCCACATATGTTATTTTCACAATCTGCTTTTTTATAACATTCAAAAAACGATTCATTTTTATAACATTCAAAAAACAATTCATTAAACGTGCGCAGAATAAAAACTTGAGCACGAAATGCTCTTCAATCTTTTAAAGTATAGTTCTGCTTGATTTGATTTTAGTTTTTCTTAGGTGAGCTTAGACTTTTTTCTTACTTGCTCTATAGACAAGTTCTGTTTTCTGTCTTAAAAAATAAAGAGAAGCAAAATGATCTCCAAAGAGGGAACATGCCAGAAAAAGTACCCTCCAAAAACTTAACTTCTATAGTGATATAAACTGTTTACAATGAGGGATTACAATTGAAATAATCATGAAAACCAAAATGTCGCAAGCACAGATATTTTACATTATATAATAGCAACTATCCATGTAGCAGGCAGTTCCTCTGCACAAATATATGTATAAGCTTATTAAAAAATATGGACCAAGAGTCAAAGGTCATACTGTGATTTGCCAACTATGTATAGTATGTGTTCATAGTTCAATGTTCATATGCTTTCCTCTGTTAATATAGAACCTTTACAAATTATTATTTTTTTACACTTACTTATGCTAATCTGTGTTTTTAATGTGTCTAATGACCTGACTCCGTTTCACTCACCTATTTCATCACGGCTGCACGTATACCAAGAAATTAAATAGTATCATCAAACTTTGCTGGTCACTGAAATTCAGTCCTTTATACTTTCAAAGTGTTAGAACAGTCTCTGGCTTGTTTTGACGTGATCCAACTCATTCATTGAGAAAGTTTCTGCAAAGAGCTGAGTGTTACTATAGGCCAGGGACAATTACCAGGAGACAGTTTGTTGTGGTTAAAGACTGTGCTAAATGTACTAGTAGAGACATA
>NW_010583016.1:444698-456941 GCF_000705375.1 Tinamus guttatus | reverse complement strand
TTTTTTTTTTTTTTTTAAGAACAAAAGAAAAGAAAACACACAGTAAAAATCAGTCACCACTGCTGAAAGAAATAAAATTCCCTTTCTGGTAACACTTATATATCCAAAATAATTTTGGAGCTTATCCTACTAAGACAGTATATTAGAAAGCAAAGGAAAGAAAAGTTTATATTTTGTCTACAGAGTGGATGACCATCTGACAAATGTTAATGTTAAAAAAATATATAAATATTAAAGTAAGCTAATAGAGAATTCTGATGGTTAAAATCACTGTGTATTATTTGCTTCTCTTTTCTTTGAATTCAAATAAAGGGTGTCTCAACTGAAGCTAATGAAGCTACAAAATGGTGAGATCAGAATGTTAGAATTCTGGTCATCTGAGTCCATTTATATTGCTAAATAAAAGAGGGTGTGATAGTAAACTCAAGTATTGAAGCACTGATCCTCCTCACAAGTACTTACCTTTTTCTTAGCTCTGTTCTGTTCCAGGCACCCCCAATCAACTGTTTGAAACACATGGTCTTTAGCTGGGCATGGTCTTCAGCTCCACAACTTGTGTGGGCAAGACTTTGTTTTATACTTCTTTTTGTGCTTCTTCCAGCACTGTCCTATCAGGCCTTGCATCTTCTTCTGTGCTCTCATGATACCCAAAGGTGGAGCACATACTCTTGGTTTCATGCTGTACAAACACTGATCCCTCACACTATTTTAGCCAGTTTGAATAGAACTTCCTCCACCTCAAAAGGAAAAGATAATTATCTCTCAAGACAAAGGGGCAAATAAGAGGTCAAGAGAAGGTCCAGGCATAAGTTATATATTGAAGATGTAGCTGCTTTCCTCTAGAGGGTCAGCCCTAAACAGTGGAAAGTGAGCCAGTCCATGTCAGTTAGCCTTGGGTCTCTGGATCAGACCTCCTTAGTAGCATGGACTGTTCCACCAGAAGAACAAATGTTCATGGCACTAGGCCTGAAATACATAACATATGGCAAACATCAGACTGAGAACAAGAGCAATGAGGAGTAGGGCAATGAAGGCAAGGTACACAAAAGGAACACAAAAAAAGGAAGGGACATGTTTTTGGTGTGATCCAACAACATGTTTGCAGCAGAGGGACACTTTTTACATTGGCTAAGCAGGAAGAAAGCAGCATAGTTGAGGAAAAGAGTCACAGATAGAAGAAAAATTATGAATTTCTGAGCCCACAATTAACCTAAATTATTTTTTCAGCATTATGAAGAAAATGGCAAATGCATGAATACAAGCATTCTATTGCTTTGTTTAGATCCGCATATTTAGATCCACTAGTTTAAATAAAGTCTTAGCTTAAGGTACATTTTGAGGTCTTTATATGTGTAGTGACTGTCTCTATCTGCTGTCATGTGATCATTGACCTTACAGGTGTGGGAATGGGAACGCTTAAGCTACTTGTAAATTGGCCACTCAAAACTATTGTGTTGACCTAGGGCAAGAGTGCTGTGGCATTCCATTTATGTGGAAAGGTTAAAAAAAAAAAAAAAAAAAAAAAGTGCCAGAACACGTTCCAGAGAGGCCAGATCAGAGAGACCTGCAGCCAAAGGAAGCTTCTGAGCTCATAATTCAAATGGAGCAGGAACAGTGAATGAGCGTGAATAGCATCCAGCAAATAGTACCTTATTAGATGTTTTTTAAAGAGTTTTAATAATTAACTCTTGAAATATTGTTTATTATAATGACCTTAAAAATTACAAATACTTATTATAACTATAGATAAGAAAGTAATGTGCACACAAAATAACGATATTGTTCTTACTGTAATGAGGAAATGAAGCTAGAAGAGAGCACAATTTGAGATTAAGAACTTTATAGAGCCAGTCTCGAGATCCACACAGAAAGAAGTAACTTTCAGTTTCTCTCTAGGTTAATCCCCACAGATTCAATAGAAAATTATAATTACCTAGAAAATTTGGTGTCTAGTAAAAATAAATACAACAGAGGAGTCCAGCAACAATAATAGTCTCTAAACGTCATTGTTTCACATGTTCATCAGAAGGATGTCAATAAAGTAAGAGTTTGGATTCTCAGGCTTAGAGCTATACAAAGGACTTTTTGTGTCTGCACAATTACTTCTGTCCAGAAATCCTATTCCCAATATCAACACAGCCTGACAAAATTTACCTTTGCCTAGATACAATCAGAATCCATCAGAAGGCACTAGAATATTCCCCACCGATTAGTGTCAGCTGTATTAATGCAATTACAATGGCTTGAATACTTCGGTACTTTCCAAAGACCTATTTATATATAGCAGTCTGTTACTAAACTCTGACAACGGCAGCCCAAATTATGATGCACTTACTCACTCTGGAGAGTACTTTGTACCATGGGCAGTCACACTTTGAATACAGCATTCACGATCTGGCCCATCACCCTTTAATTATAGACGTTTTAGAGAAGAGTGAGCATCAGGGTTCACTGAACTATTTATAAAACAAGCAAAAAGCCAAATGTTACAAGGCTCCTATTGCTTCAAAAAACAACTTTCCTTCCTTTTATGAGTGCTTCCTCTGTGCACTTTACACTCATCTGAATGTGTAAAAGACAGCATTGTAGCAAGAGAAGCATCCACAAATGAGAGATAATCTCAACTCTCGGAAAAAAAAGTTAATTCAAACTGCTGTTTTACAGCGCCTGTTCTGGAAATTAAATAAGATGTGTTTATTAATATTAGCAACAAAGCATTCTGCAATTACAGCCTGTCATCCTACTGTAAAGCATATTAAGTTACACTACAATAGCTATCATTGTGTGAGCTGAATACCCTCTGAAACACAAAGAAATCTGCCTGTCTTGTCCCTTACACAAATATGACTATACCAAAACACTAATCTACATAAGACAGCCTTTAGCTGGTAAAATCCAGGAGGACGCACTTTATCCCTGTCTTTCCAGAAATGGGTTGTTAGAGCTTCTCTTTAAAATCTCTATTGCTAAAGATTGTCAGAAGCAGGATATGAGCCTGAAAACAGCAGCAACTGAATTCAATAGCACAAGCGGGATTTCCTCGGTGTACAAGGGGAAGCTGCTGTCAATATCCCCTTGGGAAGAGTTTCCATGACCCACACATCAGGTGGCAGAGAAGGTCTCCAGCTTCCATACAGGGGAGGTTTGAACCTTTTCTAGCTACTTACCACTATTTTGGCTTTATTTTGCTGTTTTTGATACCATGCTGCTATATCATAATGTAAATTTTGTAAATCTAAACTGTATATAATTTTAGAAGTCATTAGGAATGTCAGTTCCCCATCAGGCTTATTCTTTGTATTTCCAAAGGAATGCTGTTTCTGGGGTTTGCCAGTGTTTTTGTGCACTATATACATAGGCTACAGATTACATACAACTAGTTAAATACATACATTCCCATTGCTGTTTTTTCCACAAAACCTACTTCCACCCTTAAGCCCCTTCTTTCCTTAACACAATATTTCTTGCTATCTCTAGATATTTCTATGGCCCTTTTCCCTATGATGTATGAGTGCCTTAATCTAAAACGATCCCCTTTTTTTTTTTATTTAGCCTTACAATACCCTATCAGGCTGAAAATGATTACCTCCCATCCGGCAAGTGAGACTGTGTGGGTTTGTCAGTACTTACTAAGGTTTGTGTGACATAACTCCTTTAACCATTAGCTCCCTCTCTCTTCTCTCAGATGACATTCCCAGAGGAAAAAGTTCTCCGCAGAGGTAGTCTTAGCAGTTCTCTCTGAATGGAATAACCTATCTTTGCTAAAGGAATTTTTTTTTTCTGGTTTAATTTCTTCATGATAAGAGTTACTAACACTATGACCACACCAGTAAATTATTATTTTTTTTTCCAGTGCACATAAACTATCAAGAAGAAAGGAAAAAAAAAAAGTGGATGTAGAGACAGAGTACTACAAAGATAGAGGGCTCTCTGGGTACAAAATCTGTTCTAAAGCAAAGCCCCGCATCAGCTCAGCTGTTGATATCAGCCTTTACAAGATGATACTGAGAAGATCTTGAGAGATGTGATGATTTCTCAGGGACATAGCTGTGAAGCCACTGTAAAGGGAAAAGGAAGAATCACACTTCTATAGGTTCTCATTACCTCTAAGAACAGGTGCCTGGGAAAAACGGCATGTCTTTTCATTAGTGCCAAGGTTTCATCTTAAAGGGAAGCTCTCCTTTTGCTCCAGGTGAAGCTCTTTATGGAGCAGAGCGGATGGGGCACTGGGTGGGGAAGATATAGGGATTAAATACCCTTCAGTAAATAGTAAGTATACACTCATGTCCCACATGAATGTCCCAAATGCAACAGTGTGCTTTCTGGATTCTGCATGTGTGGACACACAGCACCCTAGTATGAAGTGGAGTTCAGAAGGGCTAAGTAAGGAGTTGAATGAGTATAGTGTCAGCTAATAAAAATATTAGACACAGGGGTTTAGAGGAATTCAGGTCATCTGACTCAGACACTCCGTTCACTGAGTCCCTCATAAATGCTGCCTTTAAACACCCTGTTCTAGAGAAGAGCTTAAGTGTGTAATAGAAATGACTTGATTTCTAATAATAGTCAATTAGAAGTTCTCCTCTGTAATTGTATTTGGAAGTACAATGCGACTGCTTCTGCTGGAAAAAGTTAATTTGTCTTCATTTTCTTGCGATTTCTAAAAATAGATTAGAATTAAATGTCATGTACCTTTGGAATGTGTATGTTTGGTAACTAACAAACTCACTTTGTCACTGTTTATGATCTCAGAATTCTTTCCATGGAAACTATTATAAGGTCACTATTATCATCAAGCAGCAATGAATGCTGTTCATATTTTAGAGAGTCATTAGGGAAAGGACAATCCTAAGGCCTTAAAACCTATTTGTCCAGCAATGGAATGTCTAATACTTTTTTTGTATATATATGGTTTTATGTGTGTGTAGACAGACATTTTTCATTTGAAGATTTAGAGTGCAGAGTACCTCTTGCAGGAAACTCCTTGTCTGTCAGATGATTTTTTTTTTGACTCTTAAACTACAACTTCAAAAGAGGCACACATTTAAATAAAGAAAAAAAGCTACAAGTCTCTGAGAGTCCTCAATTTCCATTAGCCTCTTTAAGGGCATCCACTACATTGCAGAACTGAGGTGTTTCTTCAGTGAAAGCCATATTCTGCATTGTCTCCATGTAGGAGGAAAAGGAGTCTTTATAAGTTCTAATATACTCTAATAAGACTTTATAATAACTTTTTAAGTTCTAACATAGCTGTATTTCCTTCCACTGGAAGATTCTCTTGCACTGTTAGCCTAGTTTAAATGAGTTCTCATATAAAAATGTGGTGCAGGACTCGTTTATTAAGGTAAACGAGCAGAAAGCTCCGATATTTACTCAAAATCAAACTGAATAACATTGACGCATTCCAAAATTTCACTCTGTAAGAGACTCTGTTGCTTATTTCACCGTCTCATACTGTTTATAATACCATAACAGGGGGCTGCATGACATAAGGTACCAGTATTTTGGAAATGTAAGGTTTTGAGAATGACTTAAAAAGTGCTATTGTATATGCACGATTATATGTATAATTCAGCTAATGAGTCTAGCTTAAAATGTCTCTGGAGAATTGCCATTTATTGATAGGAGTAGCTTTGGAAGCAAAGGAGAAAACAGCGTCAATAGTGCATGTTACTCACATATTGCAGATAGATCATAGTCAGCAGAAGAAGACTTTAATCAGTCAAGGCATTTCTACACTTTTCTACTATTAATCTGCTAGCAGGTTTACACATTAGTTCAAACTCTTCACTGGCATTTAGAAAGATTTAATTAGAATCAGGAAGCAAACTGAATTTCAAGATTTTTATTAAAGCAAAAAAAAGTATAAACACATGGTTGGATTTATGATAAGCTTAACATGGAGGCTGAAAATTGTTTAATTAAGAGCAGAAACTGAAAAAATAGATCCACAAAGGTGTCTGAAATCTTGATTTGTTAATCTAATAGATATAGATACAGGTGTAAATATTTGCAGATATTTGCTAATGCAGATTCTAGGTAACATTAATGGCAAAGATAATCATTTTATAAGTAGATGCCCATAGGAGGTTTGAAATAACATTTGCTATCAGGTGACAAAGTGTCTGAGCAATGTGCTGTAGTAAAAAATATACAGAATTTCTATTTTCCTTTCCTTTCCCATTTGTTTTTCAAGTAGATTTCTCTAGCCTTACCAAACTTGTCTATTGACAGTGACTTACCTGATGGTTATGTAAGCAAGACTATACTTCGGCTTGGTCCATTTGTTTTTTTGGCTATAAAGGTGAAATCTGGGTACAAATCTGAGTGGATAGTTTGTCAAAGGTGAAAGGGTCTCATCATTTTATCTCACAATGTTTCTTGCATATGCCATCTTTTAATTAATTTGTAGATTAAAAAAATTAGCCTTTTTGAAGTAAATGTCAATGCGAAATTATATTTGCATGTCTCAATTTCACACATATGTGCATATGTAAGAAAGCTTTAACTGGAAAAAATCTTACAGACCTTAAATGATAGACAAAAAGTTTAATCTAGTCTGATTCAGAAATGAGTAATGCTGTTTGTGAATAAAAGTGACTACCTGGAAAATTATCCTTCTTTTGCCACTCAGGAAATCTTCTGTCAGGGCTATCCAGGAGAAGAAATTTCTTGTTTACCTGTGGTGATTTGAAAAGAGATAACCTCAGCATGGTTTCAGTTTCTCTTCAGACCCCTACAGTTAGGATCCTACATGTACATGTCCATTTCCCACTACAGTGTATGGCCATCTGGATTGGTAATCATCTCTCTAAACATAGCCATTTAGCTCCACCAGAGAAGCCACTTCAGAAAATCTTGAACCAGATCCTTATAATCCATTGTGGGCCATCTCAAATATCTTACAAATTGCAAAGAGCAACTAAATCAAGCTCTAGATCTCCACTGACTGGAGTCAGCATATAGCTATGCTTGAATGTCTAAATCTGCAGTAAATTCCAGCACAAGAGGAGAATGTAGTTGCCTCATATCAGTGTCATTTTAGACACTGTCTCTTCATTGCTTCTCCAGAAGGGCAGGGGTCCTGTAAATCCTGTCTGCTGATCCTGTTCTTGTTCCGTCAGTGTCTTGACCAAAAGAAAGCTGCAATGCGATTTCACAAGCATTGAAATTCACCACTGAAAGAGGGGGTAGAACTCCCAACCTTAAAGAAAGCGTCTGTAAAAGTTTTCAATCCATGACTTGGCCTCCAGCAGAAGAGTAGATATCTGTGAAATGATGCATTTTCATGTCTGGTATTCTTTCAAGTCCACATTCACCCTGACAAGGTCATGGGAACATGTGAACAACCAGGAGCATTCAGATATTGCCAAACATGCAAGCAACCTAATTTTTCCCACTATTCGGCAGGCTTCACAAATTAGATGTTCCCTTATTTATTCCATGTGCAGACAAGTCCCCCGTCCTCTCAGAGCATGAGTAAAGCTACTGCAGAAAGGAACAACATTTCCTGCATAACCCCTTTTAAATGAAAACATTAGAAGGTGAAGAGCAATTACATTCTTCTAGACTAAGACTTTTAAATGAGTTCCTAGAGCCTCTTCCTCATCCCTAGGAAACACCTAAAAGATTTTTCTTTAAGCAACTATCAAAAAGTATTTTCAACAAGTTGCAGGGCTGTGTAAGAGTTTGCTCTATTTAGGTTGAACTAGCCTCCAGCAAGTACCATCTCTTGTCTCTTCCAAGAGGTTTATGAAGACTTGCCCCTAACAAGAACCAGCCTGCTCCTTCCTGTCTCTTCATCCTTCTCCTCCTCTTAAGGCATTAGTCTAACCTGGACTTTGAGCTGAAAGACCCAGTTCCTGACCCACTTCCTCATGACCATTCCCTTTGTTGTGGATGTTATTTGTAGGTAGTATGATTGTGGCAAGAGGGGTTGATAAATTTGAGTGCTTGGCAATCAGAGAGATTGCTTACTGGAAGTTACATTTTCATTTCTCAGCAGCGGTCAATACATGTCTCACTGAACCTCTCCAGTATTCCTCTTCAGAGCTGCCAAAGCTGTTGATTCAACTGTGACGTGGGTGTTTTTCTTCAAACTAATTTTCATTTGTAGTTCAACAAAAGGAAATTATTTGCTTCAACTGTTTTGTGGGAAAATAAAGTTCTGGCACACAAATCTTCTGCTTCCAGCCTAATTTTCCATCCTTAGTGACTCCTAAGTGACAGACACAGTGACCATTATGTATGTGTCCATTCATGCTTCTGAAATAGACTGCAGTTCTAAGCTGTGTGCTGAGCTATGACCGGAGAAGTCAGCATACGTGGGACTTGTCTGCACATGGAATAAATAAGGGAACATCTAATTTGTGAAGCCTGCCGAATAGTGGGAAAAATTAGGTTGCTTGCATGTTTGGCAATATCTGAATGCTCCTGGTTGTTCACATGTTCCCATGACCTTGTCAGGGTGAATGTGGACTTGAAAGAATACCAGACATGAAAATGCACCCTTATACAGATATCTACATCTACAGGAAGTCAACTTAGACTTTTCTGAAAGTCAATGGAGTTATGTCAAGTCTATGGCATTTTCTGACTTTTCTGAAAGTCAATGACATTTTGGGGATGTGATTCAACTGCTTTATTTTACATGTCTGTTTTAAATTGAGACAAATTGCTCCCTAGAAATACCTATCTTTCTCTACTAAATATGAAGGGTGCTTATGGTAATCTTCTCAGATGTTGATGTCTCCGTCATAGATGTCTCTGGTCAGAAGAATGCCATCTGCATGAGTTTTAGGGAGAGCTAAATGAGGCTTTTGTGAATGTCCTGGTGGTACAGAAATATGGGACTTCACTGTCTATTGGGGCATCTTAGTGAATCAAGGATCAATTGTTGTGAGTTCTACTGGTGAGAAAACTACGAATGAGGAAACAGTACAAAATCAACAAGATTGTTTCAAATACATTAGGAGCAAAAATTTGTTTAATTGTGGCATTTTTTTTCCATTATTTATTTATCCTCCAAAGAAGGAAAACATAGAGCAGCTGAATAGGTCAGGCCTTCTAAATTTTCAATATTTTAGTGAATAAAACCCCCTGGGTGACCTAGATTAGCACTTTATAAACATTAACATCTTTGCTGGTCCTTACTAATTGCCATGTTTCTCAACCCTGGGAATACTGGAGATCCATTCCTGTTTTTATTAATTTATACATTTATTATAGTGTTATTTCCTCTACTGCAAAGCTGACAGAACATTAATGAAACTGTCCCACGGGATCATCCCTTGAGAATAGTTTTTTCACACTCAGGAAAGAATATTCTATGCCACACATTGGATTTTCTAGCCTCACTGTGAAAATGCTGCAGGGGAAACAGCAGTGGGGAGAGAAGGGGTACCTTGCATTCATCTAAGAAAAAGAAAACCCCAAACCAACAACCCTTGAATATGTTTTGTTTTAATGGTTTTATGTGAGTAAGGTTAGTTTGGTATATAATAACAGGCTGTCTTGGCAACAAAAGGCTGAATCAACACAGAACATGATTGGAATTATGCATGTCAATTATAATGAATCTCATTATGCAACACGAAAGTCTGATTCTATTGTAAAGGACTGCAGTCTGCCGTCTTAAGACTGATGTCAATGCTGAACAATAACTGCCCTCTCCCCCACGTCATAGCCATAAAGAACAAATATAAATCTAATTTCTGTAGCTTTTTAATATGCAAATTTACTTGGGATAGGGAAAAAGAGAGTTTTTTTTTTTTAATTAAAACAAGGGATTGCCCTGATCGTAAAGCAGTCTATCATGTCCATGGTTTTTTTAGTGTTAACATTTTGCTTCTCACAGGAAAAACTGAAATGCTGTTTGTAAGTTATTTCCTTGTATCAAAATAAAAAACAAGAATGATAATTTCTCATATTGTACCAGCTCTGTATTTTATTTATGAAAATAAAACAAAAATCCTTGTATTATTGTACTGATTATACTCTAATTTCTAGAAAGAAAGTTACAATAACAGAGGTCATAGTAATGTCCTAATGGAACCACAGTATAGTAAGAGTATATTCTCTGTATATTGTTACAGTTTACTATATTTCACTATTATTTATTGCAAGTATTGTAATATTTCCAGTTGAAATGTCTGAGTTTAGGAGTTTATTGCACAGTAGCAAATGTAAAGGTGGCTTTTCCTTTATGAATGTGATTGGAATGCTGCTTGAGCTATTAAATACTATTCCATAATATGTTGTTAAATAGCTGATAACTTCTACCAGAAACAGGCTTGCAACCGGCATTTTTATTTGATAAAATAAAACACTGTTGTGTCAGTAGTGGGTGGGGCATATTAGTAAATGGTAGCCGAATAAAATTCAAGACTTAAAGTCTTGAGACTGCCATGTGGCAGGATTAGGTGAGCACATTGCGATGGAAAAGCAATGTCTGCAGAATACTGAAGCTGGTTCATAGTCATCAAACAGGACTTTGCAGGATGCAACAGGGCTATATAGTTGACTCTTGTAAACTGGTTACTTAAAACAGTCATTACAGAAAAGTTGTTAAAGAAAGGCAGTTGATAGCAAAGCTTATAATCATGAATGTCTTTACTCCAGGAGATAGGACTTATGACTGCAAAACTCTTGTGGGGTCTGCACTATGGTTCAGTATGAGAATTCATGGTTCTGAACCTGAACTAGTTTACAAGCAAGTGTGTACTAAAATATCTAACTGGCATAAACTGAGTTCTTAAAGCCCATTATTTAAACCAGAATTGCCACCAGGTATGCAGATTCCAAAATAAATGATGAATTTATTTCAGCTGTCACTGTTCTCACAGATCACAATTATTCACTTGTTCCTATTAACCAAAATATAAATTTACTAAATGCTAACTAACTTTCAGTTATTAGACCAAGGACAGATATTCCATACATAATTAGGACAGCAGTCTGAATTTTCCTGGTTTAGAAATTCTAGTAGCTTTCATGAGAAGTGTATGATTCAGGTTGTTTAGCATACTGAACAAAACAAAACAAGCAAACAAAAAAGAAATCCTCAAAGCTGACCATGACATTTATGGCACTATCTGGCTATTGCTGAAAACAAGTTATATTTGGACTAGTAAAATGTTATTGTATCCATGAACAGCATACAAAATAGTAAGCCCAACTGGAAAAATGATTAGAGATAGTCATTTTAGAAATATATGAAGAATATTCTCTTTTAGAAAACAGTAGTTATTCTTGTTCTTATTATTGCTGTTATTGTTACAATCATCATCAGTGCAATTTTGCTGAGGTAGTAGAAACCCATGTCCTCATGACCGCAATTTCCTTTGCACCTACTTGGTTGTAGTGAGCACAGCAGAGCACACTTCTGAACCTGGGTGGACTCTGTTAACACAGGAATTTGCACGACTGCTGCAGAGTCAACAACACCCTGGCAAAAGCAATATGTGACTCAGGCAAGGAGCTCTTTCTAGCTCGGCTGATTCAGCTGGTTATTTTCATGCCTCATATGGATCGTGGTCAGCGTCCCTCGACTGCCTGTCTTTGCAGAACTTGCAATTTGTTGAAATTAATTGTAGAAGCTATGGAAATATTTGGATTTACTAGGGACAGAGAAGAGAGCGAGTTAGCAAGAGACTTTACAAGCTAGCAAGAGAGTTTCCGTATCTGTGAGTTTCTGCACTTTGCCTCAAGACCCTGGTGGTGTCACAACTAATGTCTCACTGAATAGCAAGCTTGAGATCATATACTTCAAACATCATACTTCAAACATGCATAATGTTTGACGTGCAAATAAAGATCAAGTCAGAGGCACCACTGCAGACAATACTCCTTCCCCTGAGAGCTGAGAGCGACAAAATCTTTGGGGTAAAATAAGCTTCCTGCCTCTTTATGAAGCACAACTCCCCAGTAAGCTTCCTCTGCGGCCTCAGATCAAAACCCTCCATGGTTTTTATACGCTTTACCCCGTTCTGGTTCACCCATCAGATAAACTGATCTGATATTTTGGAAACCTATGCTCTGTAGCAGCTTGCATACATAGTCTTAGCTCTGATAAAAAGTCTTAGGGAAACAGAGCACTCGTGGTTGTGTAAAGAGACCCTGAATTTCCTCTGGAATGGCTTTAGTAGAGAGCTGGGTGCAGCCTCGACCCAGACGGATGGATGGTGGGGATGGACTGGTGCAGCCGCCAGCCCCCCCCGGCCAGGACTCAAGACCCCAGCCCCG
>NW_010583016.1:423535-444648 GCF_000705375.1 Tinamus guttatus | reverse complement strand
AATGCCTAACCCAGGTTAATAGGCTTTAAAACACTGTGCACATGAGAATGAGAAATATATTTGCCTCCCTGACTGTGCTGTTAGTTTATAGTATGCTAACTAGGTTTATCAGTCACATTTTTCTATCAAACACATATGGTTGCATTGCCTCACTATTCACAGAAACCTATTAGTTCTCTTACAGTGTATATACACATATACCAGTGGACTCTGAATTCAGTGTGCAGTGATCATTGCAGTTTAATAAATAGCAACACAAGAATTATCTGCTCTTTGGGTGTTAATCTGTGAAATGCAGTCAGCAGAAGTGCTTAACACAGGATTTTATTTTTAGTTTATGGAGATATGATTATAGGCAAATGAAGACCATGCAGTATGTCAAGGATCTATGTATGATAATTATGGACATGAAAGATTTTAATTCAAGGAAATAATCTTCTTTAGTTATAAAAAACTGCAATTTTAACGTTCTCATTAAGCAAAGCATCCACATGATGAAACTCTTGGAGGACATTTTATATGGATGGAACAGTGTATAGATGCTTAAGAAATAATAATTCCGAAGATGCCAAGCTAGGACATCTGGATCCAAACACGGAACAAAGCAGAGAGTTTAGGGCATGTTCTGTGCTAAACTGTTATCAGGTAAAACACAAAGTTCTAACCCATCTTTGGTTCCTGCCTTTTGGAGATTAGGGGACATATCTTGACATTTATTTTTAATAAGCAAACTTATTTCTTATAAAGCAAAATTGTTTTCATGAGGATGGTCACAACATAGCCTTAAAACTGCCAGGAGAAATTTCCTGGAGAAAGGGAGCAGTGGATAAATAAAATGTCTTTCCATGTAGGTAAAACACAAATGCATGCATTCAATATATGAATAATTAGTGTTACTGACAGCTGTGCTCTCCATAATTTCTCAAATGTGCTTCTCAAATCAGCAATTATTTTTAAAAAAGGCTTTTACTAATTCTGATTGTCCCTCACAATTGCCATATTAGATTACGATTTACAAAAAAACGTATACTACAATATATAAAAGCAAAGCATACATACATACATAAATCCCTACAGAACTGGTTTGTGAATGTGAAGCTTTTGAATGTTGATTTACCCGTAGCATAATCACTGCCACAAGCCCTTTTGGAGTATGCAGCTGGAATTAGAATTCTTGAGGAAGAATCCTAAGTGAAGGGCTGCAGAAAGCTCTCCCCCTCCCCCCCGCCCTTTTTTTTTTTCTAGAGAACAGCAACAACAACAACAAAAAAAACCCTGTCTCTCCCTGTCTGGACAGAATGGTACTGTCCCAGACAGAAAGGTCCCCATAGGCCAAACTATTCATGTAGTACTAGGCTGCCGAGAGTTTAAAGCTATGGTAAGGATAGGGAGCAAAAATAAGAAAACAACTGCAGTGACTGCATGGCAATTAACGCACTGCAGATTAACTTTTCTTGACAATCCTGAAGAAAGAGAGTGAGAGAGAGAAGCAGAGAGATAGATACACACAAAGAAAAAGAGAAACAGAAAGAGAGAGAAAGAGGGGGAGAGAGAAAGAAAGTGAGAAAGTGGGAGGGAGGGAGGGACGAAAAGGAAGGAAGGAAGGAAGGAAGGAAGGAAGGGAGGAAAAGAGAAGCAAAGAAAGAAAGAACAATTAGAATTGTATAAGGCAGTATCTCCATAATTGGAAGGAAGGAAGGAAGGAAGGAAGGAAGGAAGGAAGGAAGGAAGGAAGGAAGGAAGGAAGGAAGGAAGGAAGGAAGGAAGGAAGGAAGGAAGGAAGGAAGGAAAAGAGAAGCAAAGAAAGAAAGAACAATTAGAATTGTATAAGGCAGTATCTCCATAATTCAGAATGAATCATGAGTAAAAAAGTAAAGCAGCAAATGAGTCTTTTCCAAGTTATTTGACAAAGTGATAAAATAGTGTTGTTTACTACTTTGCTTTAGAGAATGTTCAAAATCATTTGCTGAAGAAATGTGGGAATATATTCAACCATCATACACAAAGTTCCCTCATTGACTATGTCTCTGAGTGCCTTTTTTCAGGCCTTTTTTTGCTATTATCTCTCTCTCTATTTTTTTAATAAAGATCACTGTGTGGCGTTCACCCTCACGCTTCTTTGAACAAAGAATTCATGTTAAAGGATTTAAAAATTCCTAAAATGAGAATAACACCAAAGAAAGATGATGGAAATGAAGTCGGTGAATATTCTCCTGTGTGCCAGTAATAAAAACATTTTTCAGGGTAACATCTCAGGGTGATGTATTGGGTTTTATGCACATCACTGCTAGTAAAACTAGAAGGAATGATCAATGTATATATCTGTGTGTTGAAGGGGAATTGGATCGCTTAGTATACACTCTCATATTATGTCTCCTGAAAAAACACACCATATTTTTCAGCAAGAAGGGAGATTTTTTTTTATCATCATGAAAAATTATGTAAGAAGTGTCTCCTTATTTCTAATTTGGATTATTTTAGTGGTATCCCAGACTAGAAAACAGTCATCATTCCCCTGTCTCTCCCCATCCCCTCCCACACTGCTGCTTATGATTTTCCTGTCATGCAGACACCCCAGTGTTCTCTCCTTTATTTTTTCCAACCACATTTTATTGAGCACAGTATTTCAACTTTCGCTAAATGTAAACAAAAGGGATCAGCTTAAATTTCCTGTGATCAATGGTAGTTTAAAACATCCTTACGATGGGTTTCTTATTCTTTAAAAGCTTTCCCCTTTTATAGTCTTACAGACTCACAAACCATTATTACTGTACATATATAATCACAATATAAACACTGCAGAAAGGAGAATACCAAGATGCAAGACTAACCAAATCAACATAAGAAAATACCCTACTACATTACCTATATGCTAAATAGATACATACACATTTATAAACATTCACATATAGATGCATATATATGTATACATATATAGAATATTACACACATGTTTTTATATAAAGGCATTTAATTTCATTTTTGTGACTGATATCTTAAAGTACCATTAGCTTCCTTGGAGGCTTGAAAACTCTCTGGATTTGGCCTCGTATTACATTTCAGATGCTGCGTTCCCTTCTGCTTATGGTTTATTTGCAACATGTGGAGTGAGTTCCTCCAAGTCATTTAACGATCTCAGTATTTACCCCAGCTCAGGCCTGATCTCCATTGTCTTCACTGAGGATGCAAAATGGAAAAGCTCTTCGGAAAGAAACAGCCAGGCTGTTCGTATTTGCATGGTCCTGATGCTCGTAAACAAAATACTCAGAGAATTTGCAAAAAAAAAAAAAAAAAAAAAAAAAAGCAAAAAGACAGTGTTTTGCTGCATAATGGTTGTGGCTGACACAGTGACGTCAATGGGATCGCTCACTCTCTGGCCCCAGGCTGGCTCATTCCAATACCCCTGGCTGCATGCTGATACCCCTTTGCTCAGCATGGCTCTGCAGCTTGCCGGACCCTGGACTGAGATCACCAGATTGTCAGGAAAAACCCAGAGGTGAATATTAGGTGCAGAGGGTGGTGGTTAATAGGTTGTACTATGTCTGGAAACTGGTAACAAGCTGGGTATTGCAGGTGACCATCCTGGGACCTGTGCCATTTAATACCAGTCACCTGGAGGGGGTGGTAATGGCACTCTCATTAAGTTTATAGATGACATGAAATGGAGAAGACCAATCAACAAGCTTAAGGGCAGGGTTGCCATCCAGAGGAACCTAAACCTCCACCTTGAGCATGGAGTGATGGGCTGAGAGGAACCTTTTGAATTTCAGCAAGGACAAGTGCCAAGTCTGCACCTGAGAAGGAAGAACCCTGTGCAATGACACATGCTCGGGACCACTGTCTGGGAGCACCTCTGCTAGAAATGCCCCTGGGGGTCAGCAAGCCAGCAACATACCCCAGCAGAATAGATGGTCACCAGCATCTGGGGCAGAATTAATGTTAACAGTCAGTGGTGATTATTCCCCTTTACTTGGCACTCACAAGACCTCATCTAGGGTACTGCATCCAGGTTTGTGTCCCACTCCGTGGTACAAGAACAAAAAAAAAAAAACAACAAAACAGATCAAAATTCAGCCAGGAAAACACAACATTTAGGAGGTACTCATACTGTTTTTGAGACCAATTATATGTTTCAGTGTTTGCTGGGAAGGAAAAAGTATGAAAGACTAGGGAGGTGAAAAATTTAGGCTGCAGTGGGGAAGAAAGGATTGAGGGGAGCAGTCAGTCCTCCTCTCCTCTCCTCTCCTCTCCTCTCCTCTCCTCTCCTCTCCTTCCTCCAGGTTGTTCTGTACCAGTAATCTATTTTAACATTTAGTCAACCTTTATATCATCTGCAAGTTTTACCAGAATTAACTTAACGTTTGATTCCAAGTTATTCATAAAAGACTTAAAAGCAGGCTCAAAAATGACCAGCAAAAGTCAAATAATTCTGCTCATTCATATTTTGTATGATCTCTCAGCTTGTTTGGTGATTTCTCAGCTTGTTTCTAATCCGTGTCATATATTTGTATTTTATGAAGTGCTAATGTTTATTGATCCTGTGATACGAAGTTGAACTCTCAAGAAACCAGAGAAAATATATTATGTCAATAATATATTGGCCTGTACTGGCCAGACTAGAAATCTTGTCAAAGAATAACACCTTGTCAACAGACACAAAGAACATATTTTTACCTTCTTCACAACTGCCAGTCTGGATATCCAAATCCAGTCACTCTCTGTAATGACAATGGATGGGTAACTCAACTTGGGATCTAAAAGGAGTTTTTTGAGCAATAGTATTGCCATGTCAACCTCCTGCCACATCTACTCCCAGTTAACTATTTCTACATAAGCATATTTTCTTATTTCTTTAATTTCTTTAAGAAATTATGTTGTCTAGAGTAGTACAAAGAGATGGGTCATATGTTAAGGCTGGGGAAGAAACATTTTGATATGGTTCCTCTCTTCCAAATTACTTCTCATCTTCCTCTTTTATTTTCTTCCTCCTCCAAGCAATATGATACACAATAGATGAAATAGATGAGTAGGTTCTTTGTGACTCAGAACCTCCATAAGAGAAAAGGAAAAATGACTGTTTTAATTTGCTGTGGGAATATAATGACTCAGCATAACCTCATGCCCCTTCTCACTTCTTGCCTGGTCTATGCTTCTCACGTAGCCACTCCTCCTCTTCCTCCTGAACTGAATTAGAAGCAGTTAGCATTGCATTTCCTAATTAGAGGTTTGTACCACAGCCTATAGTGACAGAAAATGGCTAATATTTACTCATATTATATATAGCAGGTCTGAAAAAGAATCTGAAAGACAATTTATCATGGCAAGACTGATTAAACTTTGGTGCTTTCAGGCCAACCTCATCCATCTTCCATGGAGACTTGGTCATAAAACACTGACAAGTGTGGGATACAGTATACATGAAGACAGCTTTTCATTATAACCAAATTGCTTCCCTTTAGCTGAGAATAAAGATCTTGCTATTTACACCTTCTAACAACCAAAAATCCACTGGTGTGGTTTTCCACATAACAGCTGGAAATGCTTCCATAGAAAAATAACAAAGCTTGGCTTAGATTCGGTACCTGGCATGGTGGTGAAGTGAAGGCTAAATCGAATTTCTTTATAAACATTTTGGTAACACAGTGTTTATTCACTTTTCATTGCTTCAAATATCAGGGATGTGTTCACTATTTTTTTATTTACTACCGCACCACTGATTCCTAGAGGCTAGATGCCTTCAGATTAAAGTTAACACAAACCACTTGAAAGGCCTGACTTCCTTTGAAGACTGCTATCAGCACAGAAACAACTGTGGCTTCATCACAGTTTTATTTGAAAAAGAAAAATACATATTTACTTTGATAATATTTTTGAGTTCTTAAAGGCCAAGGCCAGTTCCCACTGGTGTCAGTGTCAAAACTCCCATTAACTTCAACAGAAATAAGAGCAGCCACTTAGTTTGCATAATCTGCAGAAAGCAAATATTTTAGCACTTGTTATCTGTGATATTTAAGTAGCTAATAAAAATATGCATGTAAAACTGCTTCATATTTATTTAAGCTGGCAAAATGTGACTTTCAAATAGGACACAATATAGGGCAAAAATATTTTGTAAATGAAGACTTAATAAAAAAAAGCTGATTTTCTCCCTTTCTTCCCCAAAATATAGCATATGCTATTTCATAATGCCATGGAAATATGTCTGTGAACACTGAAAATAAATAAAATGTACTTATTTTGGACATAAAATGGCACAAAATGACTTCAAGGCCCAGAGCCTTCTACTATAACATGCACATACGTATTTATGTAAGGAAAAGGTAAATTGGCCAACTACTCTTCTTGAGCTTTTCTTCTGCAAAAGCCATCTCTACCTAGTTGCTAATGTGCTATTTATCTATTAAAGAATGTTGCTATCATTACAATATCTATGGCAGAAATAGTTTAGTAATACAGGAGACCAAGTGAAGACTTGCAGAATAAACAAGCTTTCATATTTACAGTGCTTGTATTCTTATACTTACATATGAAAGTTGGAAAACATATCACTAAAACCTCCTTTAATGCTAGCTCTGCTTTGAATTAAAGCCTTAGAACAGTACCATTTTACTCAGCTGACTTATTGCGCATCTGGTGCTACAGGAGCTAAATTCTATGATTCACATAAAGGTTCTGCTTTTCAGGTTTAACTGATTCTGCTATCCCAGGTTTCATTTGGAAGATGACAGTAAAAACAAATAAACAAACAAAAAAATCCCACCTTTTTACTGATAAATTAAGCAAAATAGGTACAAAATTTGACTGATAATTATTACACAATTCCACAACATCATTTTACCAAGGCCACATTTCAGACCAGAGCTACATTTTGGCTGCATTTTGCCTGAAGATATTCTAGATCTGTTCGATCCCTCTACTCCAAACTAGCTTTGATGAAACTCTAACTATACAGAAGAGGAGCTGCATCACAATCCAGTTGCTTTTTCTTGTAGTAATCATGATACAGAATCATGATACACACCATAGTTCTGTATAAACAATGCCTAGACAGATGTAGTAGCTTGCCCAACTCCTGCTAACTTTTAATCTTGCCTATCTAAATAGAAAACATGTTTTTTTTCTTGTTCCTCCTCTCTCTCTCTCTCTTTTTTAATGGAAAGGAATACAAACATAATAACCAGATTTTAAAAAATGTACAATTGAACTGAATGCCTTTTACAACTTTTGGCATAGAATCTACTCAGTCAACACCAATTTAAATGAAACTAGGATTAGGCTGCTCTTTTAGATAAATCACTCCTGGTATGAGATTCATTGGACTTAATCATAAGATACTTGGACTAGTATGAAGCCATAGACTAACACCACAAATGTCGATGTAGTTACATTAGTCTTAAAATCATTTGGCATCAAAGGCATTTTAGAGCAAAGATGAACTTTAGATGCACAAAAGTGCAATCTTAATGCACTTTACAGCATCAAAGGCAAATAGACTTTCTGTGTCCATTCTGTTTGAAAGTAACTGAGACAGTGTTGATCTCACTGGTTTGATCTGAACCAGCTTGTCATACTTGACAGACATTTCCTAAAAAAAGTTCACCTTGTTGTCGTCTGACAACTGAATGGCCATACAAATCATCCAGGAGTGGTGTGAGTTAAATTTGAGGAAGTCTGTTTGGGAGGAGGGAATGGTTCCTCCCCTCTCCTAATAATGGAAATTGTTGGACTGCAACATTTACCATAATATAATGAGGAATTCTGATGAGGGTCATTGCTGGGAAAAAAACAAAGACTGAATCAGAGATATTTGGTGAGGGTCTGGTAAATCCAGTCACAGGTAGCTGTGCCAAGCTACCTGTTGTCAAGAAAATAAATATAGACTGTCCTCAAAGGGTATATCTACACTGAACATCTTTTATGTAGCAGTAAAGGTATAGACAAAGAATCATGGTGCCAAAGAAAGTGAACAAGAATTCATTGGACACATAACATGAATTTATGTGCTTGACAGGGGATGGAAACACCGGGTTTCACTCAAAGCAGTGAATGCATCATATCACATGGCAGAATGGATTGCAATGCAATCTCTTACCTAGATAAATTTTCTTTCCAGAGGGTGAGAGGCAGACAACCTTTGCATGCCAGGATCCATATTTCCTATTCCAAATTTATTACATATTAGTAGCAATAGGTTAATCATATTCCCTGCTGCTAGCAAAGAGATGGGCAGCGGTAGTAGCTAACATTGATATTCCTCGTTAGTGGGTGATCCTGCTAATGTCCACGGGCTTTATTCAACCCTCATCCTGAAAGGATTACTACGGGATTGCCGAAGAGCTCATCCTGGAGGCTCTCTGTCATGTCAAAGAAAAGAAGGTGATTAGGAGTAGTCAATATAGATTCATCAAGGGAAAGTCATATTTAACTAACCTGATAGCCTTCTGTGATGGGATGACTGGCTGGCTGGATGAGGAGATGGCAATGGATGCTGTCTACCTTGACTTCAGCAAGGCTTTTGACACCGTCTCCCATAACATCTTCATAGGGAAGCTCAGAAAGTGTGGGTTAGATGAGTGGACAGTGAGGTGGATTGAGAACTGGCTGCATGGCAGAGCTCAGAGGGTCATGATAAATGGGGCCAAGTCTAGTTGAAGGATTGTGGCCAGTGGTATCCCACAAGAGTCAATATTGGGCCCAGTGCTGTTCAACTTGCTCGTCAATGACTTGGGTGAGGGGACAGAGTGCACCCTCAGCAAGTCTGCAGATGATACAAAATTAGGCAGAGTGGCTGACACCTCAGAGAGCTGTGCTGCCATTCAGAGCCACACAGGACTGTTTTACAGGTTGGAAAGTTGTGCAGAGAGGAACCTCATGAGGTTCAACAAGGACAAGTGCAGGGTCCTGAACTTGGAGACGAATAACCCCAGGTACCAGTACAGAATAGGGAGTGACCTAATGGAAAGCAGCTCCATGAAGAGGGATTTGGGAGTCCTGGTTCACAACAAGTTAACCATGAGTCAGCAATGTGCCCTTGTGGCCAAGAAGGCCAGCAGGATCCTGTTTCCAGTAGATCGAGGGAGGTGATGCTTTTGCTCTACTCAGTGCATTTCTGGGCGCCCCAGGACAAGAGAGATGTGGAACTTCTAGAGAGGATCCAACGCAGAGTGACAACGATGATTAAGGGATTGGAGTATGTATCTTATGAGGAAATACTAAGCAAGCTGGGCCTGTTTAGCTTGGAGAAGAGAAGATTGAGAGGGGATCTTATCAACTTGTACAAATACCTGAAAGGAGAATGTAGAGAGGATGGGGTCAAACTCTTCTTGGTGGTGGCCAACAACAGAACAGGGGGTAATGGGTACAAGCTGAAACACAGGAAGTTCCATCTCCAAGCGAGGAACAGCTTCTTTACTGTGAGGGTGACAGAGTCCTGCAACAAGCTGCCCAGAGAGGTTGTGGAGTCTCCTTCTCTGGAGATCTTCCAAACCTGCTTGGATGCCACCCTGTGCCACGTGCTCTAGGTGTCCCTGCTGGAGCAGGGGGGTTGGACTAGATGATCTCTAGAGGTTCCTTCCAACCTCAACTATTCTGTGATTCTGTGACTCCATTGTTTGAGCATATGTTGCTTGTTTTGTAGCCCTGTGATGACTGTGATATACAGCTAATAGTCTCAGAAAGCAGACTCGCATGCTGCCCTTCCCTTTGGACCAAGGAGCATTTGATTATTATGTCCAACAGGCTTGAACAAAAATATTTAAGAGTGGCCAGAGAAATTAGGCTTATGTTACAGAAAACAAGCAAAGATAAAAATGAAAAGCTGACGGGTGATCTCACAACTGAATGTTTGACTGCTTGCTGCACTGAAGGCTGTTTATATACTTTCCTTCCACTCTCGAAAAGGGAAGAAGATTAAAGAAAAAAAAAATCAACCTATGACTAAGTATTTTTCCATTTGACTGTTGTCATTACTTTCCTGCAGAAAATCAATAAAACCCCAGCTTTGCTTACGTGAACTCATTAAAAAAAATTATTTGGACATTGGTGTATTGACTGGGATTTGACTCGTCTCTTCAGACAAGTAGTCATACTAACACCCTCCCTGATAATCACTTAGTACCAAAAATCTTTTTGAAGAAATCTATTATTTAAATGCATTGCAATCAATCCTTTAGTTGTCGGATCTTTGAGGAACTCACCTAGTGGTTTTCATTAGATGTTCTCTTTCCTGTGTTACCGAGCAGCCTCCTTTTATATCAGCTTCCTGATGCTGACTCTCCCTTCCAAGAGCAAAGACTGTTGCAGAGATCTAAAGGTTTGCTTCTACCCAGCAGCGATCGGTGACAGCACTGCTCACTCCTTTCAGAAACCGTAGCCCACTCATGCAGGTCCGTTTTAACCTTCACTTCATTGTGAATTTTCAATTGTATAAGACACTGCACAATACAACATTATTACTGTGGGTGCTATTTACCTGTGGGTGTGGTAATTAGACCTCTACATTGCACTGCAGGATTCCTTTCGAGGACAGCAGAAGGGTTAAAAAAGGAGGTGATAACAGGTTTCTGGATCTGAATCAGGCAAAAGTCTAAAGGCGTCTTTTTTTTCTGGCCATTGCCTCCTGTCTGGCCTATTCACACAGTTCTATTTCCTTGATTTTTCTAGCAATATTTCTGTTAAAGGTGAGATGGTCATTGTTTCTTGAGTCATGGTAGCACAGCAGCAATGCATTTTAGCAGGACTTCACTATTGCCATGAGAGGCAGGAAGATCAGAACAAAGACAGATTTAGAAAAGAGTGACGATATAAAAATCTATTAAAGTTCTTCTCTCTCTTTTTTCCTCAGAGTGAAAAATCAATAAAGTGGTATAAGTCAGATAGATAGCATGAAATATACAACTCCTAGACCTCCAATTTATGCGCAAAGTGACCTTGACCTGTAGATATCTATTCTGCAATTTCCTATCATTAATTTATTATGTACTCTCTTAAACATATCACTACAAACCACAAAGAAAAATAAAAGTCTATATCTAGATATTTTTCTTTTCATTTAAAAAACAAGACTTACGGACTCTTCTTCTTGAGAAGAAGCAGCAGTTTTTTTTAAAGTTATTATTTACAACAAAGAGGGAAATCATTTATGAAACTTTCTGAAAGCATAATTAATACCTGTACTTTTCTATCTCTAGCTTTACACTGTTTTTTGTGACATTTTCATGAGTATATGATTATAATGAAACCAGGAAAATGGAAATGCTAAAATAATTTGTCAACCACTTTAAAAAGAACTAGATATTTCACAGTGACTTCACAGATCAGTTCGTTATATAAACTGTGAACAGAAGAAGACACTAACTTCCATTTATATGTGGGCTAGGTAAAATAGAGATGTTAACTGGATTAGTCAGGTCATACAGTGCAGAAGCAGTAGAGTCTGAAGTAGATCTCAAGAGTGTTCCAATGCCAGTTATAACAAAAAGATTTTAAATAAATGTATAGAGAGGAAAAAGGAAATTCTGTTTTCCTATGCTTATAGTCAAGTTCTAAGGACTCAGTCAAGATCCAGTTCATACAAATGTTGCCTAACACTGAGGTAGTAATCTAGTTCATGGCTTTATAGGACTGAGTTAGCTCTGGGAATGCTTCATTTCACTTGTATCTCCTTATTGAGCTTGTTCTGGGCAGGTGATTGCCAAATAAAGGTTACATTCACCCAGGGCAGGCTATGGCCTGAAAGCTAAGGCACCACCTGGAGCTTTGGGTCAAGATACTTCAACCCTAAAGGAGTGGTCTAACAACTGATTGAACCACCTTCTTGAGGCACCCGAGTTCCTCACGCTGCAGATATTAGGGATGTTCCTAGGACTAGACAATTCTGTTCGGATTCTTCTTCTGCGGATCCTTCTTCCTCCTCACCTCCAGTGCCTGTCTCCTCCTAGATGTACATCCTAGGAGCCTGTACCTGCGATGTTGCAATGCCTAAATTAAGTGGTCTGGATTATCACCCTGTTCAGGTTATTCCATTAAATGCACTGTCCTAATCTTGCAAGACTCCCAGTTCAATTTTAATATCAAAAAGCCCTGAAAACATTGTGCATGATGGTGACAGAAACTAGGCATTTACTTTCAAGGCTGAGCATCAAAAATTAACTGCTGGATTTTTCTATTCTATATCATTTCATTAGCCAAACTGATCAAGCAGGCATGGTACAAGATGGTGAAAAGCAGTCTTACATTAACTGCAATTACTTCCCAGGGAAAAAAAAAAAGTTTTCAAAAGAGTTTCCAAATCATTAGTAAAGAGCATCTCCAAAAATAGTTGCCCGTTATCGATCCTCTGTGCTGTGCAGAAGTGACACAGACAGGGCACGTATCCCCCTGCATGGCTACTCTTGTGCTTCAAAAGCACAGGCATTTTGTGCATCAGAGCAGAGCGCTGTGAAGTACAGCCAGCTCCATGTCTTTGCTGCGTGGGTATCTCCCACTTCTTAAATACCCCTAGGTCTGCTTTGATGTTTGCCCTTGATTTCCATAGGAGCAGGATCCTGCTCTCTGAGGGCCCCTGAGTGCTGCTCCGCACCTCACGTACAAAGTGAGTGCATTCATACGGGGAGCCCTGTCACTCCTATTCACTGCCCACTATATGAAACCCCAGGGAAGTTATTTTCTGGGTCAATGTCTTGTACAGTTGTTCCAAAGTCCTGGCTAGGAATCCGGAGGGGACAGACTCAAGACTTCTCAAGTATTTTCAGCTTCCCCTTCTCTCGCACTCTGGTTGAAATTCACAAGGATTCTGCCCCATAACCCTGCCTTCTGCTGTGATATTGATTGGTGCTCCTCTGGCATTTGGGGATCTACGATCACACACCTTTCACTTTCTCAATTCAGATGCAAGCAGCACCTGAAAAAGGAGCAGTGCCTTTTGTCGCCTGACCCAGTGCAGCTTTGCAGGAAGAGCAGCATCAGGCCCGTACTGCTCACATTTCCATGGCAGCAGAACGAACACTATAAACTAGTTTTCTTCAAAGTGAAGTGCATGTAAAAAGCAGGGCTGCTTTGGCTGACTGAAAACAACAGGTATAAATAACCTCCCCTGCCCTAGAAAGCAAGAGCCTGGAAAGGCTCCTTGGGTTGTTTTCTGTGCAGCAGCCTATGAGCTCGGCGTGCTTAATGCTCCGTTGATGCCACGGGAGCCGATAGAGGCAGGGACAGATTACACCGAGAAGGAGGTAAACAAGTTGTTTACGACTCCGCGGGGCTGCAGCGGATCCTCCTCACGTCGGCTGGGAGGCAATGAGAGCATTGGACACCGGGCTGCTGATGGGAAAGGATCCCTGGAGCTGCCAAGCATTGGCTCCAGAAATGTCCGTGGGGCTTCAATAACAGGAAATCACGTGTGCTGTCATTATCAGCTGCTGAGTGAGACAGATGCACCCCGATCAATATCCGTGTCCGATATCAAAGAGCTATTGTGGCGGGTTGGAGCATTTTGAACTAAGGAGAACAACACAAATATTTTAAATGATTAGGGCTGGCAAAAATCCCCAGGCTTTCTCTCTTCTGTTTTGTTTTTGTGTTTTTCCTCACCGAGGCAGTGGATTCATCACAATTACGGGAACTGAAAGTCCTCTCTGCTCGCAGTAACTTTGATCCTTATTGATCTAATTAAACTACGTTTGCTTAAGGTTGCAGAGGGAAAGGGCTAAAAATCGGCAATCTTCCTGATCTCACACGGTAGTAAAGAATCTGTTCACTCAGCTTGTCTTTCAGCACAGCTGAAGCTGGACTAAGCCTCTCTTAGCATGCCACATCTTATTGCTGTCTGAAGATACAATTTAAGAACACGGCAAAACATCCTTAGGGCTTCTGCTCAAAACAGGACTTGGTGTGCAGAGAAGTTGTGAGCACAGACAGTTTTGCTCCCTACACTAGCATTATAGCTGTGGGGGGTCCTGATCATACTGTCATTACATGAAACTGTTCAGTTCTGTAACGGGCTTTCTGTTTCTTACCATTAATGTTGTCAACTGAAAGGCAGCTGTAAACAACCAGGCCGTTTTTGTATCACACTAATTATATGCTAAGGGATAAATTCTGTTTTATGTGGAAGCACATCCCTCATGATATCTGCATTTTTTTAAAAACAGCTAGTAGGTTAGGATATTTTAGAAGGATCTTTTTTTCCTGTTTAAAACATGGCAAATACTGCACAGAGAATTTGGAAGTCTCCAGGTCCAGGATGCTCAATGGAAATTCACAGGTAGAATCAGGGAGCTGCTTTCATAGGCTAAAGAAAAATACTCCTGTTATACAAGGAACAATCCTTGTAGAAGGATTCATAGTCTATTTTGACTCCTTCTTTTTCAGATAGGGAAGAATCTGTGTCAATAAAAGTGGTGATAAGGTGAAACATGCACTTGTCCCTAGTGCCTCAGCTGAGTGACTGCTGTCCTATTAGTACTTCAGAAACCAAAACAAAACAAAACAAAAAATATACAGCAGTTAAAATAGTGACTGTCTTTTGCCAGTTCTGATGGTGGCTCATCTGTTTGCATTACATATTGTAGTTGGAATAGCATGGAAAAGTAGTTTGCTTCCAAACCTGGGAAGAGAGTCAGGGTGGTACCCACACAGGCTAAAGCACAGACTTTCCTCTCTTTAGCCTTACCCTTACCCTTACCCTGAGCAAGCCTTGGCTACCTCATTAAGGCTTATGGCTTTAGCAATCACCCTGATTGCTGCCCCTTCACCTGCCTTTAAAGCAGCCTAGCTTTCCCGCGGATGAGCCGCTTCAGCCATTGGATCTTTTTTCCTTTGCGCTGGAAACAGCTTCTGCCAGGGAAGGGTTAAGGCATCCGTTCCTCATGGAGCACTGCTCAGGGCTCTCCCGGAGCTCCCTCCTCCTGATGTGGGCCCAAAGGACAGAGCCCTGTAGCACACACTTGTCTCCCGTGGCAAGATGGACGAGTCCTTAATGTGATTCCTCGGATCCCCAGAGGGACATCCAGAAACGCCGCAGCATAAACAAGCAAGGGGAAATACTGAACTGGAGCGGAGCAGTGAGGCAGTGCCGTAGTAAACAAGTGCACATGTGGCTCCCGAAACGCCCCTGGCTCTGCAGGCTTAAATCAGCCCTCACTCCCCTCACAAGAGATCACAGCCTGGTCTAAATTCCCCTTTTCAGCTTGCTTCAAGCCTGGGCTGTGAGGTGTTTCAAAAGCTCACGTGCTTCAAATGCATCGTGCTATTTTTACAGCTGCCTGAGAGCCCTGGTTTCCTCTGGCAGATCCACTGCGAACACTGTTACACCGCCAAGGAGAAGAGAAACGGAGCTGCTAAAATAACTGCACAGCACAGAAATAAATGGAAAAGGCATATTAGGTCAGGCAGCCCATGCCCCAGCCGGCAAAGGTTGCTCCCTACAGAATAAATCTGAGTGTTCTGTAGATCAGCCTTATATTGATATATTAAACTTCCTGTTTTTATCACCTTGACCCAAATTGTTGCCAGAATTAACCTGGTGTAGTTTTGCTGTATGGTAGGAACTGTTTATCCCAAGCAAAATTTAGTCCGCTTTTCTGATCATTTTTAATGATGCAAAAGCTTATTCTGGGCAATGGAGAAGTGTTCTACAAGGTCACTTGCACAAAGTATAATAAAGTGAGCCTACTGCTTCCCAGAAGTTAACATTTGATTTTTCCCCCTTTATTTAAACTCTTGTCAGCAATGTGTTCACTTGAGCAGGGTTCAACTGTGAAAGTCACACAAGAGTCCTGACTGACCTCTCATAATATTGGGTTTCATGCCGTTAACATGTGCTCCAGTCAGTGAAGCAGATATTCCTGAGTTTCTCTGACCTTTCTAAGTATTGTAATAATCAATGGCCATCAAGTGACCCTGTCATTCCCTGGATGCTTAGACAGTCAGATAAACATCTGTGCTGACCTCGCGTTTGCATCCTGCCCTGCTGCCCATTCATTCTGTTTGTTCTCCCTCCAGGAGGCCCAAGGTCCAGAGCTGGAGCCCTCTCCACGATGCTGCATAGCTGGAATGCCCTGACCTGGCCAAAGAAAGTTGGAGGGAGAGGTGGAAAACAACAGCTGAAACTTGGTGGTTGCTGATATTTGCTGAGTCTCAAGTTGACATGATTTAATTGTGCCTGCTGCATCAGCAGATCAGAGAGTGCTTCCATGTTTCTGAGGTTGGTTGGGTGCTCTGGCCATATCCTAACCCCATCTCAAAGTTTTTTCCAGGCTACTCCTCTATGTCTGCCAAAATTAAACCTTGTGCATGATGGCTGGGCAGGAATGGTGGCACCTTCCCAGGGTCACCTGCTGATGCTGGTGTGCTAAATCTAGACGTGAATCCTCGTCTTTGACCCTTGTGATCCAGTGGAAACATATTAGCTTAAATTATTGGAAGGATCCAAAGTGCTCCAAAGTGACACAGAGGAAGAGTGCTTAGGAGCTTAAGAAGGTTTAAGAAGCTGCTCTATATCAGATTTCAGGTATTGGCTTCTGCCACCCAGCAGAGACAGTACCTGACTGTCCTAATCTGTCTGTGGTGAGACTGGGCCAAACACAGAATCCCAACTTGCAAGAGCCACTAAGAGAAAAGTATGCAAAATCTTTTTTCTACCAGGATTTAAAACCTGCATCATCAGGCAAGGAAGGTGTTTTGAGGCGAGAGCAGGGATAGATTTCAAGGAACAAGTTCTCTCATTTGAGATAAGGTGAATATTCTTCACTGTTTGCACATAAACATTATAGTATCTATGACAGGCAGCAGAGCATTAAATTTAATAGAGCAAAGGTAAACACACTATATATGTAACACATTAGACTAAATTTTAGCTGTGTGATAAATTTTGCTCTCCTGATATATAAGAAAAATATTTTCATCTCGTCAGGTTTTCAAAAGAGGTAAGCCATGTTGGGGATATTTAACCATGGTGATGATAGAAAAAGAATTAGCCATATTTACAATTTGGTTAAGGAGAAATAGTCAACAGAGAGCGACTAAAACTAAGTAATGCATGAAGGCGTGAGTCCAAAGGATATCTAGAGAAGACGAGAAGGAAGCAGGAACATTTCCAACAAGTAAGGGAGCCAGGAGAAGATGGGGGAATGGATCCAGATGCGACGAAGAAGGTTATGACCACGTGAAAAGCAGAAAGGTGTTTGAATATGCAGGCGATTCCTCAAGCAGGAGACTTCCCAGGAAGGGGGATGCACTTCCTGGGACTGCAGAGATGACTTTGGTGATGCTGTTAAAAAGATCTTGAAAGCATGAAGAAGACAACAACAGCTATACAGACTTAAACGACTACTGCTGTCATATGCTGAAATGAGGAAATAGCATTAAGATGGCAGTAGAGAAAGTGCAAAAATATTTGCAGTGGAGGAAGTCCGCTTGTGCTTAACTTTTCCCAGATTCTCTCAGTGGTACAGGACTTGGCAGAAGAGAGAATGATTATTGCTGATACGTATTTCTAGATTCCAATTTAATTTTAAGATGGAAAGAACAGGATGGAAAAATGTATTTGTCTGTGTCTTTTACAGCCATTTTGTCTATTAAAAGAATGATTTTAGCCCTTTAAATTTCAGCTTGTAACAGCTCTCCAATGAATCACACAGTCCTTTCAAGTAGCTTCTATGTAATGGCTCTTGCAGGCATCTGCTCAAACTGTATCCAATTAAAAAAATAAATCTAGGAACAAACTGCTCCCAGTTTCGGCTGGGTGACAGGTATGAGTTCTGCTTTCATAAATGGCTTATTCCTGTTTTCAGTCCTGTTTATGGCCATCAGGCCAAGAGGAATTTATCATGTAACTTTAAACTCATAAAGCCTTTACATTTATCTAATCTTATTATTTGCAAATAGAATTACAACAATGACATCAATGCAGTATAATGAACAGAACAAAACAGAACAAAAGGGCTCAGGCAAAAAAAAAAAAAAAAAAAAAAAAACCAACTATGATAACATACCTTATTATGAAATGCTGCCAGGAATTTTGGAGAGTAAAGTGTGTCACGTTTCATTGGTTTGGGAGATAGATCTCATTGATTTCTGTCAAAATTAAGATGCTTTTTAAAGTAAACAGTTTCAGTAGACACAAAACAGAGTGTCTGGCAGTTGTGGTATCTCCCATCTTGAGAGATCTGGAAAAAACAGTTCATAGACTTCCCTTACTTAAAGCCTATTTAGCATTACTGCAATTAACATTAGTGAAGAATAGTGTGAGGTCTGGAATTCCAATAATGTCATTACAGTACAATGTTTGGCACGGGGTTTAGTATTCACTCGCATATGTGCTACGGTAAATTTTTGCACTCCAATCTCCCTGCAGTTCACAGGAGTTATAGCTGCTGGAAGTGTAGCAACAGGGCATGCAAGTGCTAGAATTTGCACTTGTAAAATTTATAGGGCCAACTGGTTTTGCAGGTGTAGCGCCTAACACTTGCGCGCATCCAGTTGCTGGAATATATAAAGTGCGAGCTGGGAGCTGGAATGCTCTCCAGAGCCTCGGGTGTTCGGTGCCACCCTGAGGCAGCTAAAAGGGGCCTGTTTCAAAAAGGAGAGTTCTTGGCTCTGACTCTAAAACAGACCCTTATATGGTGTGAAGCTTGGCTCTCAGATGCTTGGGTATCTCTAAACACTTCACTTTTTTTTTTTTTTAAAGAAAAGGTTAGACCAGAAAATCGTTCACACTTAGAAAATACAGGCATATAAAGTAGAGACTCCAACACAAGGTGTTTAGATAATATAACTCATAATGTCAAGTCGGACACTTTTATTTTAACCGTTAGACATAATTTTACTACTCATCTGCTCAAAGGATTTGTAGTTGCGACCAGATTTACTAGAGGAGAGCAGAAAGGAAGAATAGGAGTGGGAGAAGTGCTGGGAGGAAAATGAAGACCCTCTCTGGGTGATATGACTGAAGCAACCCTTGTCACTCTGCACCCCTGTCCTTATTCAGGCTGAAATGGAGCCTGTTTCTTTTTTTTTTTTTTTTTTGAAAACCCAGGATGAAACTTTAAAGATTGAGATGTGATATAGCCCCTAATTTCATTCTCCTTTCTTTTTGAATAGTCTTAAGAGCAGAGGAAAGTAAATGAATATATCAAAAAAGTGATATATTTACATTTTTAATGATGACTGCTATTAATGTATGAGGCAAACTGATTGTTGATGGCACAATATTCAGACATAGTATTTCCTTAGGGATCATCTGCTGATGACTCTGTTCCCATTTCTGATATGCTTTCCTAGTAATTTTTCTCCATCAGTAGAGTGGCTATCATTCAGTGATTCACACTTTCAAAGGATAAGTGAGACTGTTAACAAATATGTAATTGTAAAATGTCTTATTAGTTGACTGCAAGAGCTGAAAAATATATATTATATATATATTTGATTCTGTGCATCAATGCCAAATAAGCTCCAAATGCTCATAATCTTTAAGTATTAGAATTCAGGATATTTTGATTAGATACACTTTATTTGATGAGTTGTTCCTTACTGTTTCTAATCACACTGTCTATCAAAAGTCATGCAGTGTAAGAATGAAGTAATAACTTCACACATTCTTCTGCAGGATTGAACTCCCGAGGCCATGGACTCGCACACATTAATTCTAATAGTTTTGTGCTTGTGAGCAAGACGATGCTGGGCATGTCTTCCTCTTGCCACTGTGCTGTTAAAAGCGGATCCAAAGGTTTCTGCCCTCCGGTCCTCTTTTGGAGCACAGGATATCTAACACAGAGGTGTCACGTGTGGGGAGGCACACTCATTGCAGGCTGTTAAAATTCATCTCAAAACGTCTGCAGATGCATCGTTGGTGAAATCCTACACCACCAGTTACACTGTGTTTGACGTGGGAAGCCGAGTTCGGTTTTCCTTGCACGCTCATGACCAAACCAGGCTCCCAGATAGAAGCGGTTTATGGAGAGCAGGTTTTGCTTGGAGCACGTAGCAGGAATTCCCAGCTGCTCTCTTCAGACATCTTCATGCTGAAACCCTCCTGCGGAAAAGAACTGAAAGAAACTTTCTAGCTGGGTGCCCGTGAGGACAAGGTAGAGAGCGGGTCCATAAATCAAGTTAATACTTTCACACTCCTTGCAGATTTATCTCATTTTAAGATATCCTGTGCAGCACCAGGATTTCCTTAAACTGATCAGTGGAACTATTCCACTGGGAGAGCAACAAGGGTCTTGTTGTTCATTCACTACTAGTCTGTGACACTGCAATCTTCTTTCCCCGAGTATCCTGAAGGTCTGTTACATGTTGCTTGACACACGTTCAAAGCCCAACTCTAGGCTTGCAAATTTAACTTGAAAGCAACAATTCTTTGCTGAGAGAAAAAGCCTAGGTGGCACACACATTAACCTGAAAGAAATTTGCACCAAACCATCATCCTTTTGCTACTCTTTTTTTTTTTTTTTTTTGATGGCCTGAAAACACACAGGGTTGTCAGAGCTCTCCCTAAAGAATAACTCTTTAAATAGCCACCAATCATCATATCATTAGTTTCCTGTTCTGAAAACTCAAATGCCCTTTAATTATCCAGCTGTAGGAATGTACGAGATCACACTAAATTTTGCTTAAGTGCGGACTATTGCCAAAAAGGAAGCCAAAATATATAATTTTCTTGGCATTAACATTTTATAGCTGTGTGATATCAAACTGCACAATGGCTGGAACATTCTGTGAAGGGCAACGCTGTCTGGGTAATGTAGCAGAAACACTTATCTAATAGCATGCCCTCCTGTGCCCTCTGTCAGAGAGCCAGCATTTTAGTCCTATTATCAGCCTGCAAATACTGGAGGCTTCCACGTTGCAGAGGCTGCCAAAGGAAACAGTCTTCCCTGTTACAGGAGCAAATGTCCATGCACATAAACAAAACTGAAGAGTAATTAGATTACCGTGGTTCCAACTGATCCCTCCGTAGCAAAATATTCGGGCTTGCTAATTTACATTAATAAAGATCCCACTGTTTTTACAGAATGTTTGGTTTAGTTCACAGGTCAGGTGTTTTCCATAATGTATTCTAAACTGGCTATTTCAATCAAATAAAGAAGAAATGCTGAGGTGACTCCTCCTAAAAT
>NW_010583016.1:395690-421676 GCF_000705375.1 Tinamus guttatus | reverse complement strand
GCTTTGCTCCCTTAGGACAGCAAGCTACAAATGCATGCTGATAATTTTCCCTTTGCAGAATAAAGTGACTGGGAGAAGGCCGAGGTCTTGTCAAAGCAGGAGCCAGATCCCATAAGAAATCAGGGAGGTGCCACCAACTAGAGGAGTGGGAAATTTGGATTTAATTCTTTCTTCTGCACCAGGACTTCAAGACATTCTTGGACATACTGTTTGTTCTTATTGTCAGGACAATTTTATGCATTCCATACTGCCAGCATAGCATAGCATGGCATAACACACTGTTCCCTCTTTTGATGGGGGCCTGCCAGTGAAATTATATAGAGGGAATGCAGACATAAGCAGATTTTTATTGTAGAACAGAGAAAACAAGAGAATGGTGTTTTTTATTATTATGTTCTCAAGAGGAACTAGGTTAATACTTGGGAAAATCTATTTGCAAACAAGTATGTGAAATCCTGTTATATACAGGCTAGCGCTTTTCCCCTTTGCCTATGAATATTCATGCAATCAAATTTAATTCACCTGACTGGAGAGGTGCTTTTATCTGAGCAGAGATGGGTCTTCATGCATGAATGCAGCATTTCTAGGCAAACAACTGAAAGTCATGCTCGGAGCTCCCATCTGGACGCCGTGTACCTGCCGGTCATGTGAGTGAAGGACAGAGATATTTTGAGATCCAAAGAGGAAGGAGCAGGTGGGAACAGCAGCAGCTCACGAGGAGCCTCGGGTCAGCACAGGCGACGGTGGCAAAGCGAGGCGGAGTGGATGCTGATGTGGTGGCAAAGCCTCTGCCCTAGTGACACATTTAGCGTGTTTTGGCCTCAAAAGGCAGCGTTGGGCACGTCCTGGGGACAGGATCAGCCCCTGAAGTGGACACGGTGTGCCTGGGTCTTAACTGATCTTTACACTCGTGTGTCTCTGCCTGCAGGCTGAAATTGCCTCCAGCGCTGCATTATTAAAAGACACGAGGGTCTGAATTCATCTTGTGTAATTATGGGATTATCGAGGATGCCTAAATTAGGACCGTAGCCACTTCACACTCCCTCTCTGGGCCTCTCTGACTATGAGATACAGGCACCGTCAGTAGGCATACTGTATACATAGCTTTCTTTGCTGTATATTGTGGAGTACTTTTTATGGAAAGTGTCTTTTCAGCTTCACCTCACATAGTCCACACTGAAGGTGCTGGTTTTCATACAGTCTCTTTTTGGCAATTTTGACAATTACTTCTGCACTTTCTTCCACAATCTCCAAAGCATACTGTCTAATCTATGCTAACCAAAAAGTCCCTATTTTTTTTTATTCTTACAATATCTAGTTCTCACAGGGCCTAAAACCCTAAAATAGCCTAGTGTTCTTCATATTCCTTTTAATTTACCTCCTGAAATAATCCGTCCCGTTGCATCATGAATTTTACTGATGTTTCCCGTATTCTGTTGTCATGCCTAAAAATTACATTCCTGTCTGAGATCCATTCATAAGCTCATCAAGGCAGGAATTACAGAATTTATACATGTCACATCTCTGTTAAAATAGCTAATAATGTGACCAATCCCGCAGCTAGGCTAATGGTCAAATAAGGAAAAGCACTCTGAGAACAGCTTATACATGATAATATCCAGTTCAAATACATTCACGATTGTTGCTTTTAAAACGATTACTACTTACCCATAAATAACACGATCAATATTAGTTACAGACAGCAAAAAGAGGTATACCTGATACCAATTCAGGAATTACATTTGGTCAGCTGTAATCTAAAGTGTCTAGTTTAGAAAACAAAGGTAATGTTGTGAACACATATAGTGTCTTGAAACTTGTACTTGGAAGCTAAAGTTATGCATATTCAAATGGGAATTAGCAAGTAGGTTTCTAGCAGTGTGGATAATCAATTGTGAAGTACAACTCACTTGTGCATACAGTTGATTCTCCATCACTGCTTTTTTTTTCTTTTCTTTTTTTTTTCTTTTTTTTTTTTAATTGACCACAGACTTCTTTTTTGACTACTAAATCCCATAGTTCAATCAGAGTTTATGATTAAGATAATTATGGATCAGGTCTTCTGGTCTGACTTATGCAGAAGGTCAGACTAAATGATCATGATGGTTCCTTGCAGTCTGAAAATTCTTTTGGCAGTGGGAGGGATTTAGAGTATGAGGAGGAAGGTGAATTTTGTTTTGTTTTGCATTTTATTTTATTTATTTATTTATTTTTTTTGCAAATGACAATGATTTCTTGTCAGGTCAGAAATTAGTAGATGTAGAAGGAAAATTAAAATAATATTTCACACATACCACAGGATTATATTTCATTATAAAGGTGTATTCTCTGTATGTTTCAGGAATAAAAAAGATATTTTCAATAAATGGTAACATTGTGCTGTTTGAGTCTCCTAAAATGCATGGTATTCCTTTCCAAGTTGACAGCCTTTGAGGTCATAAACTGATAGTCATTTGATTTATATTAAAAATACAGATTTATACTGCTGTATACAGAAAGGAGAGAGAAAGGAATGAGTGTCTCTGAAATGCCTATGATTAGGCTACATTATGTGACCTTACTCACAGTTTTTGAACTAGCAGACCTTTATGTTTAGGGATCACATAAGTAACTAACTTTTATATCCTATGTTTCAATATTTAAAGTATTTCTGCAAAACAAAGAAAAAAATAAAAACATCAACAAAAGAGAGGTGAACTTCTGTGCTTCCAACTCTAGAAGAGAAAGATTCTTCTTTTAAATTGTCAGCATTTATTTTCAGGTAACTAATATGATAGTGAATACTAAACCACTGTTTCTAAAACATTTTAAATATTCTTAAATATGTACAAATCCCTTATAAAAGCGACCTGTGGAAGATAGATAGTTTCCAGTATACACATATTTTCAGATGTGTTATTTAAGCTTACAGCTTTATTATTTTACCAGGAAGATGGATTTAGCTTCTCATCCCTTCAGGTAATCCCTGTTCTGAAATGATCCACACCAAAAAAAATTAAACTTTCTAAATCTTTAAAAGATCTAAACTATAACACTATACCACTACTTGAAATGATCCAATATTTCCTCCGCTCATCAAAGTTAGCCAAGGGGGCTCAAACTGAGAAATACAACAACTTGAATTTTAATTCATGTCATTACAGAGGCACAAAGCTGAACCCTCAGCTTTGGGGTTGAATTTAAGATTACTTCTTCCTAATTTCAGTTAAAGCTTTTCTGTTTTCGCTGCTACTGAAGCTGGAGGGATGAATTCCGGACAATTGGCTAACATTTGGAATTTCTCCTTCTTGATTTTCATTGCAGGATCTCTCTGATGAAGAAAAGTATAACAGAAACCCCAAACTTTGCTGTAAAGACCTGGAAGAATTTTTTAAAAGGGAAGAGTAATTATAACTTCATAGGGAGAGGCGAAGAGTTGCATATGACTTACACATTTAATGAATTCATCAAAGATTGACTTGGCTTTATTTTTACACACTTACCTGTTCAAACATATTTTTGTTTTGCCTCAATTCTTTTACCCACCTCAAATCCATTGCAAGCAAGGAAACACTTGGACCGACCTTTCTGTGCTTCAAGCATTCGTGTGAATTTTACAGGAAGAACTCTTCCCAGATAATTCAGTCTCATTTTTCACTGTACTTTGTTTCCTTGCAAAGGCTTGTGAACAGAGAGCCACTTGTTATCTGTGGTTGGTTGGTTCTCTGTTGGAACCACTCTCTGATGGAATTTAACAAGGATTTTTTTTTTCTGGAAAGAAGGTTATAAATTTTCTTCTTTTTTTTTAAAATAAGAGAGATTTTAAGATGAAAATAGAAATGTGAACTACATTAGGCAAGTGGATTACTGCTGTCACTGAAGCTATTCAAAGTTATGTGCTGTAGGTCTGGTGAAAAAAAGCCTAAAGAAAGAATCATGTCCTCATGTCCTAACTTTCCTCCCCTTATTGAGGTAAACAGTTCCTATTAGTCCCACTGAGGGCAGCGTACTAAACCCTGGTGCTTCCAGTCTGTGCTTAATCAGTTGTCAGTCAGGCAAATCACCTGGGAAGTCAAGGGGAGTTTGCCTGAGAAATGACAGAGGAAGAATTTATTCAAGCCCTTAAAATTGAAAGGTATTTGCAAGATTTGCAGGATCAGGCCTCTAATTCAGCATGAACTGAAAATTTTGATAGAAAGTTGATCATTTAAAAATGTGGAAAGACTGAGCAGAGGCAGAGACAATTCCAGGCAGTGCCTGTCATGTCTCTGAATGTTATGGAGTAGAGTAACAAGAGGTGACTTATGTAGCCTGACAGAGCACTTTAAAATGACACATTGAGCTAGATTCAGTGAAAGGATAATGGACAGATGGTTTTCATTTTCAGAATTTTAATGGCTATTTGACATTCTTAGTCATTAGTTACCATGCTTAAAACTTTATTGAACAGTGATAATTTTTGTTTCCTACTTAAACAGAACAGCATTGCTATCACTGCATTTAGCAAAGCATGCTGATTATGAATTTCTGCTTTGCAGTAGAATGACTGAAAAAATGACTCCTTGCATGAAAATACCTATTTTAAACAAAAACAGGGTGTGAGGAGAGAACTGGTCTTTATTAACCATCTGAGAATATGTTTATTCACTACTCTACAATGGTAGAATTTGCATTGTTCTTCAAGTGGCTTTTAAAAAATTATTTTTAAAAGTAAGAAGTTAATAAACGTATTCTATTTTCTCTTGAGAGCTACTATTAAAAGGTTTAAAGTATGAAGAGATTTAGAATAGACTTCTGGAAATCAGGTAAAATATTATGAAATACATCCAAATTCTTCCAGAATTATATATCCCGCCCCAGAATAATAATCTACACATACCGTTAAGCAAAGGTTCACATCAAAATCTCTGCAATTTTCTGTCTCAAATTTCAGCTTTACAGCAAAGTTCAGACTAGTACGTAACATAAATACAGTTTCATAGACAATTGTGTGTTTTTTTAATTTCAGCTGCTGAATAATTAAATAACTGCATATTCTCTACATAGCTCTCCTTAGTTACATTTTCATTCTTTTTTTTTTACCTGCAGATTGTTGCTGCCTTTAGAAAGCATCAGAATTTCAATATCATTACACATACAGCAATCAGATTCAAAAGACAGCTAATCAAGTGTCTGTCTTTCATGAAGATACAAAATCCCACTGCTTCTTTGATGAAACACGTTCAAAACCAACATATGTACATGTCTCAAAATATGCAATAAAAGTTTTTGTGAATAGCCTAAAGCTCTTTTTCAAAACATAAAATTCCTTTTTATGTATATAGTTTCATAATGATCGCATGAAAATCTGCATATGATTTTTTTTATCATTTTCTGATTTATGCTTTGTTTTTTATTCTGCAGTAAAGCTTATGACTGTAGAATTTCTACTATTGCTTTCTCTTTTTCTTTTTTTTCTTTTTTAGCCAAACCAATGTTACTTTATTTGCTCCAGAAAGTTAAGGTTATTCCAAACACGCAAGTTAATATTATGAGATCTGCAGAGATCTAACAAATGGACGCAAGAATAAAAGGTCAGCTTTGTAGCCTGTTGACTCTGGCAGTTTCCTTTTAAAGCATTATTGTTTACCAATGGGTTCATGTTATCAGACACATTCCATTTTCATTATTTATAAATGGTACAAGCCTTATTTGATCATTTATTTATTAAGATTCTATGTCCTTTCCGGAGGTAGTGAGTATTCAGGTAACTTGTGGAGTGTCATGCGAAAGGGCAGATTATCAGCTCCACTTAGCACTCTGTGCTTCACCCAAATGCATCAGAGCCCCCTCTCGGGTATATGGTTGCTGGCTGAGCACGGGTGAAAGTCTGGACAGGGTAAAACTTGCATGCTCCCCTAGCAGTGCAGGGAAGGGATGCTCCCCAGGCTGTATTCCCACCCCATAGCTGCAGAACCAAGGCATTTCTGCAAATATGAGACTGTTTCAGCCTGAGCAGAGGAAGGAGCCTGAGCTGGAGACTGGCTGCCCAAGCAACTCCATCCTCTTCTATGCCCAGCGCCTCATGCAGATCCCAGAAAACTTGCACTTTGCTGCGCCATGGCACCTGCCAAATCAGCAATATGCTTCCCAGACAGAAACCTTTCCTCTCCGCTAAGCCTTCGCATCCGCTATTCCTGGTTCTCTCCCGGAGACCCGCTCTGCATGCGGGACCATCTGCATCCAGCCCGAGCAGATTGTGCCGGCAGCTGCGCGAACCAGGTGCGGGGCCGCATCCCGCTCGTTGCAGCGAGCCCGTCGGCGCTCCCGAGGGGAGAGGCGGGGGGCTGCTGCCAGCTGTCCCCTCGCGCGGCGCTGTCACGGCCGTGGCGTGACATTGGCCTCACCTTTGTAACGAGAGCAGCGCGCTTCTACCTGCAAGGGGTCGCGGTGGCAAAAACTGCACATGCAGGCAGAAAGGTAAAATATGCTCTGGAAACATATGCAAAAAAAAAAAAAAAAAACACAGTAGTCTCCAGGTTTAATTGATGTGTGAACGTAAAAAAAGGGCTTCCTGCTCCCTAGGCAAGTGTTATCAAGGCTGAAATCTATCCTGAAAACAGAGGCCTCTCAGAGTTAAAAATGGTCACATCACAAAGCTGGTGTGTGCAACCTTGTCGTCTGACAAAAGTAAGTCAGATCTTATATATTGCTATACAATGGTGGAGCTAATATCTATGTAAAACAAAGTTTTTTTAAAAAAAAATGGATAAAAACAGCAAAAAAGAAAGAAGTATTGCTAATTTTAGAGGTTTTTCAATATTTCTTTTAAATTTCTCTTAAACCCCATTTACCTTAATAATTTGTTATGCCTGACAAGTCATCATCTTTATTTTTAAATTTAACTTTAATATCCTCTGTATCTGCAAGATAACAATTTCATTCGTTAATAGTATGTGGCTTAGGTCTTTCGCTTTGCCAGTGAAGGATATTTTTCTTAATGTTTTTTTTTCACCGTGCTTTTCAAATGGGAATGCAGTTCCGAGACCTGACATGGAGGAATCACTCTATTATACACCTCCTCACTAATGTCTCCAGTGAGGCGGGTAAGAGGAATGCCAAAGGAATTGCTACTGCTTTCATGTAGCATGACAACCTCTTCAACAGGAATAATTGGCTCTGGCCAACAAGTCATTTCATATATATGGCAGAAAACCCATCTAAATTACTTATCCAAGCTGGATTTGAACCAGCAGCCATATGATTTAAATAGGAGATGAGCATTGATCTCAAAATAACCTCAGCCTTCTAAGCCAAGGAAACTAGGCTGGATGTTTAGCAATGCGGAAAAATAAATGCCCTGTTTTAGAAAGCAGACTTTATCACAAAAACCCATCACTCACATATCACCTCCTAACTTAACCTGAAGAATATGCTTCTATTGGTAAATATAAGGAAAAAATAAGAAAAAAAATGTAATGAATTTCTTCTCTAGCAGTATTCCAGTGCTTCTGGAGTGACAGGCATCTCTCTTTTAGTGGTAGTTTGATCTCTACTGATTATGACTGTGTCAAGGTTATCAAATTACATATCAGGTTAAAGGGAAAGACTAGCTAAAAAAAAAGCAGGAGCAGACTAATGGAAACAAGTTTCTCAGCATAGAGTCCCATCTCTAATTCATGTGTTATCTTTATGTATAAATATGTTTATTTATATAGCTGTATATATAGCTCTGTAATGTGCCACATCTCCTAAGTCAGCAAGTATTCATTGCATACTTGGCCAAACAGTAGTTTCCTGAATTGTTCTTTTTCCTGAAAAATTAAGATCTCACTCAAAATTTACATTTCAGACAGATAAAATTAAGCCTATAGAATCGCCTCATATTTCAGATGGGCAAAGTGACACAGTGGGTGAAAAACGTGTCAGCTTGTGCCAGGCCTGTTTTCTCACGCTCTCTGGAGCATGTGGCTGGACAGCTATGCCAGCACCAGGTGTCCAAGCAGTCTGTTGCTGCAAATTCAGGGGAAAGGGATTTTTCTCCCAGCAAGTGTCCAAGATGGCCTTTGAGAAGAGGACCTGGATTTTTCTCCAGAACAGCTTACCATGTGATAAGCATTTTACCTGTATGTTTTGCTTCTGGGATCCACTGCACAAATTGCAAAGAAAATAATATCGTCAGCTAAATGGAAGCCCAACACACCATCCATTAATCTGCTTGTTTAGATCACAGGTAATATGTAAGTGCTTTTCAGAGCTAATCCTGTCAACCATAGCATAAATTTAAAGGCCAATAAGATTACTCAGAGATGAAGCATTTTAATAGTATCACACAGCCAGGAAGTAAACAGATTATGAAAGGCAGCAACTGGCATTGATTTTGTTTTGCAGCTTGGCCAAAACATCCCAAACTTGATGACTCTTGTAATCAATCTTCTTTGAATTTCACATAAGATTCGATCTCATACAGAGAATAGGGAAACATGCAATCTTAAAAATCAGAAAGTTAAGAGCAAAAATGATGAGAGGGAAGAAAATCACAGTGTAAGATGCAGTAAAGAACTGCTCTTTGCCTGGCCATTACATGTCAGGATTCACAGAGTGACTGTATGAAACAGTCCGCAAGTGGACATTTGTGACAGCCCCCACCAGGCAAGAGCTCTTCAGGGATGATTCAACTTCTCCCAGTGTTTTGCCTCAAGCTTCTCCAAATGTAGGTTTATCCTTTCCCCTCGTCACTCTGGAACATTCCCAGTGAGGACTGCATTATTCTATATTGCTTTTAATGATAAAGAATGCACCTAGAATAAAGCTTCAGTTCTTCTGAAAGGAATCATGTGCACCAATTGCAAACCACTTTGCAAATTGATCTGCTGCATGGTGATGCTCAAGGAAGCAGTGCTTCAAAATTGCGTTATTACTTCAAACCAAGATTGTAATGCAGATGAGGTAGTACGGTCTATTTGGGAAGTTAATGCTCTGGTTGCAGATATATGAACTCTTTTTAAAAAACATCACAATGTAAAAGTTGTTTGCCCCTCCTATACTACTATTACGAAAGTTCTCTACAACTAATACGGAAACAGAGAAGTATCTCTCTGAAAGAGGTGCTGGTTAGATGTGGAAGTTAAATAGCAAAAATGTGGCATGCACGCAGAGGAGAACAAAGTAAGAAGAAGGCAAGAAAACAGCTCGGTGTTGGCGAGAGAGCACAAGCACAACAATTTCCACAAATTCAGCTCTATTTCTTGGGCTACTCTCCCCTGTAAGAAAGTGGCCCAGATTTGGCAATATCCAGATTCATGAGGAAATTTAAGGCATGAATTCCACTGAAACCTTAACTGTAATCTTATAAAGACTTTCGGCATTTCGGTTTTCCGAAGTTTTTGGAACAGAATGTCTGTATTTTTGCACTGTGTTACCTACCCTAAAAAAAACTCTACCAGGATTGATGCATAAATATCACAATGTATGTGCATGCATCCTGCAAAATCCTCTCAAAACATACTTTTTCAATAGATTTACAAGCAACAAATCAATTATATGCTAGTTTTGGAAGGGAAATAGATTTAGTGTAAGGTTGATTGAGAGGGGACAAGACCGTAAATCCAGAGGGTGTATAAACAAATGTTTTTATTGTGGATTTGAAGCAGGTATGGTTCATCTGAGAATCAGAGTTTGTGGAAGGGAAAGGAGTAAATATCACATTTTCTGCATAAAATCAGACTTTAAAAAATCTGAACTTTCTTCTGTATATAGTTATTTTAGAGAAGTGTTTATCTTTTAAGACTTAAGCAAACAGTTCCATGACATGCATGTAGTTTGATTCTGTATTAAAGGGTCACTCCATTCTTTGCGAGAATCCTCACGCCGTTTATAACTGGTAATTTGTATAATAAAATATGAAACAAAATGTTATTTGATTTATATAATGAAAATTGGATTTTAACTGATCCTCTACTGAAAATTAGTGCATGATTTAGGCCAAGACTTTCTGGACTCTGGTTGTTTTGCCTTCCCAGCATAGTGACTTCCCAACCAAATTTTCTGCCAAGTGTGTCAATTTTGAAATTCATCCATGTGATGTCAGCTATTGACCAAGAAATGCATTTTGTGCAAAGAGAACTGACCATTCAAGGGTAAGAAAGACATGGATTTTCTCTCCTACTTTATCAGCTGCCCTGTAGGCCATTGGCCACACCTGAGTGACCCAGTGCCTCTGCTTTAAACATTGGAATTAAAAATTGCTATAGATTCCTGACTCTGGTAAAAAGGTAAAACACTACAAGCGTGTGAGTTTGTTTCCTGAGGCAGGCTAATACTGCAATTTTAGCTTCACAAATTTTATGGAAGCTTTTTGGCATTGCTGCTTGATTTTCCAATCCTGAACTCTGAAACATAAAAGAAAAATAGCTTAGAAAAAAATGAACTTCAGAAATCCACTTTTTGTTTCTCCCTTCCTCCAATTCTAGTAAAGCATTTCACCATTCATTTTATGCTCAGGTTAAGGAAGGCATCCTCCCTTTGAGCCTCTTAAAGATTCTTCTTTCTAGAGTCCCTTTTATTTTTTCTCTGTAGCTTGTCTCCCCTGCTATCCCTCCTCATCTTTTTGGAAAGGTTGTGGAAGGTCATTTCCAGCGGACAGTGCTGGTAGCACCTGTGCACCCTGGCAGTACAAGCCACCATGCACTGCTCTTCCTCGAGAGCCTATGTGGTGGCTGGTCTGTGCTGGTGTTATGGCACTCAGAAGAGACCTTCATGAGTCAGAGATTTTATATGTCACCCTAGCACACAGCGCAATGCCAGAAATGTGGAGCAGGGATAAGGCAGGAAACTTTGACAACAGCCACCTCCTATTGCTAGCCAGAGGTTTGTCCCAGGACTGGACATTATCCAGTAGTATCTGCTGCCCAACTTGAAATCAGTACGTTTTTCTGCCACAGCTGCTACCTGGGTCTGTCCTCTCACCCTTCCTTCTCTTAGTATAGAAGAACAATTCACCTCTTGTCATCTCTCAGCTCAAAAACCTGCTGACTTTTGTAGACCAGGCAGAATTGTGTAAGAGCTCATCCTGACACACTTAGAGTGACTTAAATGGAAAAGAAAGAGCAAAAGAGCACTAGTATCTTCCATTTCATCATATCAATGGATTAAAGATATAAAGTCTCCAAAATTAAAAACACACAAGTAACCACAGTATTATTAACCACGGCATTGCAACACTTCTCTTGCAGTCTAAATATTTATGTAATCTATGTTAATATAAATAGAACTAGTGAAACAGAGAACTACTTCTTGAAAATCCCCATAATGGCTAGACGGTACCCTAGACTGTAGAAACTATAGCATAAGGAAATACCCAGATGAACTATCTTTGGTGAGAAGTATTTTAGTCCTCTGTCATTACTCATCTTGCAAGGTAAAGTGCCATTGCAGTAAGTGCATTCCAATTGTAGGGCTAGGGAATCAACCAAGTTTCTCTTCAAGATTATCAGCTACCATTGTGATGAGTAGAGAACTATTCTGAAAATTATGAGATTTGGATCCTTTCTATCTATTATTAAGTACTGTACTTAATGGAACTACAGGTCTGCAATAAAATAAAAAAACTCCATATAAAGATTATCATATTAGTGTTTTGTAAAAATTAAGTATATTGGTATTTTAGGGATATACCCTCCCCTAATCCTGCCAAGTGTACTACTAACAATCCTGGCTAATGCTATCAGAAAAGGGGCTCATACATTCTCATGTCAGATTGTTCAAACAACAAGTTTGGCAATATAAGAAATCATCCTTTGATTCCTTTATTTTATAATAGGATAGGCAAGGCATTGCATTGTGGGTATAGTCTGAATATAGGCAAGCTGTTTTCTCAATACTGATATAAAAACTATGTAATGGTCTGGCATATTAATTTCAACTAAGTTGTGAAAACTTTCTCTGCCTTCCTCTATGTTCTTGTAATCAGTAATCTGTATGTTAAAAGAATAAAATCATAAAAGACACAGTTCATGTGTCTGCAATTTCTTCTTTGTTTTGGGTTATAATTATTCCTGCTTTTTCTTTTTCTTTTTTAATGGTATATTGAATTGTGGATAATGATGCTGGACCAGACATTAGTGTAACTCTAACAGCAAAATAAAGAAGTATATTTTATAGTTCATTTCTGAGATTGACTCTGAGCCAGAAACAATAATCTTTATGCATTTTTTAAATTAAAAATAACCATTCAGCAAAAACTAGAATCTTACATACAACATTTTTCTGCACATTCTTTCCCCACAATTGTCTACATCCCTGAAAATATGAGAAATATAAATAATACTGAGTATAAATAATACTAAGTATAATGTAGGAAATATTTCATTGAATTGAAAAGAACTGGAATTAATAACATTAGCACTTATATGGCATATGTGCACCCAAACAATTTGCTAGAAAATAATTAGCATATGCAAAGTGATACTGGAAGTCTTATGAGTTTTAAAAAAAATTTGTGGGACATATTGAGAAAGCAAAAAACAAATGGGTGGGAGTCTAAGGAATGTCAGGTCTCCTCATGTTTAAAATGTCTATGGAATAAACTTTTCCAACAAAACTCATATTTCCTTTTCTGAAGTTGAAATTCAGCCTGAAATGAATTCAAAATGTAGGTACAAATGCAAGTGATCTCTAGGATCTTTTGCAGGAACAAGCATTACTGAAAAGAGAAAGCAAATGTGATTCCCATTGAATTAGAATTTCAGGCAAGTTATGTATTCATTTAATTTACATATTTAGCAGCATTTTATACTGAATCACAAAACTAATATTTACAATTTGAAGATATGCAAATTTTGTATCTTAAAAGCAGTAAAAACATTGTTTGACAATTTCGTCCTTTTCTATATAAGATAGCAAGCTAGAATAATGTTCTTCTTTATAACTCTTTCCTCAGAATAATTTTTTCTTAGTCTAAGACTTTTAAGAGTAATGTCTTCCTTATCCTCCATCTCCTTCTTGGTCTATTTGGAAAGACTAATTGGTGCAGATCAGGGAGGCAAGTGTCTTTTGCAAGAACTGTAATCTCTACTTAAAGTGTAAACAAAAGTTGAAAAAAACTGTCTGTAAAAGATATTTGAAGTTTTGATTTTGAGATATTTTACATGGGTTACTTCTTAAGGTATTTTCACTTGCAAAACCTAAAAAAATGGCAACAGCTCTTCATTAATATATTCATTTTAGGGAAAGGTCATTTTTGACCATGTCTCTCACTACAGAAACAGTTTCTCTTCTTTCTTTCTGCAAGTTTAAAAAGACCTCTCAAAATATTTTCACAGAACCACAAAATTGCTGAGATTGGAAGTGACATCTATAGATCACCTGGTCCAGTCCCTCTGCTGAAAGCTGGATCATCTAGAGCCAGTTGCTCAGGTCTCTGTCCAGTTGGTTTTGAATATGACTAAGCATATATGCCTCTCTGGGCAACATGTTCCAGTGTTTGATCACCCTCACAATAAAATAAGTCTTTCATGTTTAAATGGAATTTCCTATATTCCGGTCTGTGTCTGTTATCTCTCATCCTATCACTGGCTACCACCAAGAAGAGTCTGTTTCTGTCCTCTTCATTCTTTCATCAGGTATTTATACACGTTGACAAGACCCTCTCAAGCCTTCTCTTTTCCCAGCCTGACTGTCCCAGCTCTGTCAGCCTCTCCTCATATGTCAGATGCTCCAGTCTCTTACTGATCTTAGTGGCTCTTTGTTGGACTTGTTCCAGCATGTCCACCACTCTTTTGTATTGGAGAACTCAACTCTGTAACCAACACTCCACATGAGATCTCATCAGTGCCGAGAAGAGGAGAAGGATCACCTTTGACCCTCCCTTGGCAACACTCTTCCTAGTGAGTCCAACAGCTCAGAAAATAGTTGGACTTCTTTGCCATAGGGGCACTGATTTACTTTTTGAACTCATTGAAGGGAATGAAGATCATTCCCATCCAATGAATGTTCAAGGACTACTCTAGAATGGATTTTGTGAGTCTTGTATTTCATCCTGCAATATATCCCTATTAATAATTACAATGAAAAAAAATTCAAAAGATTTTTTACAAATGTATGCATGATTTAATTACATTAGTCATGTAAAAAGGATTTGAATTCTCACAGTAACTAAACCAAGACTTTTTTTCTTCCTCTTGCACTGTGTTAATATGTTGTATAAATATGATGCTTTGTCTTGTTCTTGAAAAGGCATGTCTGAACAATTCTCAAGACATTTTTGTGGGAGCATACATTCTAGACTGCTGTTCAGATGTAGCTGCTAATCTCATCTGTGCACAAATAAGTAGAAGTGGAGAGCTTTACTAGAACAAAAGTATGCTTAAACTTAAGCTTAAAGTCAGTCATATTCTAGCATTAACTATATGATTGAATGCTTTACTTGGTTTAGGGAAGAATCTTTGATGGTACTGCAAAGATTCAGGCTTTAGGATTAGATTTGCAAACAAATCAATAACTAGCCTCTGTCTTGGGAATATTTCATATCATCAGCTCTGTGGAGAAACACCATGTCTACAGTGCTACTGCAAATGCATCGGAATGTCCTTTTTACTCAATTAATCAATCTTTTTTCAACCTGAAACATATTCGGAGTTACTCTGCACTCTTTTGTATTATGTTGTGTCCATTTAGGAAAATAAATAAATAAATAGATAAAAATAATAATTGTAAGTCCTGATTACTAACCTAGCAAACCGTGTCTTGGATTTTGATTGGGTAGAAAATCAGTCATTAATTCAGAAAAATCAGCAATTTTATGGCACATCTGCTCAAACATGCTGGGGCATTTACCATTAAAAAAAAGGAAAAGAAGGAGAGAAAAAATTAACAACGTTGTAAAGCATTGATTAGGGTTTATTGCAAAAAAAAAAATCATTTAATCAATTATCACAGTTAACAAGTGATTTCTTAGGGATTATTATTACCTAATTGTTATTAAAGATCTAACTACAGATGGCATATGCAATTCATTGCTTATTATTATTTTTATGAGCACAGATGGCATAGTACAACCAGTAAGACTAGCAGGCAGTGATCTTTTAATATAATAGCAAATGAATGCATAGAGTGATTTTTCTACTTTTGTAAAATGCTGCAGAACTGCTAACGGACTCAGCTCTTCAGATCATTTTGTCTCAATAGCAAGTCCTACAGATTCTGTATAAAAGTCTGTTCAAGAGATTTCCAGATTAATGCTACACACTCAAAATATTTGAGTTCTGTTCCTCATTCCAGCTTGCCTGAAACTACCTTTTGCATATGATTCAGTTTAACTTGAACTATGTGAATTCAATTGGCAAAACTTTGAAGACATCAGAGTATAACAGTCATACAAAGAAATAAAGAGGTTCAGGAATATTTTAAGGCAGTTTATTTAAAAAGAGAGTGCTGTCTCTTTAAAAACTAAAAGATGTACAAAAGATACTAATATAAGAGTCAAAAAAAAAACTCCCTTAAAAAAAAATTACTTCAGTGAAAGAGCAAAACTTTTTTCAAGAGCAGAAATGCAGCATGCGTATGATACTTTCTTACCTTGCTCCATTTTTGATTCCTAAGTGAGTGGGTGGAAGGATAAGAATGCAATTTTATTGACTGTCTGGTTAGATTAAATGGATCTAAAAGCATCCTAAAAGCAAGACTAGTGTGCTGTGATAAGTACTGCTTAATTCTTTTGGCCAAGCCTATCTAGCAATTATGTCTTGAGGTTACATTCCCTCTCCAGGTCTCCAAGTCTTGATCTTGAGCAAGCAAACCAATCATCTCATTTATGGTTGAATGGTGTTATCACAGTATCTGAGACGTGCTAGATTCTTAACACATAATTATAGTACTCCACCATAAGGAGTTTCATCATCAGTTACACAAAGTAAGCTGGGACATGTTTTCACTGTTTCGCTTAGGTCATACTAAAACTGTATTCTTTGCCCCCATTCAAAAATCACAATCACATCTCAAAGAAAGCAAACAATAATGCTAAATGTTATTATTAGAGAAATGTTATTGAAATACTTCAGTTTCTAAGTAGAATGAAAAATACGTCTCATGATAAGAACATCAAGCATTAAATCAAAGTAAGTGTAAAATAGAAAATGCAGAGCCATATATTGAATTAAAAAAAATCAGCTGATGAGTAGATCAAACATTAGAATAGTGACTTTTTGCTGAAGGTCACAGTGGTATATGCCCAAGTATATCATAAATAAAAGGAATAAAAGGAACACTGTTTATTATTAACACACATGTACAGAAGTTCTGCCATTTCACTAATTCTGCCATAACTAGTTATAAATTGAAACCTGTAGAATAGCACCTCTAACATTTGAACTTTCTATTAAAAACCTCCAAAGCTGCATTCACTACTTTCATGCCCTTCTGAGCCTGATTCAGCATGCCAAGATGTCAACAAAAAATGCTCTCTGATTTTCTGAATAAAGTTTTTAGTAATGAGGTCAAATTCTATCCTTATACATAATGTACTTACAAGGTCAAAAATGATTTAATTATCTTGTCGTATTGAATTACTACTCAACAGCTGAGCTGTGGTAACTGGCAAAATGCACACACTAGTAGAATCTCTTTGGCAAGTAAAAAATCCATTAGCTTAAACCATGATGAAAGAACTGTGCATAAGAAAATCACCATGAAGGAGTTGTGGTTTAACTGGTGGTTTGATCTGATGTGTTTTATTTTGCAACTGTAGCAGGCTAAAAGCAAACACACAGGCCTTATCACAGCTTGCCAGAGTAGCAATAGCTTGTTTAGTCACAGTAACGTGATTGCTTCCCTTCTATAACCTTTTCCTTACATATATTCCATTAACTTCAAGAAGAGCCTGGCTCTACCTGCCTTATGTTAAATGTGTGCTCTTCAGAGTACGCGTGGCTGAAAATAACTCTCAAGCAGTTTTATTTTTCCACATTCAGTTTAATTGAGAGTAAAATAATCTTACCTTTAAGGCAACACATGACAAGAAATACTAGACTTTTAGGTGAACTGAAAATGGCACGTGTCAGGTCTGAAGGATAATAATCAATGATTCAAGGTCTGATTGTTGGCCAGCAACCATCAGAATGACCACAGAGGTCTATACTGAGGCCCTTGTTGTTTAGCGTACTTATCTACAACCTAGCTGATTTCACAGTGCACCCTCAAAAATGTAAAATAGAGGGCTTGACTACCATGACAAGGAGCAGGTCATGATAAATGGTGGAACTGGGCAAGCAGAAACCTTCTGATGTTCAGCAAAGGGAAACAAAGTTTTGCATGTGGGGTGCAATACTCTCTACCTGTGAGCCGACTGATTGAGAAGCGGCATGTTTCAAGGGACACTGGACTGAAAGTGAGCCAACAGTGCACCTGCATCATGAGTAACTGAACCACCTGAGCGGGTTCTTAGCCAAGAAAATTTGATCTACTTGTTTCATACTCTGCTCTGTGCTGGTGAGGTTGTACCTGGAATATTTCCTCAAGTTTGGGGGCACCCTATTAAAGATGGAAGCAAGAAAAAGGAGAGGGTTTATCTGAAGGCTAGTGAGTAGGTTGGGGTATAGAGCACATGAAAGGAGAGGATAAGAGTACCTGACTTGTTTAATCTGGATAAAACTAACTAAGGAATGAGCCAAAGCTGCCTAAAACTATCGGTGAGAGACAAACAAGTGAGAGACAAAGTACTCCATAATGGCAGGTGATGTAACAGGGAGAACAACCACAAGCAGTGACTTGGGAGGTTTATATTGGATTTTAGGGAAGACGTTTTCACCAGGAGGGGATTAAAGTATTGAAATAAGTTACCCATGCAAGTTGGATAATCTATATCAAAGGAGATTTTCACAGCTCAGTTAACAATTAGCTCAGACAATCCTTATTGTCCCTTTTAATCCATTTTGTGAAGTGCTTTATTTTTAACTTCTTTTGGTCTTAGTCATTTAATCATTTCTCCGCTTGCAGATTGTTCTACCTACTCCTCTGCACACCTTGCTCAGAGAAGTGTTGTACCAATGGAAGTCCCAAAGTCTTGATATAATCATGAAGAATGATCACAGTTATTATACCAGCCTGTGGCATTGGTAAAGAAGAGAGAGGGGGCTCCTCAAGGTTTTCTTCAACAGGCTCCTCCTGACATGTCCTGTTATGCTATTCTTATGCTATTCTCTGCGTGTGGGAGGGATTTGTTACACCACTGTCATGCATCACTATGGCAAGGATAGCTTATCTTGTCGTTGTTGTTGCTAATCAGTTCAATGATGAGTACAGTCACCTACTCTCTAGCTTCTCTATATCTTTTCAGGCAGGATATTTGAAATATGCATACAAAAATCTTCTTCCAAAACATAAAATATGTAGAGAGTGCTTCCTGTGTGACTGTGTCTGTGAATGACTGTGAGACAAAAGCAGTACAAATCTCCTAACCTTTTCCTGAAACCATATGGAAAATAGAATGGAACCAATAAGTTTTTATAAAATTGCAGAGAGTGTTACCCTTAGACAAAACATCTGTTATAGACAGTAATTGCTGAGTTAAAACTATAGCTAAAACTTCATTACCTTAATCTGGCAGTCAGAACTCTACTGGTCATTCTCAGGAAAGTATTTTCATCTTTGGTAAGATCCTACAAAGTATATTTTTATTGTTACAGATGTTGTGGCTCAGAGACAAAACTAACCTTAATAAAAGTAATAAAGAAAATGTCATCGTTTCAGAAAATGTTTGAAATTCTGAAGGATCTGAAACAAGTTGTTCTTTATTTGAAAGCCAGCACTTCTTATCAGAGCTAAGATGTAACTACTTCAATATTCAGATGGAATTAGAAAGTAAGACTGTCTTTTTCTTTGGTTCAAGTATTCCTGGAACAAGTGCTTTCTCCCTATGCTATTGAAATTTTCAGCACGTTAGAGAGATGCGTCCAGAATCCTGCAGCAAGATTGTGGGTTTCCAAACCTGGTATAGTTTTATAATCATTAAAAATTGAAAATAAAAAGCATATAAAATAAAACAAATACAAAAGATGCTTTGATCTTTTTCAAGGGTAAAAATAATGACCTGAATTCCTAGCACATGCACATGTTTAACAAGAAAAAAAAAAAAGAATGAGCATGTGTATAGCTCCGCAGGCAATCATGGCAAGCAATTTATATGACTATTTGCTCAGGGTTTTTTAATGAATTTGCTTCAGCTGTGCTTTTTCCCCTTTCGTATTCATTTCCAAACATGTATGGGTTGTGATCATGCATCTTGGACTTGAAGTTGGCAGAGTATTAGCAAAACTAATTGACACATCAGAGAGTATTTGTGCACTCCTCTAATCTGAGAACAGAAACAACAGCATATGATTTGTCTGACCAGTCACAACTAATCAACACAACTAGAATAACGAATATCAGACATTGCATAAACACAGAAGACTGTTCATAAGCAGTCTCAAAATTACTGTTGCATAATAAATACGTATGATCTGCTCATTGCAGCAGCAGCAGCAGGAGCAAGGTTTAGGCTTATAAGAAGCATTATTAATTTCTTTCTGTTTTCTTTCATTTTCAGCAGATTTTTTTCCTTCAGGTCACTCAGTTTGCACTTTAGAATAAACCTTCTTCATTCTTGACATCTTCTCCATTAGCAAAATGGTAACTCTAAAACAAGCATTGTTTCAAGTCTTTCATTGCATCTTGCTTAAGCCCAATGCTCCTGACATCAAAGATCACCTAGTAATAATTCTAGTCCTATTTTTACACTAATTCTGTTTCCATTCATGAGCCTCTGTATGTACCAGTGAGTCAATGATATGTTGAATGACATGAGGAATAACAGAGCTACAGTTCTGTTACAGTTAACATTGGGAATTCCCTTTAGGAAGACCTAGATGCCCCTAAGTATGTATTCTAAAATTCCACGTACTTACTAAAGTCATCCCCCTGGAGACAGTGAGTGATGAGGATAGAATAATAAAGATGAAGATATCTGAAAAAAAAGAGACAAGGAATGAAAACGCGGATTTTTTTTTAATGCTTTGCAGATTTTCTTTTCTTGACTTTACTTTGATTTGGAGATTATGACACTATACTGATTGTGCCTAAAATGATCTCACTTTCTCAAGATTTTCCTCATGCTTGGAATCAGTAACCTCACTGAGGAAATCTATCAGAAAATGGCTTCTGGATCTCTACTGAAGGAGGTATAAATGTAACCCTTATGTTCACTTCAGAATGAAACTGCCGCTTTCTTGAGATCTTTGCAAAGAACCTGATGTATGACATCTGACTTGGAAACAGGACCACACATGAACTGATGAATATTATTAGCCTATCATCTGACCTATAACCAAAGAATAATTTACTGCCTTCTACAAACTTACATGTTTGAAAACAGTCTAGGCAGATAGCTGGAAGGTCTGGAGACAACCTCTTTTGGGGTATTTTACAGCATTAAAGCTCACTGTTCAGCAAAGAGAGGCCCTTGCTATCTCCTGCCTTCCCCACGGTCTGTGTGAAGTACTTTTATGACACTCCTGACTGCCTTCCAAGGCGGGAGAAAATACCAAGGCAAGAAGTCAAGTGGATGCTGATTTTAACACACGTACAAGAGAGGCAAAATAGCTGATTCAGAGCTGTTTGCAGTTCAGGGAACTGTCAGTAGCACATGATCATTAAATACATTTAATATGACTTGTCAGTAACAGCATGCTGGGTTTCTCCTTCGGCTGCACATCTCTGAGACTCCATTTCAAATCAAGTAGGACAGCATGATTTCCTGCTATTCAAGAGAAGGCAGTAGCAACTTTTCAGAAGCAACCCAGACTTGTGAGTATCTGTAACAGCTGAAGAAAGCTGACAACCAGTTCATGAGGACCAAAAGGTCAGTAGACAAGAAGCAGAATGAATAAACCGGCCATTCAGCCCTTCTGACAGAGATGTTACCATCTCAACTAACTTTTTCTACATGGTCACTTGGAATTCAAAATCTAGATGCATCTATCTATCCCTAAATAGTCTAGTTGAATAGAGAAGCTCAGATCATGTCTCACAAATTTAATACAACTAATAATAAAAAAATTGAAAACAAGAATCAGTGTCACATTTTGAACAAAGTACGCATTGATTAGAAGATTCACCTAACAGAAAACTTTGGACAAGAGAAAACTAAAACTTTTTTCTTATATACCATAATTAGTATGCTACAGAACAGATTGAAAAAGAAATTTGACCACAGGCAGCCAGAAGCTTAAAAGGTGATCAGATAAAAATCAAGAAATCTCTGTAACATTTCGTTAGGAGTCCTGGTCATACTCAGATATTTACTAATTTATGTAACTCTAAAAATGTAGAAATTTGATATTGATATTTGACCTTGAACTATGTGCTTTCTTCTCAAAATATTTTCTTAAACACTGTGACTTACCTAGTGCTTAAACTCTTGACAGTTTTAGAAACTCAATGCCATACATAAATGCTTTAATTTATATGAGTTCTGTAAAACAAACCTAGCAATTTGGGTGCTCCTCACTCATTTGTGTGTTCATTCATTCACGTCCAGAGTCTCCATTTGATCTTTTAATGGCATTAGCCATAAGGCACTGGTCTCATTTGCAGCATGTATGATTCTTAGTAGTGTGCAAACTTTACTTAGGATTCAATAGGTCTTACTTAGCATTATTGGGAAACACCAGCAGATACTATGACATATGACCTGGATAATCTTAGCCATTATACTATTCCCTTTTTGGAAGCTCTTACTCAGTCAGGCATATTTAGTGAATAAAAATATATTTTGTTCATACACCTGATATTGAAGTTATATTGTGAAATAAATGGTACCGAAGCATTACTTAGAAGAAAGCAAAGCTTTTAAACTTATTAAACTTAGATTTTTTTTTCTAATGAAAATTGGTATTCAATCAATAACTCCCTCTTTTCTGACTCTTGTGTATTGATTTACTTTTCTTCTGTCAGTTCAATATTTTTTTCAGTTTCACTTGTCTGTGGTGTTAGGTGGTTATTCTTTGAATAGTTCACACATAAAAAGATCAAGCTAATGATCATACCAACTGCAGAATGGGTTCCCACTGAGACTTTCACTCACTCTGATTTGAATAGTTTTACACAGGCAAAATTAGTTTCAATTTGATAAACCGTTTTGTTGATAATACATCTACTGAGGATATCAAAGAGTGAATTGAATTCTCCCAGCCTGAATGGGCCTTTTGGTATTAAAAGGAATAGAAAGCTGAACAAGCATGGTCATTATCAACACTGTACTTCCCAATGAACCCAAGTAAACATAATGCAAAGATCAGTCACATAAGAAGGTGCCATTTTTGCATAATCACTGTTTAGAGCAGAACTATAATTTGGTATCTTTAATTTTTTTCCAATATCTTTGAAATCTAAACTTGAATCACACAAGACACTATATGTTGAATGCAACACATTGTACATCCAGCTGAAGAATAATCACTAAACATTGTTTTTTTGAAAAATATGAATGAATGGCACCACATTATATCTATTTGTACAATATAACAGCTAGTTCCAGACATATTTGCTAACTGCCTCCTTATATAATATATTTTGAAATGAGTTATTAATTACTACATTTTCATCATCTATAGAAAGTTAATAATCATGACCATGTTCACTCGTCATATTTCGAAAGCAAGTAAAACAAATAGGATCATCATTTTTTTTCATAAAAATTCAAATAAAAAACCCCCAAGCCCCACACTCCAAAACTGCTTATTGTTCCTTTGATGAATTTAGCCCAATATTTTAGAGCACTTGGTTGTGCAAATAAAAGCATCTTGGATGACAAGATCATGTTGTACTTACATAAAATACCAGGCAAGAGAATATTCTAGCACTGACTAACTTTTTCATTTCTAATACATATTTTTGCAGGAGTAATTTTGCTTTCCTTCATACACCATTCAGTTACACAATTCAATACAAAAAGAAGGTGTTATCAGTGAAAGCTGACATGCATTGATAAAATGCACTCAAATCTACACAAGAAATAACCTTTTAACATTAGTAAAGCTCTTCCCTGCGTTGCAGTAAAGATGGTACTACTATAAGCCAAAAATTGGAATCTCTTAATAGTCAGGGACCAGTGAAAATATCTACATCCTCCCAGAAGTGCCCTAAACCAACTTCCCTGAGAATACTGGAGAGACACACTTGTCTTTAGGCCTCCTAAATAAGAAAGAAGACTTCAAATTCTGTTTTGCTGAAAAGAGAGATGATCATTTGTATCTTGATAGAAGGCATTTGACAAAGTAAGATGTTGGCAAATCTAAGAACACAAGGAAGGGAGAGAATTCCCTTCTTTCCCCCCCACCAATCTCTCTCTCGCTCTCTTTTTTTTTTTTCCCCCCTTTTCTGCCTGATTGGTATGTTCAGTTCTGACCATTCATTCCAATACTTCTTGTTCAGTCATCCATGAGTCTAACCATCTAGTGCTGACACTTATATGGGACTAACCATCACGGCCTTCAAGAAGGCTAGAATCATTATAGCAGCCATTCCAAACTTATCAAATTCAAATCCAAAGTTTTGAATACATCTGCTTAGCTTCCATTTTAATCACAGATATCTCTACTTTGGTAGGCACCCAGCTGTAGGTCTTACAGCTCTGCATATGTTTACAGTACTGCATTTTCCTGTAGCCAGAAATATCTAGTCTACACCTGCATTTAGGTATGTGACTTCCTTTGTGAGCACTAATCTGAGCCCTCTTCCTTTTTCAGCCATCATAAAGCCACTTCAGGTCCTGGCAGTGAGCAAGATACTACACATCCCATCAGCCTTAAAGGAATTCATATTTGTAGATGGCTCATAGATTGCAGGAGCTGCATACACATCTTTCTGCTCCTGAACAAGGAATTTGCCCCAAAACAGTCTAAATACAGTAAAACAGACTTACTATATTTATACAAGTTACTGTACTGTTATCTCTTAATCTTTCTTGTTCTCTTTAGGATAATTATACATCTTTATCCCAATATTCTCGCAGAGTATATTTTAACTACACTTTAGCTCTAGTAGCCCTATATATATACTACATATATATATATATATATAAAGTATTGTTATATAATATATATATATATAAATATATATATCTTTAATTTGTTTACTTGAACTGTAGTAAGACTAGGGGTGCGTTAATATGCTGCACGAATTAACATACAGAACAGTACTCTATGGCAAAAAAAAAAACAAAAAACTTTTTAATGAGCTTTGATCTCAACCATGATGCAGCCAATCCATGCAAGAGAGAAACAGCCTTTTATTTTGACTACTTTTGCCTGTATTTTTTTCCTTTCTTTTCCCTTTGAGAATTGAGTGAAAATGAAAATACAATAATTCCCTGAAAATAGCTAGAGTAATAATGCATACATTCATTCATGTCCCATGATGGGAAGTTAAAGTTAAAACAATCAAAAAAAAATCTCTAAGAAGCTAAACTTGACAAATACTAGAAATTTTATAACATTTATTAGTAGTATTAAAACTTTATTCACACATTGTTACCTAAGTTCTGTCACAGTTTAATTAGATATGAAAACTGTATAGAGCAGCAAAAGGATTTTCTTTCCAACAAAATGCTTGACCTTTCAAAATATTTTGAAATATTTTCCATTCCACACCAGGACAAAAACTATGACATTCTGACAATTCTCATTAAAAAACCACACATTACCTTAGAGAGCACTCATGCTGAGATGAGCGTTTTTAAGTCACTTTCCTGATCTGGGCAGAACAGGGTCTTAAAACTGAAGCTGAACCATCAATACAAAACAAAATGCTTGACCTTTCAAAATATTTTGAAATATTTTCCATTCCACACCAGGACAAAAACTATGACATTCTGACAATTCTCATTAAAAAACCACACATTACCTTAGAGAGCACTCATGCTGAGATGAGCGTTTTTAAGTCACTTTCCTGATCTGGGCAGAACAGGGTCTTAAAACTGAAGCTGAACCATCAATATTTGACCTAAGGACCCGCAAAATTGTTCTGAGCATCAATGTTTTTGCATACTCTCTCCTTTCTACTCCCTTCTCCAGTTTGGAGCTTCACATTAAAATGTTTATACCCTTCAAACATGTTAATGCATTTTAAGTTTGACCAATGCCTTTTAACCTGTTCCTTATTACACTGTGAGGTAATCATTACACATTTTGGGGGTTTTTGTTTTGTTTTGTTTTGTTTTTGTTTGTTTGGTTGGGTTTTTTTTTTTTGCCTCTACCTGTTGTAGAAGGTGTTATTGTAGCAATATTTTTTTTCCTGTTGCATCTTGCTTACACTGTCACCCTGCAAGTAATGTAACTAACTCAGATTCCAGTGAATATACTTATAGATTCAGTTAGGCAAAAGAAGAAGATTCAGTTAGGCAAAAGAAGAAATGATTTGTAAGGGTAATGATAAGGAATGTCAGTTTCTCACTAGGAAGTGGGTTTGGTTCTGAAATAACAAATACTTAAGTACAAGGGATTCTAGAGCCACCTACATGAGGTCACTGTGCTCGCATTGTCAATATCAACCAGTATACAGCTGCTGTTTTCCAAAATCTTTCATTGAGTTTTGCTGCAGCCCTGTAAACAATAACCGAAATAAGCCTCTGTTACTTACAACTTGTTCAAATCTGTTTGGAATCATGATGCTGAAGAAAAGATGCACTTTATTTGTGTACTTCTTCCTTTTCCACTGTTTTACTGCCTCAAAATGAATGTTACCATTGTAATTTTCATGCACCATTAATCACTAAGTATAAAGCCAAAAAGAGTCCAAAGAAGGCACTGGTTCCCCAAACGGAAGGTCTGGTCCAGAGTTCCACGATCAACAGAAGTAGTAGAAGATGAGCAGGTGTTGCACTGGACCCTGAAATAGCCTCCAGGTGCTTCAGGCTCTTTTAAGCTAATCAAGGTATAATCTTAGTGAAGCACTGCAGCTTGTGGTTTAAATGTCAATAAACAGAGAAGGAAAGAG
>NW_010583016.1:348576-388518 GCF_000705375.1 Tinamus guttatus | reverse complement strand
TCACAAGCCTCTCACTTTTTCACTGTGGCTTGGAGTTTTCACTTGCTAGTGTCTTTATATATTCATACGATGCAGAGATTTTTGGTTGATAGTCTCTGCCGTATGAATCATCAGTCGACAATGAAAATTAGTTTAGATATACCTGCTAACTTTTACATATACATATATACATATATGCATACAGGCATATGCATATACATATAAATACAAATAAATACATATATGTATATATAAAAGACTTGCTGTTAACTTGCGCACAGCTATGAGAAGCTAAGTTGGAGTCATCCCTGGATGGATTCATTTCTGTCAGTAAATGTAAGCTTGTGGTCAGTTCCTGACCCAGTAAGTATATCCTTTTTTTTTTTTTCCGACAGAAGTTGGTTTAATTAGGTCAGAGTTAACTTAGGTCAGAGCTTTGAACCCTTCTGCCATGTGGACGAATATGTGCACACAGTGCCATGGGCATAATAAGAAATCCAGTTTGTCTTGCAAATTTTCTCAGTACATGCCTGCGGAAGAACAAAGAAAACTGAAAGAAATTCATTCTTCCAGCTGCTTCCAAATTTGGTAAACAGCCATAAACACTTCTGTTTTAATTCACTTTCATTTAATATGACTATACTTCCTCCAAAATGTTCAGATTATTTCAAGCAAAACCTAATATCTAAGCAGAATTTTGTTGTAGTTCAGTATTTGCAATTAGAAATAAAGACTTCCCATCCAATTGATCTAACTTTCTTTTAAATCATTGACATCTGTAAGGTCCATACTTATATTTAACTTGTATAACTCTCATGAACACTATAGCAATAGCTTCAGGCTCTTCAAAAGTTGGTAATGAAGTGCATAAACAGAGTGTGTCTGAACTGGAGAGTTTGTCAGAGATACTTGACAGCTGTAAGTAGTTATTGTGGGTTCTATTAACTGTACAGCTGCAAAACCCAGAGCTCAGTGTAGGCTAATCTCTTAAATATGTATCCTTCTCTTTTGTAACTTCTGGTGAGCCTTGTGTTGCTCTGACAGGAACATTTCTACCACATGACTAGCTAGTTTAAATGTAACTCCAGCGTCTCAACTCTCTGTTTCTATGACAGCACTGACTGTATCATAGATGCACATTAAACCTTATCCAGTGGGTCCTTAGTGACCTATTTACAACACAGACTAAATGAATGAGTAGCTCATCACAACTATACATCCTCTTCTGAAGTGATGCTTCTGTAGACAGAAAGTCACTTCTAGCAGAGTGAAAATACATAACAGAGAAAGATCATCTTCATTCTGGATCCTACCCACCACAGTGATGCTAGCTGCTATATGTTAGAGGTTTAACCTTTCTAAGGAGAGCTCTAGGACACTGCAGAAATTGTAATTTGTATTGTCTTCTCTTCATATTGATAAATTCAGCCTTTTTGAAGCAAGAAACTGAGGCACATCTTAGGTCCATGTATAACTGAGTTTGTGGCTAGTGCACTCAGTGCACTTGATGACAAGTCTTTCCTGGTCTCCATTTAGCTCCCTTCATGCTGGCTGTTGGTTTGACTTATTGTGTCAGATTCCATCTTCTTTTGGCCCAACATGCTGAGCTGTGTACAGAGCCTTAGCAACAGTGACCAATGTAAATGCTTCTTATCGACTTGACAGAATTGACTTGCCAGACAGATTCAAAACTGGGTAAGCAGAATGATAAATCTCTGTTCTCCACTGACTACTCTTGACTTGCTCTGAGTGTGTTTTGTCACTTTGTGGACAAAAAATATTGCCCATAGGCTTTCAACAGCAACAACAGATGGCCCCAAGGGCCACTTGAAGGTGTTTACAACATGTAATTGTATGCTGAATAAGGCAAAAATATCTGTGGCTTTCATTTATTTGCTTCTGTCTCTTCTTTATTCACCTTCAAAACAAAACAGTGTGGCAAAATAGGCATAAGCTCTCATGTTTTTGTGTGAAGAGTGCTCTATTGTTTGAATGCTTCTTTTGTTCTCTTTTGTCTCTTTTTCACCGGGTCAGACTGGGAGAGAAGTTGATTTTGGTTTCTTCTGTCCCTTAAGTGGATTTTGAGATTTATTTTCTTTTTGATAGACAGGAGGTTGCTACAGTGGAGCAACATATGAGAAAAAGACTATGTTTTTCTCCCTCCCTCTATGTTTGTGTCTATGATCTTTTATATTTAAGCAGAATTCCTGTGAATCTGAAATGTGCTTATTAAATAGAAGCGCAAATTTTGATACCTTGAACTGTACTTTTCAGATTTAATTACATTTATTTATTTGACACATCTGTTACTGTTAGCACAACAAGTCTACATAATTCTTTCACAGGCTGTCACCTCTGTGTGATCTGCGTAAGTTCTGGCAGGGAAATTGACCTTATGGTGCCCTCATACATCTGTGTCTGGCCAAGTCCATGGTGACCCTTTACTGTCACATGCAGCAACAAAGCAGAAAGTGAGTCTGTGATATTTTCATCCTGCTTACAGTGGCCACAACTAAGAAGATAAGTATGGAAAAGAGCAAGACATCTTGTGGTACTCATGACAAGGAACTGCAGTGAGAGTTTCATGGCCAAATTCTTTGAGCTGCATTGCTCTCAGATTCCTTCCTAATTATTGTGATGTCAGGAATGGCAAATCCAAAAGGTCACTTTACATGGCCCTGGAAGAGATTCTTTCCCCTTCTCTTTCTTTGCCTGAGAAATCACAATAAGCTGTATCCATTCATGCCTTTGCATCTCATTTGAATATGTGCAACACTTGACTCACATTTACTGATTGACTGAATCACTGTAAATTAGACTACACTAGAAATAAATGAACTAACACACTGAACTAGAAAAAAAGAGATCAAAATGAAAATCTAAAGAATCTTCTTTAACCATTGGGAGAAAGCTCACATAGTTTTATGCAGGCTCCTGCTAGCTGCAAGGGTTTGCCCCAGGAGCTCAATACCCTCTCTTTTATGTGCTGCCCACTAGCACCAAATATCCTTCTTTATTGCAAAGAAAACTATATTAAGACAACTGTTTCCATTTTTTGTCATGAAATATTTTGCCAAAATGTCAAAATGTTTAATAATTTTGTAGCCAGAGCTCTTAGGGAAAACTCGATCTTCAGGTATTTTGTTATAATCAGCATAGCAATGTCAGTGATGGAGTTCTCTTATATCCTTTCCATAATTTTTTACCATTACAAAATAAGATAGTGTACCCTTGGCATTCTCCAGATGAATGAATGGAGGCTATTTCGGGTGGGACATCTAGACTACTGTAGGAAGCTTCAAAATAACTTGCTCAGCTAGTGGAACTAGCTAGGAGCTTAGATAGCTTTTCTCCTGGGATGAGGCAGTGGTTTAGTGGTGGTGCTGGCACATGAGGTTTCCTTCTGCTCCTCAGTTCTAGTGCTCTGGGTTGCCAGAAACTTGCCCTGGATGACATGTCACACCACATAAGCATAAGGCCCCATACCAGGTTTCATCAATCTAAGGCTAGGGACTAAACTGCCTCCTCTCAGTACAGCCTCAGCAGTGCTAATTGCCTCAGAAACTGTACTTAAAAACAGCTATGTTGCTTCTGGACCAAAAGCAGGGTTCCTATGAAGTTGATAAGATAACCAGCCTTCCTGAGATGGAGTTGGCCCCATCTGTGACACAGCTGATGAACAGTCAGAGTAAGCTTCTCATGGACTGCTGCGGAAAGGTCACTTCTGTAGGTGGCTAGACAAGCTTCACAAGCTGAATTCAGTCATATGCTCACAGTTAATGGAGCCAGGATGGTGCAAGAAGTGAGAGATATACGCTCAAACAATCTCAAACAGATGAGGGAATGGAGCTGGTGTTTTCTGTCACTCTCTTAGTCCTATGGACAATTATATAGGATAAAAAGGTGCAGAACCAGTTTTTACAGTTCTAGTAGGAAAGTGGTCTGATCCTCATATCTTATGTGAGCAGAGGTACTGAAACTCTTAGGACTTTGGGATTTTAGGACTTCCTCCTACACTCAGTAGTTCTTACTCTGTGATTTGGCAGGTGCACATAGAGAAAGCAGTATCATTGCTGTGAAGGGCATATGTCATTTCAGGCACTGTATGCATGTTTATGTACCTAGTTTAACAAGCTGGACGTCATTTGAATGTTCCTCTATACTTGACATTTTGTCTTCCTGGCTTCCTCTTACTTCTTCTGTTGGGTTTCAGTTTTAAATCCACTGATCCACTGATTTAAAACTGAAACCCAACAGAAGAACTAAAAGGAGAGAGTAAGAAGGAGAGAGTAAGAAGAGAAAAGTTTCAAATACTGCAGCTGGTACAGCGCTTCCTAACTGTATCCTGTGCTTGGAAGTCACTTTTTGCCTCTGCCAGGAGAAAGTGAGCCTTTTCTGTTGTTCTGGGACTCGGGTCACCTAGTGATGGCTAAACACAGCTTGAAGTCTCCCAACCAGCTATTAAGGCCTTCAGCATACAGGCAGTACTGGGGAAGTTCACCATACAAAGATTGATTAGGCAATTTCACTATATTAGACTATTGCATAGTTGTATGCAGAGAAGAACCTCAACGTTGTTAAGTTATGAAATTGAAACCAGGAAAACTGGAATATCAAATCATTAAGACTTTTCATGTCTTAATGACTGCATTCTGCTTAACATTTAGCAGAGCTGTTTTCAGCTTGCCCTAGTTTGCTTTTCTGTTTTTATTTTACTTTCCACCCATTTCCCCCCTCCTTCCCTTACTTTTGGAGGACTAAAATAGCTAAAATAGCTCATACATTGTTTTGGAACTTGTAGTACTTCTGCTATGCTCTAACTCAACTTTAAAAGTGAAGTCTCGTTGGTCCAAGCCTTTGTGAAGCTGGAAAATAAGGACCTATGCAATGCAGCATACAGAAGAGATCCAGGCTCAGACTCATAAAGAAAAACATCTAAACATTTATGTGATTACTAGGAACAGCATATTCTCCTGCACCCATGTGCTTCTGGATGCATTCCAAGATATTAATAGCAATAGTGGCAGGGCTGTACATTATATTGTTATTTCCTCCTTGCAGAGAACAGAATGTTAGACTGTGAGAATATGACATGGAAACTATGCGAGTTGGCTGCCCTGTTCTATTTTATTTACTCCTTAGATCTTTCTGACTTTGGGGCTTTTGCAATAACTTTAAAAGGGATTCACTTTTTATCCAGGAGGCGGAACATTGTAATTTCCACTCTGGATCAGATGTAGACCAATGTCTATGTAATGCTCAGGCTTCTATCCCTATGAGAAAAAAACAAAACCAAAACCAACAACAACAACAACAAAAACAGGCCAGAGTAGCCAATAATGCATTAGACAAAAGTTAAATCTTGAATTTCCTTTCCTCTTGAGTTAATATGGTGATCACTACATGCCAATAAATATAAATATTGATAAGCTTCATATTTTTCCTTTTGTTTGGACAGCAAAATTTTGTACATACAGATGTCCTTTCATTTCATTGTTTACCTTGTTAAATTAATAAATGACATTGTATCTTCCACAAGTTTTATCTAGGATTCAGCTAAGAGTAGGTCAAATGTTACAAAGAGACAAGTCTAAGAAAGTGACCAGAAAATAATCAATCTTTTAAAAATTGCTATTATTATTATTATTAGAATGTATCGTAGTTGCTTTCTAGAAAATTGCTGATCTATTGCTAAATGGGAACCCAAGTGTCTCTTAAAGTGTTCTAGTCTGGACTGAGTCAAGTTACATTTTGCAAGTCTGGATTTTTAAATTGATGGTTTCCACAGCCCTCTAATGAGGAGCAAGCTAGAAGTGCTGCTAAAAGTGGCAGCTGTTTTTTTTTTTTTTTTTTGCCTCCTTCTCTTCCATTTTTCCTTTCCTTTGCACCCCCCAAGCTCTTGCGCTATTATTGTCACTATTAATGTTACAGCATGGTAAATCAGAGCAGGTCAATGATCCATTTGGAAAGCAACTGAGTTTTAAAAACTTAAGTCTGTTTCCCACTGCTGTTCACAATTCAGTCACATCAGTTCACACTGGCGCAGACACAGGGTATCCGACAGCACTGCCTGGAGACCAGGAAGGAGAGAGAGATGGCCAGAACGGACTCCATCTCTAGCTGTGTTACTTGATGCTTTTTAAAGAGTTTTTGTAATTATGGACTAAGACACTGTATAGCTTTCATTTCTCAGCAGAGCATTTTCATGGAGAAGTAAGATTTCACCAGATAATGCCCCATAGTTTTTTGGAAAACTATGTCTATTTCTCAAGGTAGTGAAGCTTGGCATGTCTTGCTCTCTGCAGACAAATGCCGGTGTAAGCTTAGAAACCAAGGCAAAGCTAAAGTAAAACTACTTCAAACTAGTTTTAAGGTGGCAAAATAATAGAATAGTGACAAATTGTACGTGTATGGTAATATTTGAATAACCTGTATTATTCTCTAGATACAAGAATCTGTATTAAAAAAATAAATAAATCTGCAGATTAACCAAGTGATGCCTGTTAAATAATAATGCATTTCAGGAGACCTGGATTCCATAATCCAAAACAGTATATTTCAGTTTTCTGTACAATGTTATCTTTGCTCTTTGTCTATTAGTTACAGCACAGTCTGTAATCAAACATTTTGAAGGGAAGATTCTGTCTGTTCTGCCCTGAATTAGGAACAGGGTAGGAGGAGAGGGAACGTAGCCTGGGGCATATGAGTTATATGGTATAGACATGGTCTGCCTCCAGGAACTTATGTTGCGTTGGCTTTTAAAGATAAAAGTCACAAAACTTTTGTGTTTGAAAACTGATTATTTCCCAAATTTATGAAAGTGCAGTTTATATTGTGTATACAAAAGTTCACAGTTATTATGAGTAGTGGCTCACCTTCTGTCCTCTATACTTCCAGCTTTCCCTCATCGATCTACACTTAAGGGTCTGGTACTAATTGCCTAAACTAGTTCCACTGCATCTGGATCTAAAATCCTTTTACATTTCCTCTTAGAAATAAATCATGCTCATTTTCTGTGCATAGCAGAAGGTATTACAAATGCCAAACTTTTGTGTTCTGAAAGCAATCACCCACAATTTTTATTATTATTCACTTGCTCCCAGTGTGAAATCACTCTGAGTGTCCTACTCATGATTTATTTAATAAAGTAGCACGTCTATTCCTTGTAAGACTGTTCCATTATAAACACATTATTTTTTTTCTGCTTGAACTAGGGTTGTACCAAGCTGTGCAATTGCATCTGAATTCTCTGACCAAGTTTGCATTTGGGACCCTGCTTCAGATTTCTTTGCAGATAGGTCAGAGATGTAAAAGCTGAGTTTTACATTGCCGCTGAAACGATGTGGATCCCCAGTACCACAGGACAGTTTTGAAAATAGCAACTGGTGCGCAGGTTTAACACCATATTAGGTTTGTCTCGGAGTGTTAAGGGCCAGAGCGCTGACGTGCAGGCCCTTGTCTGCACCGCGCAGAGTGTTGCAGAGTGAGCACAGCAAGCGGAGCAGAGCAGAGCAGGAGGCACCTCCCGGGCTCGGAAGCATTCCAAAAGCTGCCGACAAAGGTGCCCATTGAGAAGATTAACCTCTAAAGGCCACACTTTCCTGGTAGATATGAAAGGAACTTCGTTTCATCATAAAGCAAGTATTCAGGAGTCAAGATTTGTGAAATGCTGGTGTAGGATTTACTTTGTGCACTGTGATATAAGACTCATGGCTTTTTTCTTTTTTTTTTTTTAATTCCAATTTATGTATCGTGTGAATGTAACAATGAAAATAAGAAAGCATTTCCACAGGACAATAAAAACACTTCATGTCATATATAGATTTTTCCACCACTTAGAAAAAGTAAACAACAACACTTCCGTGGTATATTTTTGGAGTTGTTTTTTGTTGCTTTGTTTTCCTTTCAAGTGAAGTGCTAAATTCCAAATACATCAATCAAGAATTTTAATTAAAATATCTAACTAACTGCCCTATGATGAAGAATTTACCATGGCACTTTCCAGCAAACAAATAAAGATGCAATGATCAGCCTTGCTTGGTGAGCTCATCAGGAAGTTACTTGTGGAAGAGCAGCTGCAGCTAGTGTTAATCTAGAGAATTGATAAGGAAATAGGATGGACTAACGCACTTTCCTGGAGTGCTTATCTGTCATTTAGGCTTATATAAATTATTCTAATAATGTGCAGACCTTGGTAGCTAGAGGCTGTCACTGGGGTATCAGAGGAATCAGGGTTTGCATAACAACAGGAGGGGGTATCCTAGTTATGTTTCCTCCTCTTCTCTTGTTCTCAGCCTTCTCTGCATCTGGAATGTAAATTCTAAACCACTAAACAAGGCAGCAAGCTAATCCACATAAGGCACCAGCAGGTGGGCAGCAAGTGGTCAGGACAGCAGGAAGGCACCAACACACTCTATGTCCTGACATTCAATATAGTTGTTAAGAGATTTCAGAGCATGCACAATCTGTACGGAAAGACCATGGCTCAGATGTTAAGAGCAAGCATGTAACCTAGTACTTGAACATCATTCACTCAAGTTTCCTGAAGATGATCTCCTCTGGGATACTTAAAAAAGATACTGTTTAGTCAAGACAGACCTCAGTTTACATTGAATTATTTTTCACATAAACTAGTACTCATAAAAGGCTCTTGAACGTCAGTTGATGGCTGAAATGGTCTTCATCTGTACAATTCATGAGCTATGGTGAACTTCACCGTATAGCACTGTTTGACCCTACAATGTCCTTTGAAGACAAAGAGGATAAATCAAATGCACGGACCATTCCCACGGACAGTTCCCAGAAGAAAATGATTTTAGAAAATGAATCTAATAAAATAAGATAAAACTTGTTGTTTGTGATTTTTTTTTTATTAAAAGAATTCAAGGGCAACTGAATGGTAAAAAGGCCCCAAAAAAGAAGGATATGGAAGAGAAATAATAGCCAAAAATCCTAGGAAATACTAGAAAGACAGCAGTCCAACAAGAACAACAAAAGCAAAAAAATCAATGGGAAAAATGAATATACCAAACCTAATGAAGTTTGCATTGATTATACGGAGGCAAACAAAACCAATTTTGACTCATCTCTCTACTATGTGGTCTGGAGAATAGTGTCCTTATTTAAAACATTTTCAAATTCTGTTTCTGTGATATTTAGCTTTCTCCTCTGAGAATGTGCCATACAGCCTATTTGTCATTTATGATAGAATAAAATAAGAACAAGTAAAGAAGTCACTAAAAGTAGTTTCAGTTTTGAGAACTAAAAAAATGCCCAGGACGAAATCAAAGAACTGAAATTATAGTTGGGAACAGTGAATAGAAAAATTAAAGACACTGAAGAAAAACAGTAAAAGCAGATCCTACTGCATGAAATTCTGTGATCAACAGTGAAAAGATATCTTCCAAGGTGTTTGAGACATCTACCTAAAAGATATCCCCGCCCCTTAAGAAAGCAGAAAATCTTTCTAGTTCTTATTTGATACTCTTTTGTCCTTTTCACTTGCCATTTACTGTGTGTCTGCATACATATCTGTGCTTCACTACATCTCTTCCCCAGGCTATTTCTCCCTCTCCTTCCATCCTTTATTTTTTCATGCATGTGAGTTTTCTTCATATTTAAATCTGAGCATGAACACTAGGGCCATATTTTCAGCCACATTTGTGTAAACAGACTCCTGGAGGCTTTTTTGCAAGCAGAAAGGAAGCAGCAGATATTGAGTCAAATGGCCTAGCATGCTCTGTGACTCCCATTCCCCATGCCAAAAATGAGGAAAAGAGAAGGGAGGAGGAAGAGTGCAGAGCTTGGCCAATGTGTTTTGGTCAATGTGTTTTGGCCAGTGGGTGCTTTTAGAGTATGCCTGTTTCAGGTTTGGCCACATATTAAAGCTGGGTCTAGAAAGGACAAAATTGAGAGATATTTGTTCTTTCTTCTTAACAGTGTGGAGTATAAATTCAAACCACATCTAAGAGGCTATCTAAAATCTCAGTTAAAGTTCTTCAACCTGGACACTGACAACAACTGTGTAAAGGTATTTAGGCATATAATCCCCACTTCAGTACCTACCATTCCTCGCTAATCCAACTGTTCTGATTGCTGTAACCCATTTTACATCAAGAACAAGGTCCTTATGTAAACCTGGATGAAGCAAATGGATAATAAATAGGAAAAAAAAAAAGAAGATAATGTTTAGATGTTTGAAGACTTGTGGCTCTAAATTTCATAAGGAAGATAATTAAAAACAACTGATGGGATAAAAAAAAATCGGCTAGTATAACTAAAACATCTGGTCTGTCTTTAATGCATTGTTTTATTGACTCAAAATGTAATTGACTTTCCAATTCAGGATTATAGCTAAAAACTCAAAAATAATGGGTAATTTTGGAATTTATCATGGTACAAATCTCCGTGCTTTTTAGGAGAGAGAAGCCTAAGAAAGCTGCTTTCGTTTGCTTCAACAAATTGAGGAGAATATACCCACAGATTATTTTTATAGATTTACTTGGACTAGGATTAATCCCTCCTTATATCTAACATCTAAAATTTCAGTGGCTGGTCTAAGATAGTTGTCTCATTTTGATGAGACTTGAAAAAGTTGGATGTCTAAGGCAGATGTCCAATGAGGTGCCACAAATTGTTTTTAAAATGTCCTTGCCTCTCAGCCAATGCGAAGAAAAAATGAAAGAACTAATCTCACTTCTCCGCAGTTCAAGTTCAGTGGAAGGAATCACATCCTGAGATGCAGAGCCAGGAAGGTGTCAGGGCATCTGCTAATTTTAGTGGGAATATATTTAGAGATCTGGCCTTAAAATACTGTGGTTTGTACTTTCTGTAGCTCAGGGTGATGTGATGAAACATGGAAATCTGTAACAACTTCCCAAAAGAGGTCTTATAATATAGCATGTGATCCTTCAGGCCATACAAGGAAAGACAGTATGGTACTACATTTCCTGCACAAGCCAGTAACAGATGCCAAAGGAAAGTTTTTTGCCTCTTAGTATAGACATTTCCTCTGTGAATCTGACCCAGACAGGTATGCAAGTAAAGTTTCTGGGGAGAGGAAAGCATTTTTTTAATCAAATGTCATGCTTTGGAAAGATGCCATGGATAAATAAGTGTTAAGATTTGTTGTAGAATAAATTAATATATCTTCTTCATGATCACCAGGTATTGCCAGAAATGTGCGCTGATCAGGAAGGCCTTTGTATAAAATGATGGTCATCAGCCAAGCTGAAAACAGGTATATCCATTTGAATCCACTGTGACCTTTGATTCATGGCATACACTCATGTCATGTCATATTACCTCATCATGTCACAAAAACTAAAGGTCAAACATTGTAGGGTTAACCTAAAAGGATTCATCAGCAGTGCTTTGTCAGATTAAGTATCATGTAAAAAGTGCATGGTAAATGCATTGAATCATAGGTTGTTTTAACTGATATCGGTAGAGTAAGAAATTGAAGGCAATACTCATGCAAATAACAGATATAGCAATTTACTCATAATTTATTTTGAAACTCTCTGAAGCTTATTTATTGAAACTTATTTTTCTAAATCATTTTGGTTTGAACAATTCTTTTCACAAATCAGACAGAACATAACCTCTTGGAAATCTGCTGATGAAGACTCGGAATTATCAGTATGAATGAGATGAAAAAACAGGGTATCTGAGGATTTTTGGCCTATGAAATTCTTCACTTTCTGTGTAGCTTGCTCTGCTTACCATGCTTGTAGCTTCCTATCAACTTGTGAGTTAAAGCCTAGCAATTTTGTCAAGCACATGTTTATAAGGCTTAGGTCACCTGTGTGGGAAACTGGGGCAACCTCTTTTAACTTAGTGGATCAGTCACACATAGCCAAGAAGCTATGGAATTTGGTTACCAAAGGATGTAATTTGTTTAGACATATGACTAGCAAGTGACTGTGAGCAATGCAGAGGATTGGAGAAATTATCATTGGTCCACACAAAGCTCACAGACTGGAAAAGGTGTTAGGTGAAGGCTATGTCCATCATGTAAACTTGTTAAGCGATTTCTCCAGGCATATTCAGTCCATATCATGCTATCCTTTCATAGAAAATACACAAAATCGAAAAAACAAATGTTTAATATTCTAAGGAGAAGTAACTTTCATATAACTGCAAAATGACACCCTACGGTCTTTTGTGAAAGTGGCTATCATGCTTTCCCATGGGGGTGAGAGAGAGGGATACTGCTTTCAAAAGATCTTTGCTTCTGATGGATAGATCTGGAAATAAAGTTACAAAGCAAATGTTTCTGGTTGTTTATCTAAATATGTTTGTTATTGTTGTTGTTATTTTTATTCCTTTATATTTTCTTCACCTCTTGAGAGAACAGTGAATATGCTTGTGTTAGGCTAGATGGCTGAAACATCCCACGCCACTTCCCTTTTCCTCTTCCTGCTCCTTAGGGCATGTAGGGCATGTAGGTCAGGAGCAAGGGAGGGATCTTGCAGAGCTGAGGTCTTCGTGCTAGGTCACACACTGGGACATTACCTGTCCCTTTCCCCATCCCTGGCACACTCACCCTGGTCACATACACATGATGAGGAGCTATATGTTCATACAACAGTGGGGAACCTTACACTTTTTACATGTTGATCACTTGCTTTGAAAGTCTGATGCCATTTAGCATTTGGCAGTTAGGATAAGTAGTAAAATAGTGGGAGATGGGACTCAATTCACTGAGGACTTAATAGGACTCAACAGTGCTTTCAAGGTAAAGGCCTACCTACCCTGCAGTTAACGAAGCCAAAAGGATTTGAGAATTCCCAAACACTCCCTGGCTCTTCTTTCAAGGCTGGATTCTCCCACTCACTCCTTTTTTTACCTTCCTGTCACCATCTTCAAATGAAATATTTGAAGTTTACTGACTCAATCATTAACTCACCTAAGTATTTTAATAGGCTAAATAATTATTGCCCATGGTCATAATAAATGATATGGAGGAGGACTTTTTTTTAATTAAGATATTTTTTTCTACTCCCCATACAGAAAATGACCTTCAATGTATAGGCCATTTTTCTTGCTAACTCTACCAGCCTAAGGGCACCATTTCCCTTTATATATATATAAAAATGTTAATAATGCAGTTGTAATGACATTGCTGCATTTAAATGAATCTCATTCCAGACTTTTCCTGAAGGGTGTAATTATGTTGGGTTTTTTGGGGAGTTTTGTTTGTTTGTTTATTTTTCCCCAGAAAAACTTGGGTTTGTTGTTCAGGTGGACTCATACGGATAGTGGTTTATTTGAACATCTATATGCTACTCCAAGTGTGCATACACAAATGTGACACAGCAATGAAAATAAAAGCTAGTAAATACAGCTACAAAGTACATGTCTTTAACAGCAATAATCACTATGAAAGATATTTACCTTCTGAATAGCTGAATATGATTCTGACCTATCCCTTTAGTGCAGAGTAGAAAACATCTGTTAGTTCTTTCCTTGATGTAGTTGAATGTAAATGTATTTTTTTAATGGACAATCAACTTTTTAAAAATAATAGCTAATTCCAAAGGAAGTCATTCCCTGACATCGTTATATTAGAACTCTGGGTCAAAATCTGACATATGTTACCCTGGTATATCCGGATATATCAATCTAGAGGTGATACCTAAATTCCAGCAGAGCAGCTCTGGATTTATACCAATGCCAAGGAGAGCTAATTTGGCCTTCTAAATATATAATTGTTCTTAGTGCAAAAAAATCTATTAATCCCTCGCAGCAGTCACTGATTTGGCATTTTAACAATAACAGCCAGCATGATTGAGTGTTTTCAGTGCTTACTGACAGATGGTCATTGTGTTTCAGAACAGCCTCCAGTAAATAATGACCAAATCCACATGAGAGATGGAAAATAGTTCTCCATTGTACAATCCTTTTTTTTTTTTTTTGCTGCACATAATGAAGTCGAAATGTGTCTTTTACATCCTTTTTATTTTGATACTAAAAGGCCAAATCTTCCCTTTGAATGGAAAGTGATAAGAAAATGAAAGCAGAAAATGTTCCAGGTTGTTTTAATCTGCTTGCTAGCCTGTTTGCTTCTAACAAATTACTAGGACTTTGTGGTTAATCTTTGTCTTCCATTATTTCACAGTATAGAGTTCCCTTAGATCTCTAATGGAACTGCTCTTCAAAGATCACAAGTAAACTAAAGGCAAAGATACAGTTTAATAGTTACAAATGATAGGGCTAAAACTCTCCTAATGTATCATGCATGAAAGTGAGTGGTGGTCTGCATCTCTGGGATAGAGATTTCATTGCAATTTACCCATAATGTACGCTAACAGTTTATTGCATTGACATTCAACAAGAGCTGTGAATTTACTGATGTTTATTGCTATAGAAATTGGGTCTGTTATGTTGAGAATGAATCTGAAGCACTGAGTATGTTCAATAGATGCTTCAAAATGTTATTACTAAGGGCCTTATTGTTACAGTAGGAATTGTGCAGAGGAAGTAGAAGTGCTTTTACCTGACTACGAGGTTGGAGCAGAGTGAGTGAAATGAATTGTCTTGGACCATATTATGGATAAATAAAAGGAAAGGAGTGTTCTTCCCAGGCACAGAGTCAGCTAAGCCTACCTCACTGAAGACATGCAGTGCTTAATTTCTGAGGAATGATCAGTAACAGTCTTCATTCTGTCTGCAAAAAGTGTCAATGATTCAGTGGAGCTGAAGTGAAACAATATAAAATGAATTCACATAGCTATTTTTTGATGCATTGACGGTTCAGGAGAACAAAAAGTAACAAAACTTCTTTTTTTTGTCATTAAAACAATCAGATATAACTAAATACATGGAATGATCAGATCTATCAAGTAATAATGTGCCTGTCAGTTCTCAGAACCAAATTATACTTCAGCAGTAATTTTCAGCCTCATTTTGCACAATCTACAGCAAAAAGACATAGGGCTTCCATTGGATCTTTATACATATTAAACCTCATTTCTCTACATTTCACATTTGTACCTCAGTACATCTTAGCATACATTTGATAACTTAAAAACTAAATTATTACAATGACTCTACCTATCTTAAGAAGAAAAAAAAAAACCTTTCAAAAGCACATGCATTTTGTCTACAGAAGTTTTCAGGGCACACTTTGCATAAAGTTCACTAGTATTGAGGTCAATAATCAGAATGAAATCAGAAACTTCCCTGTGTCTTAGTGACCCATTCTGGTTACATTCCTTTCTGTGTGTTTACACATGTTTAAATTAGGAATTGTGCTGAATTAGGTTCTGTGATTAGAAGCAAGAACAGTTCTTTTATTAGGGGACATAATGAGTTCTCAGAGCTAGTCACTTGACCCTGACAAGCTGTGGGAAATGCTTTCTGTGGTAGTTCCCATTTCTTTTTGATAGTAAAGTAGCCTCTTCAAGACCAACTAATTTCAGTGAAGGTGAGAGGCATTCTCTTATCTATTAAATAACTATTTATAATTCAGAAGACCATTTCTGAAAGCAGCAGCATGCTTTTTGTCTTCTATATATGGAGACAACATTGAATTCTTAAGCTAAGTGAACACTTTTGCAACAGCTTGTTGGCAGTTTGGAATCCTGTGGGCAGTAAGTGCATGGCTTCATCACCTGCTAGGGAGCAATCACAGCTCACCCTTTGCTAGCTATCCCACAGACCTTAAAAGTTGAATGAATGCAGAGGTTTACCCTATCATGTATCTTCCTGTCAAGGCTGCAACACAGCAAAACAGAACATGTATTAAGAGTATCTGGAGTAAAAAGATGACTCCTTGCTCTAATTTAGACTTTGGGCAATTCCAAGACCTTTTTCATTCTCATAACAGATTTTAATTATGTCACTGTTTCCAAGTGAAATATATTAAAACCAACTCTTCTCCCTCTTAGCCAAGCAACACTGAAAGGTAGAGACAAAACTCATCCATTTCCTCATTTTTTCCGTCATGGTCTTAAAAAAAATACTTCCTTGTCCAGTGATACCTTAAATATGTTCTCCAGTCATATACTAATGGAGCTAAATCTTGCTTTATCTCCTCATTATACTTCCACACACTTTTTATTTCCTTTCAGAAAAAGAGGTGGACACGGGAAGTATTATTTCTCCAAATAACTGGCCTCAGAGTATGGATTGTGAGGAGGGAAGCATGGGGAACACTTTCAGAGTCTTCTCAGAAGTCATAAAAGAGTGCAGAACCATGTTTGCAGACCCATTGTAGAGGCTGACTTCAGAATCCTACAACTCCTACAACACATTTGCTGGCATAAAGGAGCAAATGCACAAACAATATGCACAAACATTGAGCGTAAGAGAGAAGTGCTTCCTCCTCTTCCCAGAATACATGTGTGTGTGTGCGTGTGAGTGTGTGTGTATGTGCACATTTATATATACCGAAGGCAATATTTTCAAAATTTTCTCTCCATAAAAGTGACTCAAACTGCCTAATCCAAAGGGTCCCTGAGCTCCAGCATGCTGCTTGTGCTTTGAAACTGGCTACGCTTCTAGCAAAGCTGATTCAGGGCAAATGTTTCAGGATAATCCAAGCTGTGGTCTCTGGGATAGGGAGCTATGACATCTTACCCTTGTCTTCTCTCCCTTCTTCTGAACTTTTTGCTGTGAAATTCATGCACTTCCTTAGAGCATTTTGTTTCTGTCCACACCATGGCTGTATCCTACTCAACCCTCTGTCAAACATTTCCTCATGTCCCACCCAAATTATTTATATTTCCTGGATCTCCTTCTACCATTCATACCAAATGCTGAGTGCCACTGTTCATGCTGACTCAGCACAGTCCATGGGTCTACTCAACAATTTAGATATGATCTTACCAATCTGAGCTTTTCTCTGTTTTTCTAGAAGACCTACAAATCTTGACACCTTGTTTCTCAGATTGTGGGCAGGCTTCTTCTCAGCAGAGGGAAAGAAGGAGTGTATCTTATTTCCCTGTGTTGTGGACATACTGCAAAGCCAAAATCTGAGTTATTCCCCTACCACAAGATTTCAATAAGTAAATGCATACTAAATATCTGTGGTGTCCTATGTATACAAAACCCTTGGCATTTTCCTTTCACTTTATGACATGCATTTAGATTGTGGTTTTCTATAAGTCTGATCCTGTCACCTCCTGCATTTTGTTCTGTAAGTTGTTCTGCATCTTGGGCAAAGCCCCACCTTCCCCCACCCTCCTATGCAATGATACAGTTTGGGGATTGACTGGATAAGAAATAGCTTTGCAGAAAGGGCATGAAGGTCCTGAGGAATGACAGGTGGAACTTGAGTCAGCAGTGTGACTTTATGGCAATGAAAGTCAACCTGGGCTGGACTTCCAGATTGCAGCCAGCAGGCTGAGGGAACTGATCTTTCCACTCTGTTCCTAACTAGGAGCATTTTCAAGAACACTATCCTTCATTAATGATACTATCACTCTCAAATTTTATGTCTGCATCACTTCTCTTAAATTCAAGGTCACACTAAGTGAAAGCATGACAGTTTGGCAAGTTTCACAAATTTGATGAATTTGTGAAGTCTCAGAAACTCTCAAACATCTTGGGAAGATGAACTCTCTGTTCTTTTCATCTCCTTCTGTGTGCTGTGGGTACACCCAGACCAGTGCACAAGGATTTCAGCCTGCTGCTGTCTACTCTTCTCTCTGAACTATAGTTCTTTTTGCTCCATGGACATAACTGCTCTAACACTGCACTGAAGAGCTCATAGCAGCTCCTTAGTTCACCATCCCTTGGAAGTATTCTGTCAACCCCAGTGCCTGCTTGTGCAAGTGTCAGATTCGATGCTTCCCACTCTACAAGTGTCTTTCACCACAAATGTGCTATTCTTAGACATTTAACTCTCACAGCAAGAGAGAAAAATGGAAGTCTAAAACGATCAGTATGGAAAACCAGCTTAAAGTCCAGGGACAAGGCAATTAAAAGGAAGGTCTGGTATCATTTTCCTTATGGACCCAAATTCTCACAAAGATCTGGACTTTTCCAGGGACCATACCCTATGCATTAAATAAATTAATAAAGAGATTAAATGGATCCATGGATTTCTTGTGATTTATTGTACTTTCTGTCTTGGCTGGTCCTTTTGAAATCCAATATTGTACTTTATGGCTTCAGATAGCTGTTCAGGATGGTGAAGGAAAGTCATAATGTTTTAAGATTTCCATTTCTGAAATTGGGTCCATAAATTTGACTCGAGAAACATCGAGGTACCTCAGACTTACCTATCCATACCTGAAAAATCTTCTGTCCTATGCCTGTCAAATTAAACACTAGATGTTTCTTGTCTACCTGCCTTGTCAGGCTCCAAAGACCCCACCAGGGTCATTGGCTAGAAGAAACACAGCTAGAAGAATTAGTTTCAAAAAAGACACATGTGGATACATCTCTTGGAAGAATTCAAAACAGCTTCCTGCATTTGAGAAGATTTTTGTAACCACCATGTTACGAAAAGCTACATGTCCACAACCTTTAATTGAAAATATTTTGTTTTGCAAAGACAATAAAATTGGCAAAATGAAGATACTTTCTGACCTAGTAGATTGTTCACATCTGGCCAGTGAGAGAATTGTATTCCAACTCCCATTTTCAGAAATATTTTAAACAATTGAATTTTAAAAGAACCTGAAGGGTATTTCTCTCCCTTCCATGGCAGTGTTTTTTTCCCCATTGATGAAAGATTCAGTTCTTTTCTTTGTGTAGTCTAATAGATTTCAAGAGACATGTAAACAGGGAAGGAGCTAGAGTCCAGATTAGAACAGTAAGGACGCCACTAATAGTTGTCATATAAATATTGCTAGAATGGCAATATACTTGTGCTTGTCAAGTTTTCAGTGTTCGTACTTGCAAGGACCTCAGAAGTCCTCTTCTAACTTGAAACAAATTTTCATTAGCATGGTGTTTTCAGAAAAGAGTAGATTTGTGAAAAATGATGTCTGTGAAACTATGTAAATTCCGACTGCAATCAACAAATATTTTCATCTGGAAAAGGTGGAAAGCATTTTGAAAATATTGAAATATTCTATTATTTTTAAAGGAAAATTAAACTTAAAAATTTTGACACAACTTTATGTGTACTTTCTTTAATATTAAAAAGTTTGTTTGAAAATTAACCTAAGATAACAGTAAAGGAAATAAAAAAGGGCTTAGACAGGGCTTTACTCATATACATAAGTACTAAAACACGCTACTTTAGCTTAAATTAAATATTTTTAGCTAGCTCAAGATTGTTGTTGTTATTGTTATTGTTTATCAAAATCAAAATCCTTTTCTGGCTAGATTTTTGCCTCAGACACTTCACAGCAAAATCTATGATTCGGTCATATCCAGCATTCAATAATGTGGCCAGGGATGGGACCTAACCACAGGTGGAAAAACAGACAACCTTTGTTAATGATCTAATTCTCATAGTCATAGTATAAACCAGCATAGGGATTTATTTACTTCTTCCAAAAACGAAAATCCTGAGTACACATAGAACAGCAAAGCTGGAAGAAAAGCATTTCCTTATATGACCTTGGATTTGTTCCAATGTGCTGAGGTGACATTTTTGCTTGAAAACTATATATAGAGCACAAAGCCATGAAATGTTTAATACTGTTCTGGAAACCTGACTTGTACAGAGTTTAATTACATAAATTTATTATTTGACAAGACATAAATTTATTATTTGGCAGAACTTACTTTAGGTTTCTGAAAGCATTTCAGATATTAGCAGGCTTTAAAAAGATAAGAATAAGGTGATTACTAGGGCTCTCAATACTGTATAGGCTAGAATTAAAAACTACAATGAACATGGCTATTACTATCACTTTAGAACTATGCTACCATCTATTATGCTTTCTTAGCAAGTTAATGAAATTCTTTGTCCCGCACATAAAGGACCTGCAATTTAATAAAGTTATTAATGAACATAAGTCAACCTTTTAGAAGGAATAAAAAGGATCACTGACAAAAAAAAGGAAATTTAATTCACTAATTCAACAATCATATTATTGTTTTGTAAACAATACAAAGTTTTAAAAGGCTTATCGCTTCATGCTGTACACAGATGTTTTGCAAAATATTGGTGCATGTATTTCTCCAAACATCTAAACCCAATTTTGAAAAGTAGAAGCAAGGTTTGCTTCTAATCTGCAATAGGATTATAACTAGAGACTAAAAATCTCCAAGTGCTATTTCAGGAGTAAAAAGGAAGATCTGCAGGCAGGCTTTAAAAATTTCTCATGCCATTTTTTTTTAACATGATTTTAGAATTCCCTTGGATTTAAGACCAATGATTTCACTTAAAGCGTAAAACATATCTGATTTTTATTGTCTTACACTGAAAGAGATGACCATTTGTTAGAAGTTTTCTGTGCTTCACATATGGAAAAAATAAGCAATAAGGCACAATGTGGAGGTGTGATTATCTGATGATAACCCCAGCTTCCTGAAATTGCTTTATTGCAAATATAAACATATACTGCCATTTTCGTTGGATATTAAGGGCATTAGCATGTTCATAGAGTTTAATCTTTCCCTTTAGAATACTGAATTCATAAAATTCATAAGGCGCTGTTTTTTTTTTTTTGGTGGTGGTGGTTTTTTTTTTGTCTAAGCTCTTTCTTAATGTATGAGAACTTCATATACACAAGAAATACTGTAATGGGCTGGTGCGTAATCCTCTGGGGAGATTAATTTACAAGCACTGCACAGTTCTGCTAAAACTACTTCTCAACATTTCAAAAATGTCAATAGTATATTTTCCCAGCCCTGTAAACACATTTTGATACACAATATAAACTTTAATGGTAGTTTTAAGACACCTCCGGGGGTACAGTTATTTAGGCAATAAGACACAGTAGGGTGTGAATTATGGTACAATAATTCTCCACCAACGGCACTGTTAGGCATGAGGCCGAAGGCCAAGGGACCAATGAACACACTAGGTGTGAAATATGGCATAATAAGTCACGCTCTGGAGCGTCTTCCTGCAATTAGAGAAATACATGCCTTTAACACAAGTTACTTTTCCTGGGTATTTTAGTAGTATTTAAATTGAATATCCTGAAAAATCTTCCAAAGTAATAGTTGTCCATTGTACATCCTGGAATAAATAACTTTTTTTTTTTTTAAAAAAAAAAAGATCTCATGTCCTCTGCTATATAGTTTGTAGCATTGTACTGTGGTTACATGCTCTAAGAGATGCATTAAAATATATATCTTACCCTGGTTTGCAAAAAGTAGGGCAAAGACGTTTTGCACAGAGAGGAATAATGTGCTTTGCCCTTTGTCTGAAAATCAAAGTGCCTGCATTGCGGTCATCTTGGCTTCTCCTCTGCTAACTGTACTGAGGAAATCACTAGATCTATGCACTTCTCCTTCCCCAGATGGCTTACCCAGCTACACTGGAATACCTTACAGACCTCGAAAGCATACCAAAAAGGTTTCCTTAAACCCCCTTTCAGCCCCGACAACTAGGCTCAACACAGTTCTGAGAAAACTTCTAGTAAAGACTGCAAAGAATATAATGTGCTTGATGCCATTCTGACCTCCACTTGACAAATGCAGTCTCTGCCCTCTGGGCATTCCCACATTATGGGCGCAGTGATGACTACAGTGCAGTCTGGAGATACATCAGCTTACCTTACAGATAGCTAGCGTGGTGCCTGCTAGCAGCCTAATTGCAGCAGCAGAGATCTCAACGTGATCTAAACTGGCTTCTCAGACAGCTTTTACCACTTGCCCTCAACCTCCACGCTGCTGTGAATTGATTGCTACCAGTCGCCCAGCCAGCTAGTGGGCATTAGAGGCAGCAATGTGGGAAGTGCTGATGCGACGGCAGTTTGCCAGGCATATTTGAGTAGTGATAAGCCCTAGGGCACATCTGTCTGGCTCGATGCAGTGAGGTGTTAGGGATGGCTGAGCTAGCAGGGCAGAAACTGTTATGGTTATGTGCAGCACTGCTGTGTCGTGCAGAGAGCAACCTGCATGCTGCAAGCAGTGTCAAGGCAAGGGCAGGTTCATTAGCTCTCTTGCTTCCAATTCTTGAGCCAGTTCATTGAACTGTAATGCAGGGATCTCTGCATGTCCCTGATTAGCCAGGCTAGCTTAGTCCTGCCAGTCTTAGCCTAGTTCTGGCATAACCATTTTGGGATTGGCAGCTGGTTTCTACATACCACACAGTTGCCTTTTGCCCCTATGGGGAAAGTAAGCGGTCTGCGACCATTTACATCAGCTGAGGGTAACGTTTTGAGTCCAGAATCCCTGCTTCTCCATGAAATAATGGGTAATCTCACACAAGGGACTGCTGGGAGAGTAATACTGGTGACAAGGTAAAATGCTGTCCTGGGTGGTATTTGCCCTAGGTATCAGACAGCAATCAGCACAGAGCTAAACAGAGAGTTGACCTGGTGCCTCCCTTTCCTCCTCCACTCAGAAAGGTTATTTTAACCTCCAGCAAGGGCAGGCACTGAGTTCTTCCTGATGATCTTCAGGGACTCAGGGGGGCAATTTGAGTTTTGCTGTTCCCCAAATAAGCAAGCAAGCAGGTAAGCAGACAAGCAAGCATAGCATTGCTTAGTGCTACTCAGCTTGCTTGAAGCTTCTGTCACATATAACAGAAAAATCTACATCTCTATGCAGGTTGTTTTTCCCACTCAACAACTTTCAACCAAGGATGAGCTCTTTAGCTTTTTTTTTTTTTAGTCTAGCTTAAAACATCATTTTTAAAACATCATTTTTAAAACATCATTTTTATATCCACTTGCAAAATTACAGGCACTTTTCTCTGATTCCCAATGGGAATGGGGCAAACAGCCAAGAAGATAGTTGGCTCTAGATGCTTCAAGAACTTAAAATAAGCACCCCCTCTGACAAAATACCTTTGTGTATATATAACTTACACCTTTTATCAGCAAAATAGTTATTTCAAAGACTGCTGAGCAGTAGCTAACAAGTTTCCAGCAGCATGCTTTTCATATATTAACATTACTGCTCCGAACACATGCCCTCCCATAGAATGCTTCAATTTCTGAAACCATTTCATTACATGAAATTTGAAGTATAAATGCATCGCTGTACCACTAAAAGGATATGATCCTTTGATATACCCATCTCCGTAAAGCCTCCTGGCTTTTAACAGTAAATCACAGCCCTACTTTCATACCTCATTACCATTATGTATCTTTCCAACGACATCTGACCTTACGCATAATCAGGTATGAATTTCAAACCATACTTATAATCTAAATGAGCGCCTCATTATTTTACACAACCCAGAGTAAAGTAAGATTTGAGATGGAGCTAAAGAATTCACAGTTCACTCATTCAGAAACACAGGCCCATTGTAAAAAAGTCATGCTCTCTAATTCATGAGTGCGAACAGCATTAAACAATACCTGCAAATAGAAGCTTTGCAAGAATTTCTCAGCATTGTCAGTTCTGGGAAAACAACACAGAGTTGAAACTGGCATGTTGTTAAGGATAAACTATGAAAGAAAAATGCGAGTACTGTATTTATTACTTGTATTTTGAAGAAAGAACAACAGCACCAATTGCATAAAGTTATAAAACACCAGTAATAAACATGTAAATAATCATTGGGTTTGCAACTCCAATAAAACACAGACATCTACAAAGAAATATATATATGTATACATGTAATATAATAAAACCATTCATTGCAGAACAAGAAACATCATATTTTTGTACTATATAAAACAGCTGTACAGTGTGCACAGAGACTTTCCTGATCTCTCCAAAATGCCTGTCAGTTAGTTAGCTCTGCCCATCCATTTACTTAATACAGAGTTTCCTCATTGTCCATGGGAGAGCTTTAAGTGACCTCTTGTACTTTTAAGCTAAGTACTTTTAGTGCAGTTTGTCTCCATATATATATACACATATATACATACACACACATATATACTCTCACAGATGCAACATACATGTGCGTATGTATATATATGGAAAGAACAAACATACACATATACACACACACACAACAGATCTACATAGCTCCTGCCTCCTGTGCTCTTGAATGAGTGCTTGTAAAAAATCCCTGCACGCTTTGTGGAGGGAGGGAAGGAAACTTGCTGATTGTGTGGATGGAAATCATCACACAGTTTCATTCCTATCAGTCTGCAGACAAACACATCTAACTCACATGGTGCTATCCCACAGCCCTGAAGAGAGTCTGTTGCAGGAGGTGTCTTCTACCTTCTTCAGCAGTGTAGGCTTTTTACAAGGCGGGGGTGGTGGGGCTGCGATCCTCTGCTCAGTGTTGTGCAAGATTTGCTGCCAGTCTTCTCTCTCTTCACACAGCTTTCTCCTCCAATCTAGAAGCTCCTGCAGAGCCACACTCTCATTCTCTGAAAGTCTAAGCTGATGAATAACCTGTTAGGGAGAAGGAAATGAAAGAGAAAAGTGGATAAAGTGTAAAACTGCAGATCCTCTGCCTCTTCTCTCACTGGTGTAAACCAGCGGTAATCAGGTCTCTTCTTATCTCTGCAAATCTCTCCAAATTGTTCAGTGACATACATAATGCTGTATAAACAATAATGGTTTTTAACAAAATAACCTTGCCGTGAACTTACTAGAGGTATTTTATACTGCCAAGACCTCTGTTGGAGAGAACCACTTTCTACTTTACAGACTATATCTACTATTTGCAGAGAGCACCAGGGAGGATTATAAGCTTATCCACAAGTTCTAGTAGGATCTGCTAGGATCTAGAAATCTGCTACAGTGTGGCCTGCCTAAACCACTCTAGATGGAGACTGACTGGTGACTTCTCCCATTCTAATATTTACAATTAGAGGGAAAAAGAGATGCATGTAGGTAAGTGGTCAAGTTTTACAGCTTTGCTTTGGTGGTATCATTTGTGCTACAGCTGAGAGAAAAAAAGATCCATCAACTCCTGTTAATAATTTGAAGCAATTTTTCCCTGCAAGAGGGTTTAAAACTTGGTTTTGAACACCCTTGGTGAGGGTGTTTAACTCTCCCTCACCAAGAGAACAAGTACTTCCTCTCCCATTTATTATTATTTGCACTGGAAAAAAAAAAGATTTATTAGAATAGCGTTCCATCATTCTTGTGTCTAAAAGTCATAGGACTCAAGTTGTATGAAGCAGCTGCCAAAAATTAAATGAATGGAAAAAACACCCTTACGTCAGCAAAGAGCACTGCAACGCAGTTCTTTGAAACACATGAAACAACTGCCTGCCCTGACGCATAGTCCATATTTCTAACAACCTGTAATACTGCTATACTCACAGACTACCCTTTTACACAGAGCAAATAGTAGCTGCAGGAGTAGCAAGATTTGCCTATAAATGTATAAATACCCAAGTTACCATAACTCAGAAACTAAAACCTGTTTTGCTACTTATATTAGTAATGCTGCTATTCGTCACAGGTATGTGTTATCCTTAGAATTAGGATCTGGCACTTCTTTCAGAGGATACATTACCCACTAAAAACGTAGTTTCAGTCAGCCTGAAACTATAGGCTCATGGTGAATGTTTTGAGCTAGACTCATAAACCATCTAGAATAAACTGCTCCCTTCCATTTAACTGTTCTGCTCCAAAGATTATTCGATACAGCCCTTACGTGTGTCACTCCCTAGGAAGTCAGCCTCACCATCCTTCAGGACCTAATTGTCCTCTACACAGCATCTACAGCAGCTTGCTTCAGGATATTCTATGGCACAAGCGTCCAGTCTAGGGACTGTGAACCAAACCCATCACAACCACCAGCCCAAAGCCCCTTCACTTTGCTGCCGTCTTTCTTCAGGGCCCCCCAGTGACCAAAATACAAATGCTTCCCTTCATGCGACGGACACATATCCAGTCACAAGAGAAGTCTGGCTGTTCATGTCAAGGTTGAATTTGTCTTCTGTGGCATGACTGCATTTTTGTCACCATGACAAGGGCATTCACGTGCACTCTCTTAAATGTGTCTGTGAGAGCCGAGGTATGTGATTCGTTCCAGCTGCAAGACAGTTGAGTAATGTGAAGGACATTTTCTTCACCAATGGGCAGTGAGCTTCCTAGGGTGATATCGCCTGTGGCTCCCGCTATTCCTTGAAGGAGATGGTGGGTACAAAAAGGCGTACAGGTTTTATTACACTGTTTCATCTGTCATGTGTAAGTCTGACCTTGAACACATGGTGTCAGAGAAAAATCAACACTTACATGCATATGCCTGAAGGTCTATGGTAATTTGCTTAATTTCTGGCTGGTTGATATTACTATTTTCAAGATAATTATTTTAACTTAAAAGGCATTCTAAATTCAACTACTGTTTTGAATTCTGTGTTAGAAAAAAAAGGATAAGAGAGGAAGATGTTTGAAAGACTTTGCTACATTGCATTTTGATCTCATGATACACAGTTAGACAGCACTACCAATTCAAACAAGCATTTTGTTTTTTGTTTTAAAACAAAATGCACTAATGTATCCCAGTTACTCAAAGGGAGTCCAAAACATATCAAAACATACTAGATTTTTTTTCAGCATGATAAGGAAGATAAGAAGACCAATGAAACTTTTGTAATTGGAAGCAATTTACCAAGAAAGAGATGGCAGGTAGTATTATCCTACAGTGTACAGTTTGAGGGGAATTGTGGTTCACTGTGATTCTATGTGTGAGATTATGGGCATAATACAATTTAGGAGTGAGGTAGATTAAAATCCACTTTCCTCCAATTAGATGCCCATTTTTTGCACCTAAATTTTAGGGATTTCATGAACCTGTATTAGGCTTTTTTCTAGAACTGCTGGTATACGCAAAAAGGAAGCTATGTTAGGCAGTCAATACAAGAGCTTTCTGTGTAAGAGTTTCAGAGATTAATAAACAAAGATATGCCTGAATACTGGGAGATAACTATGAGGAAGCAAACATTTTAAATCCTGTAGATGCTATTGGGTGTGTTAAAGTGACAAAAGTTTGACAGGCTAACTCTAAGTCAAAGTCTGGAGGCATTTTCAGTTTTGAAAGATGTATGAAGTATTTGAATTGAGACAGCCTTGCTGCTATTCTAAGAAACATAAAGACACACAGGTGCAGGGTGGAAAGTGAGTACAATTTGCCTGGGCAAGGCAATTGACAAATGCATGCTATTTATAGCTTATAGGCACTGAAGAAGCTTTATTATTCTGACGCTGCTTATGCATGCTGTAAATTACTGTTGTGTCAGCAGTTCCACTTACAGCTCATTTTCCAGTGGGTAGTGGACAAATCTTGGTCCGGTCTGCAAAAAAGTGTACATCTCCTATTCTACTTTTTAAAACAATTATGCAAAAATACCTCATACTTTTATTCATTATGAGATTGATCTGGTAAATAAGCTGCAAAAGTTCATATTTCAACCTGCATGAAGGGCATACAATAGAAGTGTAATAGAAATTAAACAGAGAAAATACACAACAACTGACAGAGCTTTAAATAAATCAATTATTTTAATTAGATCTATTTGAACAACAGGATGATTTTTTTCCTGTCTTTTCTGTTCATGATTAGACCTGTGACAAGCTCAAGATTTCTTATACATATTCATTATACAAAAGACTTGCTGAATTATTTTATATGAAACAAGAGTGTAAACTACCAAGCTATGTTTCTTTATACTATTCTACATCTTGAACCCTTGTGTAGGTTGATTGAGCTGTGTAGGAAGTAATTATTTTAAGAGTATTCAAATTTCAAATGCACACTGAACAAACAACTTCTTTAACCATTAAGGGACAGAGATGGAACCAACCGTGGGCCAGTAAATCAGACATAGGCAACACAATATTTGGGTTAGACTCACCAAGAAATATAGCATTCAAATACTCAACATTAACAGTCCAACCCATCGTACTGTAGAGACAAGCACTCTCCTTCTGGCTTTACGGATTTTGGCTGGTGACAGAGCACTGATGGCTCAGTTCAAATAGGAAAAACATAGTTGATCTTTTCAGCATAATCTAGTTGTTAGGCATATCTGGAAAGCAGACGATGTGGATTTGGCTTCTTCCAGACTATGGAAGAGACTTGGGTTCCTACATCCTAAGAGCATGCTAAAGACACCACAACTACACAGAGGTGGGCTCTGAGCAGAAAGGACTTTGGCTCCTCTGTGTTGTGCTAAGGTGAGTTATCCATGTGAACTAATAGCAGTTCTTTCAGAGTGGATGCCTCGCAGTTGTAGTGTACATGAGAAAACTGAGATGGAGGACTTCTTGGTGTTTGCTGGCAACTATGAAAATTGTAGATGGAGCAGTATTGTGTCTACTCAGCTATGAGAATTTAAGTATTAGATGGTCATTTGAGTGTGAGTTCCTTGCTTTGCTGGATTTAGGCTTCTAAATTCTGTGTAAGCTTCATCTTAGAAGCTAAAATGGACACACTGGATTTACACCCTGTCTTAGAATTAAGACAAGTAACTATAAGTCAATAAATTATCTTAATTATAACCTGATTTCTTAGGCTAGTGCAGAAATTCAGAGAGTTTTTAATTATGGGAAGCTGAAAGTTACACAATTTCAAATAATTTATGATAAAAGGTGTGCTAGCTAAAATGATTAACAGGCCCATTTAACATTTACTTTAATTGGAGTTATTCACAGACCTAATTACAAAATCTCAAGAAATTCATTCTTCATTAAAAGATCAAATGCTATAACTTTAAGGATGATAGTCTGTAACAATCAGAAACAATAAAGTGCTTACATTTTCTACCTGTGTGAAATCCAACACAAACTTAGCCATCAAGCTATGGCAAATGGACTCATTAAAATCTCTCTGTCAAACAGAGGTTCCTTAATATGCAGTATTATATGCTTTAAAGGTATTTATGAGTTTCACCCCATTTTTCTCTCTTCCAGGACATAAATATATTTATATATACATATATATACAGGTTTTTAGTCATTCTTGATCTCATTGATCATTCTAGTACTATTCACAAGAAAATGAAAAGAAGCACTTAATTACATTCTGGTTGTTAAAATATACAAATAATTTAGTTTCCACAAAACATAACTGTGCGTGCTTTATTACTATTTTATTTTTAATTACTTCTGTAAGTTTTAGTTATATTCATTAATAAAGACATAAAACTACTATAGACGATAACTTTTTAATGATAGTACAGTTTAAGGATACTTTAATCATACAAACCTGCACTCTGGAGATATTTATGTGAGGTAACTAACTGCTCCATATTTTACTTTCAGAGGAATATTGCCATTATGTTCTTTAATAGATTTGCCAATTCTGATGCTTTAAAGTAACTGTCAGTATTACTCTTTTATCAGTGTTTTACATTATTAGTAAAGCTGAAGTCCCATCACAGAAAAAACATAGGGAGATTAAAAGGTAGTGATTTCCCTCTTTAAAACTTGATTGGGATTTAAAATGACTTATGCCATAGTTGTAAAATATTGATGATGAATTACCATAATTAACTTACAAACTGCCTTGACAAAACCCATGGTTTAATCTTTTTCATTTTATAGGCCCTCTGAAATCGTAAGCAAAAGATATTTCAGCCAATATATGCAACCAATATATGGTCATCTCTTTCAGAGACTTTTTTTTTTTTTAATCTTAAAACTAGTTCATGGACCCCAGTGGGTAGGTTTTGGGTCATCAGTATTAAAGACAAGAATGACCAGGACATTCTCACTTCTCATTTCACAATTAAAGACATAGAATTTCACTCAGTAACTCTGGAAATAACTATTAGTGTACATGTTTATTAGTGAGACCAATACATTTGGGTTCAGTCTGTGACAGACATGCATCTTTCTAACATAAAGAAATGTTTCTAACACATTTTATATGATTTAACTTTCCTCTCTTTTCCTTTTGCATCTCGCAAGTTGCTGCACTGAAAGTTTTCAAAAATGTAAGACACAGTTTCTTCCTAACTACAGGACACACACAGTGCAACCTCTCAAAAATCCTGACCTTTCAGGTACCGAAATAGACATGCTTTTCTTTGTGTCACAAAAAAAAAAAAGTATAAATCAGAAAAGAATGTTCTGCCACCAATCCTCGAATCAGGAAAAAAAAATCAGTCTACATGTTAGTTAACAATACCACATTCATTTAAAGATACAAGGGGAAAGCACACACAAAAAGAAAGGTATGCTAAGAAGGCTAGATAAGCATTCAACATAAATCAATATGTAAATTTATGTTTGATTGGGAAACGTGCATTGGTCACATAAGACCCCAGCAGGGAGCAAACAGCTGCTATGATAAATGAGTTTACATGCTTCTAAATTCCAATTAAAAATCTTTAAATACAAATGTACCATTGGGATCCAAGCTGATTCATTCAATTGTCTTGTGAATGCTGGGACATGGATTTTTTTTGCAAATGCAGACCCACTGGACATAATAACTTGATATGTGTTCTGCAACATTAAATGCTTTTAGCTAATTATTCTCTTAAACTGCTGATAATTTTCTTTTGGGTTTGAGCAACCTTACAATCTCCAGTCAGAGACCTTTGATGCGACTCAGATGGAAGATTTTATGATTTTATATTCCTAATTGACCATAACTCCATTTCTGGCACAAGTTCTGTGCTTTTCCCACATACACATTTTTTTTTCAGGTATAATTTTTAGTCAGAAAAAAAAGGAGCTGCTTTTCAGATCTTCTGCCCCAATGATATAGTAATATGCAGAAAGCACAATATTTTACATTAATCAGGGTAATCTTATTCCATGTAGGAATAAGGTCTTTTAGCATAGCATGCTATATGCTATATGCTATCCTAAACCAATAGCATAACTTTGCAAAATAATGTATACGAAACCTCAATATAGTTGTAATGTATAAACTGGCATAAAGTATTAGAAAAAGTTAGGAAATATTCAATAATAGATGACTGTACACATTTCAGGAATCCCGACTATCTGAGCTAGAAATACAGTTGAACAAGTGAACACATTCAAAGCAGGGGTACGCTTATTTATTTATTTATTTATTTTGATATTGTGTTTCTTAATTATTTATTTGTTTTGGCTGTTTTACCTCCGCTCTAGTTTTCTGATAACAGCTAGAAAATGATACCTCCCCAAAGTGACTAAAACATAGGATAATATTAAAAAATACTGTTTGTTGTTTTTTTTTCCCCTATAAAGTAATATTTCTGTCTTCCAGATAGACTACAAGATGTTTTTGAAAACCTTCAGGAGCATCCTCATATTTCACCACATGACTCTTGAGAAAAACATTATGTGCAGGATAGCAACTGTGTCTTTCTCCAGACGAGCTGTGAAAACAAATCATCTATTGTAGATGTCTTCAGAACAGCTGACCTAACAATAGCGATTCCCTTTTGTAAATACACTAAAAAAAAAATAAAAGAAACTGAGAAATAGAAAACTTGTTTCCATTTATTGAATCACTGCTACTTTGTAGTATTAACAGAGATATTCTCCCTTAACAAGCCCAATTACACTGGCAATCATTTTCCTCTGACATTATCAAAAATGTCTCTGGCCAGTTAGAGACTAATTTTGCCACACTACTCTTACTTTTGAAGCAATTTTGAACAAAAACACCAAGTCATATTTCCTTAAGTTGTGTATAATCCTTTATTTCATGAAGAGGCTAATCTTATGATCAAAAATCATTAGATTTATGGGCTGTTAGGAGCCTAAATCGCTGATGATTTGCATACATGCTTGTCTCTTTGCTAGTATGAATGAAGAGTGTAAGAGTGCAGGAAGGACATGAGAACCAATTTATTCTCCCGTCCATGACATCTCTGAGAAGTAAGTCAGAAGAGAGGGGCAAGAGGGCCACCCTCCCATTCCACTCGAGTATGAGGAGGCCTTTTGCATGACCCACTGGCCGTTAGAGCAGCCCAATGGGACTAGATACAAACCTCACCTAAGCACCTGAGCTTAGGGAGCACAAAGGGATGCTCGGGAGGTTGTGTTCCCTTCTTCTCAACACAGTGCCACAGTCACCTATCTAGCATGGGAAAATGTAATGAGGATGAACAAGCAGAAGGAGAGTGAAGTGGCCTCAAACATGTAGAGAGCCGAGCACATCATCTACTGGTTCAATGGGTAGAATCTGAGCTTTCTTTTTTGGAGATCACTGCAGTAATGTCTAGGACATACAAAGCCAGTAGTACAGCAGTTCCAAGATGTGTGTACCTATGATGAATTTATACTGTGCATTACCTCATGCTATTTAACATATCAGGAATATATTTTTGGCTGCAAGTCTTCCAAGAAATAAAGTTGCACTGTACTGCAAGTTCTGATTTTTGTCTTTACGTGACATTTCAAAGAGAATTCTTTGATGTTACTGTCAAAACAATAAACAAAACATGATTTAGGGGAATATATTGATTCAGATTCATGATAAGTATATAGCATTCTGTGTCCTTTTTGGATGTTATGTGTTAAAAAGATGTTAATGATTTTGTTAATATATCAGACTTGCTAGATTGTGGTATTTTTCTACAAAGATGATCAAAGATTCCTTCCAGCTAATAGTCAAACATGACAGACATTAATAATGAATGTTAGAGCCCCATGTTTAGAATTGTGACAATGGGCTAGGTGTAACAACTCATTGCATTCTTCAGTATTCATTTTTTTAACTACTGAACACTCAACAAAAGAAGTGATTGGCAACAAATATTAAATCAAGAGGGAACAAAGAAGGCCCTTGAAAGTATAATGAATATGCAGCTTTTTCTGAGAGAGGAGCTCGCTGAAAGCAATGAGATTTCACAAAATAAGAGCTATGGCTTAAGCTATAATGAAACAATAAATACATTCTTCACGAATATGAAAAGACATTTCCAATTTTTCATTGTCAGGTGTTGGCTCCTGTATTACTGCAATCTGCCAACCAGCACTATGGGGTTTAAACAAAATAGGACAGATAAGACTGCAGATTTTTTAATAAAACAATATGTGAAAAAATAACCATCATTTCTACATTACCTCTTTGAGCATGTGACAGATAAAACAGATATTTCAGAAGTGGGTAACCAAAATCTTATGCTAGAATGTATTGTAAGCCTGATATTATTCTACCTGCTGGAATGGAAACTTGCTTGTTTATTTTTGTCTTGTTCTAAGAGTATTTTCATAGGATGCTGAATGCGTGAGACTTCATCTGATTTCAAATGAATCAACAAGCAGTTGTTACAAAAATAAACTCCACAAAGAGGTTTAGCAGCGTTAATGAGAAATTTTCTACCTTCTATACCTACAGTATAAATGTAGATATATTAAGTATATTATGAAATTATTTTTATTTAATGGAAAATAAAATATCATATTGATATGTGCCTGAAGATGAATGTTATATATCGTAATATATCACATCAACTTTCTTTTTACTCTTTTGGGTCTCATTCCTTTTTCTATATCTGTTCTATAAATTGTACCTGTTCTTACGTGGTGCTTGCTTGTATTCTATGTATATAATCACTTATATAACATACAGCTATAAAACAATATAAAGGTGTTTAAAAAAGAAAAAAAAAAGACCTTTCATTTCTTTTAATGTAATTTTGAAGGGACAAAAATCAGACTTGATTTTTATTTCCCTTCTCCTATCCTCTGACGGAACGAAGTAGACTTTGTTCCCATAACTTTTAAATGAGAAGTCAATGCTTTTAACATTTTTTAAAATTTTGTCCTTTTTCATATCGATTAAAAGTAGAGTTTTTTAAACAATAATTGCCTGTGAAAAGTAGTGTGCCTGGTCCACAATGAATGTCTTTGCAGTCGACATGCTTTAGTTTAAAGATGAACAGTTAAGTTGCTGGGTTCACATCTGCAAGTTACTTTATACTAGAAATTGCTTCCAAAAATGTTTGTTACAGGTTGATCCCTACCAAATATTTCCACAGAAACTAAGCTGAAGGATTTTCTCTCTACAGTGCATCTGTAGGCAGTGTGCAAGCAGTATCAGGCAGTGATGCAGGTAATTATCACATGAAGTGACAACTTGATAGCACCAAGAGCCACAATACCTTAACTTTAGTTATATGTATGGGAGTGCTGAGATCCTGTGACAAAAATGAAACTAACTCCTGTCACTTCAGTAAGGAACTAGCAGGGAGATATTGAAAAATACACACACACAAACACAAATATTAGAAGTCCCTGAAGGCTAATGAACCAGTTTCCTTTAGTTGAAATGACAGCATGTCTGCCAAAAATCCAAGGACTCAGTCTATGTTTCTCTCTCTAAAGAAATTAGTCAATCAGTACCTTCACAGATCTGTGAAACAATCTGTCCTGTTTTATATGCCTGTACAAGAATTACTTCAAAGTGATAAGGTTACTGAAATGAAGCCTGGCAAAGAGTTTTACAATAGGGCTGTATGCTGTTAGTGTCACCAGCAGCATGCTGAGAAATGTCAACTGTAATTAAAACCAATCACTTTCAATTACATGCCACATTTGGAAAGGGTGAAAAGTGCTTTTTCTCTATAGCTTTTCACACCTATGAGAACAGATTTTTATTTTTTTTTTAACGGGAGGAAGCTTGCAGTCCTATTTTGCAGCACGTATATCCATTATATCAAATTGCAAAAAAAAGTCACTAAACTACAGCTTCTTTCCTCATCGTGCCACAGCTCTTGTTAAGGCTGCATTTAAGGAGTGCCTCTGCATGTAATTCTGCATATGCGGCACAGAATTTATTTTAAAGATTTGTGGAACACTTTGGCAAAGCATACATTTAGTGGAAAGTGTTCGGTTCTAACTACTGACCTGAATCTGTGCTGAGCTTTGGAAGTAGTTTTGGAAGAAACAAAACCAATTATTTGTAAATGGTGAAAGACTTCTAAAATAAAGGATTTGAATGTTTTGGACTAATTTTATGTAAAGATGCAGTTTCCATTAGCAAAGATAAGAAGAGGATCATGGCTCTGCTGTATCCAGTCCATTTAGCTCTCCATACCTGGCACTGATGCAATAATTTCAACATGATCCTTCTACCTCCTAGGCAAGTATTATAGCAATAGAAGTAGTGAGACTCTGGGATGAAGCTGTCACACTTCATGAGATTTATCACAGGAGCACTCTCTGGAACTTGGATTTTTCTTTCAGTAGAAAATGTTTTTTGGCTACTGTCATGCACATTTGCTTGATCATTAAAAACAAACAAACAACAACAACGAAAAGAACAAGAAATTAAAAAAGTCTCCCAAAGAGAAACATTTGAAAACACCAATGAACCCCTGTAGTCCTTATAATCCCATGTCCTCATCCAGTATCTCGACTTGAAGACAGTAGACCTAAAATCTCTTTTTTCATGGTATGAAAAAAGTACTTTTTGAAGGTCTGAGAAGTGTGGTGAAGATCTGTTATTCTGTGCAAAGCGCATATGCACACACCTTTGCCAAGGCACTTTGGCAGGTCTTGCTGTATGTCAGAAGAGACTGACTTACTGCTGAGAGCTGTCCTGGCACAATTTTTGTAGTTATGCCTGTGCTTCAGACAGTGGGACATAAAATCAAAGTGAAGATAAGATTTTAGTACTATTCTACTCACATATTTACTGGTTTAAAGCCAGTTAAAACCCATTGTTCTTCAAAGTTGGCTTAAGACCAAATACTACACTGGGGGTTGAGTCCTGCTCCCATTGGAATCAATGTCTAAACATTCAACAAACTTTCATTAGGGCCAGGATCTTACTCTACTAGAGTACTCTACTAGAGTACTGGCCTTAGAAATGTCAGCCCTCCTCCCAGGCAATCAGCAGCTTCTAAATACGATAAAGCACTTCCCTTATCTTCTGCTAAAACATTTTGGAAACTGTAGCCTTGGTTAATGACACCTTTCTATTGAAGAAAATTTCTGTCTGCTCCAACATATTTTCCCTTTGTACAATATTTGGCAGTTGCTGTAAAATTCTCACAATTTCAAATGAAAAATGAACTAGGAGTTCTCTTAAAAATGCAGACTGAAGATATAAATATTACAAGAGAATACAGTAATTCCATTTAAGTGAAATATAAAACAAAATTGTTTGACGGATCAAATGTCTGGACTAACTACTTTGAATGTTAAATGTTTCACTTTAGATATAAAATGCTAAACAAAGGAATGAAGAAAATATATTGTGGCATTTTTTTTTTGCTTGTTATTCATTTAATGCATTTCAGACTTAATTCTGTGTTGTCTTTATGAAGTGGCACTAATCAAATGAGAATTTTAAAACTGCCAAAGTGCAAACTCATGCTACCTTAGCATCTACTGATATTTTCCTTGTCTTCATTGCCGTTATATACAAAGAGATAAAATAATCATGCATTTGTTCCTGTATGTTGATTATTATATCACTTCTTCTGGTATGACAGAATATCTTGAGGGAGATCAACATCTTTTTGCTCTAAGGATGAAAAGACATATTTCCTGCCTGAATATAACATCCTCATGCCCTGCAACAGTAACTGCTATAAACTTTGAACTCTGCTATGGGAGCCCTTCATGACATTTTTCTTTCCTGGTGACAAAAGTTAAGAGTAAATGAATTATTGTGCCTCGTTCAACACATATCAAATACCATAAGGGAATCCTTACTCAACACACAAATGTGAATCAAGAAAGACCACAACATACAGTTGCTGTGAACTCTTTTTTATCCATTTTTAGTGGGTTCTATTAGCCCAACAATGAAATTTTTACCTGACTCGTATGGCTCTCCCTGTGTCTTTGAATCGATGAACTTGCTGTAGTGCTGGCCGATAGTCTTGAGTATTCATTTTCCTCTGTTAAACCTAGAACAGAGATGTACTAATTTATAATCTGGCATTTATGCATATTATCCCAGCTGCTTCTGGCAGGAGTTTCAAAATATCTTTACGTGTTTTACTAAATAAGAATGCTAAACATCATATTTTTTCTTGATTATTTATGATCCCTATGCGTACAGAAACCAAAATGAATATTTTTATTGTTTATCAAGTATAAAAAGCATCATAGGTATAGATGCTGGTGTACAGAAGGAGACACTGTACTGAAAGAGTCTATAGATAATGTTACCTATATACTGGCCAGAGATTCCTCCTGCAGTGTGGAAATCCCTGGCTTTTCTCCCTTGGCTCCTTTTCATCACAGAAGCAATGCAAAGGGAATGGAAAGCAGGCCTGTGGTCTGCTTTGAAATTAATGTCTCAGAGTCACTCAGGAAGCCAATAGTAGGGCCAGGATTTACAACTCAATCTCCTCAGTGCGGCACTTACTGCACTGCTGGTACACCCTCTGTGTGGGAATTAGCTGCTCAAAGTTTAGCTGTGTGAAAAGCAGTCACCAGGGTAAAAGAGCCAGTTTGTCTCCTTGTGCAGCCAGGAGAAACAAACATTTCTGTATTGTCATCCTGGAGCAAGGCACTCTGCCCTCATTTCCCATCGCTTCTGCTGGACCAGGACCATCCCCATAGTGCTACCAAGGATCTGAAAGGTGGGATTAAGGGAAGCAAAGGCAGCGGCAGAAACCCGGTGAGGGCATTGTAGGTCTCATTAGCCACTTACAATCTAGACTGGTAGGACTGGTTACCGGTAATTTGATATTGCTTAGTATAGCACATCATCCAGATTTTCACGCTACCAGAGTATGCATAAATAGTATATCTTTACTCCTTCTTTAGTCAACTGAATAGGGATAGGCACCACTACAAGATGATTTGTTCTTTCAAAAGATAGCTGTTTCACTTGTTCTCTGTAAATAATCATCTTTAACAACTAGAAACAGATAATATCTATTCTGAACTATTACAGTAGATAAGACATGTACCTTTCAGATGGCTAAAGACATATTACACGAATCTGGAACCAAATATGTAACTGTTAGATAAGGAAAACCGAAAATTACTCTCATTATTTGCATCTTATACACAGCATACACAGAAGCAATCGAAGCAATTCCAAGTTCAAATGCAATGAATCATAAACTGTTTATGAGTCTATGTACTGTACTGAGAAGTTTGGTCACACAATTGGCATAAAAAATACTGCATGAAATGGATTTTTTTCTTAATTTCTTTTTTTTTTTAGAATTAAAAATGCTGTTAAATGTTTATTTTGATAGCAAAAGCTCTGCATCATTGATTTTGAAACAACTTATTTCCTGAAAACATCAATTGTATGAACAATCATATGAAGTTATCTGATCCTGTGACAGAAATAGAACAAGATTTGTAAAGAGAAGGAAGGCAATTCCTTTAAGTTCCCCTCACTTTCAGTCTCCCACTCCCTTCATATCTTCATAGCTTTTTAGTTAGGACTTTCTAGACTTTTTTTTCGTCATCTGAAAAAAGATTGAAGAAAGATATTCACAAATTTGGCTATTTTTTGTACAGCTACAAACTCATTTGGACTTCATTTGGATGCACACAGGCATTGAAGAAGATAGGGCTCAACAGCTAGGCCAAATCTAGCGAAAATCTAGCATTTCATCCCTTTTCCAAATCATGCAGTCTCATCCTTTCTCTCAGTGCTTTGAACTATGTGTTTATAGTTTCAAGGCGGGTTATTTCTTTTTGAAGCTAGTCTGTGAGGTACTAAGTATATACTGCGGCAAGAATGCTCAAAGTCTCCAGTACACTTGTCTGTAAAATATGCCATATATGAGGTAACACCATTGTAGTATTTTTCCTTCTTATTCAGTTACTGAACAACAATTTATTCACATGAAGTTACTGTGGATACCTCTCAAATAAAGCAATAAGAATACTATCCACATTTTCAATACTAAAGGTCTTTTAAAGTGACTGTTATTCATGCAACTGAAAAAAAAAGATACAATGTGACATACTTTGATTGTGCTAGATCACCATAAATGAAGGAAATTATTTTCCTAGGTCACCAGCATGCTTTCAGAAATGAAATCACTTGCACTCTGTATTTATACACTTTAGGATATACAATACATGGCAGCCTTGATCTAAGCATGAGTTTATCAATGATTTTTTGTTTACAGTATTTCTGTGAAAAGCACTTTGATAAGAAGCCTTATCAAATAAGTAAAGTTTCCATGTACAGCAAAGGCACGTCAGCAGAGACATGGCAAGAAGAGAAATGGTGGGGTTTGGAAAGATAAATGGAGTAGCTGATTACCTGCCGAAAGTTTTCCTTTACATACACCTAAGTAAATATTAGGATACCACAGCTGTGCACTGAATAAGACCTTGCTTAATCTGGCACAAGATTGGAAGCATCAATTTAGTAGGGCAGAACTACGAGAACATATGTTAATCAGAGGTTCAGACTGGAGCACAATTACATCATCTGGACTGGCCTTTCTTGCAGGTATTCTTAAGTTACCCAAAGCAAGTATAATTTGGCAAAAACATTCTGCTTGGTAAAGTTATTACAGAAATTATATGAGGTGAGGAAAACGTTAGCTGAGTACATGGTTCAATAATCTATGGATGGGGGAAGTTAAACTTTTGGAACCTAAGAAATGAACTCAATTTTTTCATACAGTCAAGAGTATGACCTTGTCTCACCCAATGCATATCTGAAAAACAGATATGCAATCTTTTACCCATTTACTCTCCTATGCATTTTCTACATCTTCTCAAGGGAAGATCTCATATACCCAAACTTTAATCTCCTCCCTCCAATACTTCCTTCCACCTCTGCCTGTCTTGTTCTCAGATACCTCTGTTAGAATCCTAACTCTTCAACTAAATAATTAAAATTACTGAAATCTAGATCCCTGGAAATCCAGCAGTGGATCTGGTTCCACAGAACCCATAGTGCCATATGCTATATTACCTCAGGTCTGGCGCCCCTTCACCCCTAATCTCCAATATCCACATTTGCAAAACAACTGCAATACCATAGAGGCTCTGGGTCTTCGCAATAGGGATCATACATCCTATCCCAAAGCTTCTACCCTTCTCCATGAGTCTGCTTACACACAGATTGGAGCTGATGATCAAGTTCACTTGACACATCAGTTGCCATGGCGTGAAAAAGCA
>NW_010583016.1:314627-348527 GCF_000705375.1 Tinamus guttatus | reverse complement strand
ATGGTAGTTTCTTACCACATGACCTCAGCATGCCCCTTTTCTGTCAGATTTCTGATATGACATCTCTCCCATTCTGTGACCTTCTAGGCTGATGTGACTTGCTGTCTGACTTGCTTAGATCTGGAGGAAAGTTTCCACAGATTCCACAGCAGACTGCAGCCTGCAGATGACCTGCCTAGATAGAATGGCTGCTTGAAGACAGCTACAGTTGGATGGGACTAACTCCCCTACCTGAATAATGCATAGGACTCCTGGTAAAACAGGCAGAATCATGACAGCTATTGTATTAAGCTGATCAGCAAAAACTATGGCATCAAAACTACTCAATATAGGCTGATAGCCAGCTATCATGGCAACAAATCCAGGAACTGCCACTGAAACATGGTTGTTTGGGAAGGAAATGCAGGAATCTGAGTTGCATTTATCCCTGGGTATGTCTTTGAGAGAAGATAAGAGGAAATTGGGCACACTTGAACTCTCCTTAGTTGTAAGAGACTTCATAGGATCTTCCAAACCTGCCTGGATGCCACTCTGTGCCACGTGCTCTAGGTGTCCCTGCTTGAGCAGGGGGGTTGGACTAGATGATCTCTAGAGGGCCCTTCCAACCTCAACCAGTCTGTGAGTCTGTGTGAGTCTGTGAGTCATTCTGTAACTGACCAGTTGTGCTGCTGCGTAACTAACCAGATGTGCTGCCTATGAGTCCCTGACTGCCCATCCAATTTGAGGTAAAAGTACTATCATACTGGAATATTGTTCTTCATTCATATCTGTCTCCGTACACAAAGTTTTAAGTGAGGAGAAAAGCAGTAACCAGGGAAGCTTCCCCTGTGACAACAGGGTTGGATGCATAACTCAGAGCAAAATGCCCAGATAGCACAAAGCAGCACAATGCTGTTAGTACAGACACCTCGGCTTCATCTATCTGTTCATCTATGGACAATACTTAGTCTAAATTTCACATATATTGGGTACCTCTATAACACACTTTGTTGTGGGTAAAGTACTGTCTGATATTCGGAGAATTTCTTTCTAGCACTAATCAATGCTTAGGACACCTCAATTACTTTACAGCAACATATATAAAGGGTTATTAGTCTGTGTGCAACTGTGTGTTACTCTATGTTGTAACTGTGTTCCAACAAATAGTTAAAAAGTTCTTCCTTTTAGACTAAAAATTCTTGTAGGTGTGGAAAACTTGTGATGAAGAATTCACATTTTTTAGTACAAGTAGAGGGCTGTAACTACTAATACTAATGATAAACTAGAAAAGTATTACATTATATGAAAAAAAACCCTTTTATTAAAATTCCAAACTAACAGCAATGCTAGGAATTAAACTCTAAAAGCTTCTAAAAGCAGTATGGAAACTGAGCTAGACAGTTTTTTAGCTGTTTAGTAATCATTTTCTAAAGAATTGATCAGGTTATTTTATAAGTAAGATTAAGGTCTTGGTCAAAATGATTATTCTTAGGAGCGGAATGACTTTACATTTCTTGTATTATACTGGACGCCTCAGAGAATGATGCAGACACTTTGCTTCATGACCACAACAGACTAGTCTTATTTAAGAAACTGCTTCTGTACTAACTTATATGAGTAACGCATGGATTTAGATTTTAGCTCAAACAGTATAAAGTAGGTTATATAGTTCCAGTATGTAACAGCGGTTATCAGATTGCTCTATAGTCTATAGTCAGGAGTTTTATAACTCAGTATCAAATATTTAATAACGCATTTTAAATTTTATTTTCCACAAAGCCAGAGGAGTTTGGTATTCCATAACAAAGAAATGAAAATGACTATCTTCCATGGTAGGGAAAAAAAAATGCTTAGGCTGAATCCTGAAATTCTCATACAATCAAAGTCCTCCAAAACTTTCCATATTGTTCAGTCTTTCAATTATAAAGGCTGACTGGAAAACTAGAATTCCATATTACAAAATATAATAGGATCCAGGATCTGATTTTGCTCTGCAGTAGTAGGAAACCAAAGCTCACTTCATTTCTACAACAGTCTGATTAGCAAAATGGGGATTTAACCCTGGAAATGTCACAAACAGTGTTAATTCCTTATCAGTGGGAAACTGACAGACCTAAAGAAACTTTTCTTTTATGCTCTTTTAGTCCACAATGAATGTTAAAGCTATTCCTTATGAAAGCTGCATCAAAGCTAGCAACCTTCCATGAAAAATTTGGGTTTGATGAATCAGTGTTCTATAATGGAAAAAAAATGTCTAACTGGAAAATTTAACTGCAAAACATTTCACCTTCATGATTAAACCTTCCATTTAAAAATAGTTTGAAAAGAATTATTTTACACATATAGGTATTGTGCATGATCAATATGAATAAGCCTGGCTATTGCTGGTTAAATATATGCGAATAAAAAATTTCATGAAAACAGTTGTAAGAATCCAGCTCACCTGCTAGTTGGCCATTTACAAGCAAAGAACTGAAATGTCTTACTAATGTAACTACAATCATTACAAATTATAAAGTATCCTTTCATTTCAAAGCTGAAAGGAACAGAACTCTTGTGATTAAACTCCCAGTTTAAGGGATCTGGGAATAAAATGGTTGCTCTTATAAGAAGCTGATCCCCCACAGGTCCCACTAGGGCACTGGCATATATGATTAAAATCCTATATAGAAAGGAATCAAATACTTGGTCTACCCACAGATTTTACATTAATATAAGAGTATGACTGTTATACATACTGAAAGTATGCTTCTGTCCTCCCCAGATTATTATATTGCTACTTCTCCAAGTGGGGACACACTTACAGGGGGACAAAGATGCCTTTTCTGCTGTTGCAGTACATTCCCGGTTCCACCCAGGAATGAATGTATCTTTACATTGGTATAACTACTCACACTGGAAGAGTTTTCTGCTTTGACTAACAGAGAAAGCAGGAAGAATTTGGAGGATAATTTTTCTTGGCAAGAAAGGATTTTTTTAAATTAAATTTTTAAAATTTGAAAGTCTTGATTTTGATTTTTAAAAAAGCTTCATTTTTCAGTTCAAAATAGTGTAGCTTTCAAGCTGCCTACTGCATTATGTGCAGTTCTCCCCTTAACAGTTAAGGCAATACAGCTGTTCTGCTTATACAAACCGTATAAGTTACTGGTATGAAGGAAACTGTACCCAGCTTAAAGCATCTAGGCACCTGCTTCTCCACATGCCAGCAAAACAAATAGGAAGTTGAGTTACTTTACATGGTACAAGTGTTATATCCTGAGGATTTATGCTTTTATGACCTTGACGGATTTCATTCTTTCGGTCATTATTCTTACACCATTTTGACTACCTTGGTGCAATTATAAACAACTTGCCATTGACTGATAAGGCGTTAGTACCAACAGGAGATCGTGGTTTCCATTTTCTGTCCCATTTGTATTGACTATAGGATCAAGAATCTCACATCCCAGTCCTCAATGCCTCAGTCTACTTACAGACTTGGAGGTAAACTAATCACAAATTTCTCAATGGAGACCTTTCTAGTTCCTTCCCATCCAGCTTTTATAGGCAAGATGCTAACCCGATAACACAAAACTGAGCCCATTTCAGAAAGATGGATATTTCACAGCTCAAAAGATTCTAGATAAGAAGATATAGACAACATATATTAAACTGCTCATTCAAAGAAGTGGTTCAGAAATTTTATGTTAGAAAAGCTTTAGGATTAAAACTGCTTACCATTTGACACTGAATTTCCATTTTCAGCAGTCACAGAACTGGACAGTGGATTAGATGACTGAGTTCCATGGTTGTTTGCATTTTTATCCTGGGCTTCTGATCCAACATCTGATGTATTTGGATCTTCCCTGCTTCTCAGGTTAAGATTAGTTTCAACACCTGATACAAAGAGAAAAAGGTTGTCAGTTTCCTATTTACTCTTGTTTTTTTCAAATATAAATAGGCAGAGATAACATCTAGAAATCAAATTACTTATATAGTTAATCATTACAGTCACTAGACCAGTGATAAATATGGAAGGTCTAAAACAGTGATTTTAGTAAGATTTTTTTTTGGAGGGTTAGACATGTAGCCTTCTAAAATTTATGAAAGACTTTTACAAAATCTCATTCGTAGTGTTTATTTTCCCCCAAATATTAAGAGATAAAGCAACAAAAATATTTTTAATGCTTCTATTTTAGGATCTATTCTATTTATATGAATTCACATATTGTTGTCATTACTGCAGTCTGTCTTTTACCATTGCACTATGTGATGTGAGCAACAGCCAAAACAACTATGAGTTTATTTTTTTGTCTTATCTCCTCCCAGGAGGATTGAAGTGGCCTTTGATAGAAAATCATATCCAACTAGATTCTCCCCAGCAGTGCCTCCCTCTGGGCATTATTTACCCTGCCTAAGGGCTCTCCACTCATCAACTGTCATTTTCTATATAGATCTGGGTTTTCATGTCACAGTCTTTTAATTAAATCTCTTCAAGACATCAAGGAGAGCCCTCATCATGTAGGAGTTAACAAGCTGCATTCAGCATACAAAATTTTTGCCAAAAAAAGAAAAACTCTTCTCTTTGCTGATGGCAAAACATCTACTCGCAGCAATACAGTTCACAGCAAAGCGCCCTGAGCTGGCTCTGAGCTTGCCTGGCTGTGTCAGCTCAGTGTACAGTAAGAAATAGTGCATGAGGTGTGCCCAAGTGGTGCTTCCTATTGCAGTTCAGAGGCTTGCGCGCTAAGATACAGAACGGTGAAAAGACGTCACATGGCAGTGGTGAGGATGGTAGGAAGGAGCTGCAATTTAATCCTGACATCCTAAGCTTTCCATGCTCCACTCCTGTGTTGCAGAACTGAATTCTTATTATCTCCATTTAAGCTTTCCTAACTCATTCCACCTGCTATGAAGGTTCACAGTTTTTTTTGCAGGTCTGGCATATGACTGACCTGGGTACAAAGGCTCTCACTTATCAGCATTAAATGGAAATATTTATATTCTGTGACAGATCTCAAAAAGCTATTCCTTGATTTCTGTTAGTTCCCTCTAAGCTTTGACATAATAACAGCAAGACACAAGTGAGATCAAAAGGTACAAGTAGTCTAACACGTTCCTGGAGAGCACTGATGATAACTTTCTGACACAGAAGATGGAGGAACCAACAAGGTGCAGCATGTTGCTGGACCTTGAGCTGGTGTGCTTGTTAGAGATGTGAAAGTTTGGGGCAACGTTGCCTGCAGTGACAATGAGGAGGTGCCGGTCAGAAACCTGCAAGGAGGAAGCAGGACAAAAACTAGAATTACAAGCCTGGATTTCAGAAGAGCAAAATTTTGCATATTCAGGGACCTTCTTGAAAGAATCTCATAGGATAGGGACACAGAAGAAAGGGGGTCCAAGAGAACTGGGTAATATTCAAGCTTCCCTTCTTTCAAGCTGAAGATCAGTGCATCCCTAAGAGTAAGAAGTCAAGCAAAGGGGGCAGGAGACATGCATGGATGAGCAAGGGGATCCTGGCCAAAGGAGGAATAAGGATTTCCTTCCTCTGTTTGTGTTTGGCCAGGATCCCCTTGCTCATACAAAAGGCAAAAGCAGGGACAGGCTACTTGGGAGGAATATAGGGACTTTATCCAAGTATGCAGGACTAGGAAGGCCAAGACCTATTTGGAGTTTAATCTAGCAAGGAATGTCAATGACAGTAAAAACTTCTTTAAATACATCAGAAATAAAAAAGGAATACTAGGGAAAATGTGGGCCTGCTACTGACTGGGCTAGGGGCCATGAAGATGAAGGATGCAGAGAAGGAAGAAATATTGAATGCCTTCTCTGCTTTAGTCTTTAGGAATTTAGGAATTCCAGACCCTATGAAGAAAGTTTGGAGGATGGGACACTTTCCCTTTGTGGAGGAAAATTTGGTTAGAGATTGCTTAGGCAAACTTGATATCTGTTTCCGTGGTCCCTGATGGGATGGACTCAAGAGTGCTGAGGAAGCTGGTGGATGTCATTGCTAAGCTACTCTCCATCGTCTTTGAAATGCCATGAAGGTCAAGGGAAATTCCTGAGGCCTGGAAGAAAGCAATTGTCATTCTAGTCTTTAAAAACAGCATGAAGAAGGACCCAGGGAACTATAGGCCATACTTTCCAGATTGCTGGAAAGTAGATCTGTGGAAGACCTGGGAGAATAAGGACCATGTGTTGACCATGAGTCAGCAATGACCATTGACCATGAGACAGCAAATGAGTCAACAATGTCTTGTGGCTAAGAAGGCAAATATGTGGGTCACATTAGGAAAATGGCCAGCAGGTCAAAGCAGATAATCATCTCCCTCTACTCAGCCCTGATGAGGCCAGATCTGGAGCACTGTGTCCAGTTCTGGGCTGCCCAGTAAAAGGCAAAGTCCAGTGAAGGGCTACTAAAATGACGAAGAGACTGGAGCATCTCTCATATGAGGAAAGGCTGAGAGCTGAGACTGTTCAGCCTGGAGAAGATTGAGGCAGAAGGGGGAAGCAGAAGGAGAGTGGGTGGTGGCGAATCTAATCAGTGGAAGTATCTGAAGGGAAGGTATAAAGAGGATGGGCCCAGACTCTTCACTAGTTCCCAGTGATAGGAGAGAGAAAATGGGTACAAAATGAAAAACAGGAAGTTCCATCTGAATATGAAGAAAAACACTGCTGCAAGGGTGACTGAGCGCTGTCCATAGAGGCTGTGCAGTCTCCATCCATGGAGATATTCAAAAGCTATCTGGACACGATCCTCTGCAACTTGTGCTAAATGACCTTGTTTGAGTGGGGGAGATTCACTAGATGACCTCCAGAGGTTCCCCCAACATCACCCACTCTGTAGTTCTGTGAAAAACATCTTTTTCCTTACCAGAAAACATCTTTATACTCTACCTGCAGGTTTCAGACTGAATGTTGAATGGGTGATTGATTTATTAGTTCCATGCCTAACTGAAAAATGGATCACAAAGAATGAAATTTTTTTAGAACAAACTACGGAAATGGAAATTTTGGTTGACTTGAAATATTATTTAATATTTCATTCTTCAACTACACAGCTGTCTTGAAAAGTCAAAAAGTTCATTTCCAAGCTGTCAGAATATATAGCATTTCAGTGTTTTTCTCTCCCTCCCTTGCCCTCATTCCCTGATCATTATTTTATGCCAGATTCAACTGGAGTGTTTCAATTGTACTATTTCATAAACTGCATATTTAGGCAAATGTGCTATGCACTGAAAAAAAATAGGCCAGCTCTATCCACAGTAACTGATTTGGAAAGGGAGTTAGAACCCAGAGTTTGAGATGCAAAATGCGCACAGTACAATTATAAGAGCGTGCCTGATTTAGCTTTCGTACAAGCAAGTTGACTGCAAAATGTATCTTTGCAGCTCATATTAAATTTGTCTGAAAAGGAAATGTCACTTTCAGATGTTAATAGTCAGTGCACTTGCCTATAGATCATAATCCACCTACATAATTACTGTGCCACCTCTAACATCAAGAGTCTCGGAGGAAGTGATTGGGATCCTTATTTTTCTTGATATCCAAAAGATTTATTGATTTGTCTGACATCTGCAATTCATCTAAGAACATGTAAGCAGAAAGACATTTTCTTGCATCCCTACTTTGCAAATGTCTTTTGTTTCATAGGTACATTGACTTTTTTTTTGTCAATCAAGAAGGGAAAAAGATTACTTTTTCTTTTTTTTTTCCTTTATATGTGTACTCTGCAATACTACAACGCATTGTGGACAGTTAAATCCAGCTAAAACATCATCATAAGATGGCAAAAACAAATACTGGACTGATAGGTGGTATATCCTTTAGGAAAGCTGTTTAGATACAGATTTGTTATCCCATTTGCTCTATTCAGTCATTGTAAGCACAGCGTGCCTTTATTTCCTAAAGAGAAAAGAGTTTCCTAAGGAGTTTACAGTGTCTTATTCCCTCAACATAATCCACATGGTGGAAAATAAGTCTTTATTGTACTTCAAAATAATCTGCATTATATAAAGGTATGTTTAATACTTTTCTGTATGTAGACATTTTCAGATCCTCTTTGGAGCTGTTGTGAGCTTTTTTTTAAAAAAAAACATAACTCCGTATGTTGGGTAACTTATAAAAGAACTCTGAAGAAGACAGAGTGTATTTCTAGACAACAACTACTGTTTATTTATTTTGGACTTTGTGTAAAGTGGATGTGCTTCTTATGAATATTTTTTCTATTAATAGCATAACAAGAGGATGTTTTAATCAGGCCTAACCAGATCTAACTGGATCCATCCTGTCAACTTTATGTAGGGTTGTAGGGTAATCCAAGTTGGAAAGGACTTTGGGATGTCTCTAAATCCAATCCTCTACTCTGACCAACGTCAGCTGTGAGATCAGACCATGCTGCTCAGGGCTTTGCCCAGTTGGGTCTTGAGAATCTCTAGGGATGGTGCCTGCACCTCTCTTCTGCGCTCTATGGCCCATTGCTTGACTATCCTACTGGTGAGAAAGTTTCAATACACAGCCTGAACCTCCCATTTGCATTCAAGACCCCTGTATCTTGTCTTCCTGTCATGTATCGTTGTGAATGCCTGGCACTATCCTCTCGCTGCCTTCCTCAGAGGTGCAGGAAAGTGACTGTGGGGTCCTTCAAAGCTGTCCATGCCCCAGGCTGAACAAGCCCTGCTCCTTCAGGCTGTGCTTCCATTAACACTGCCCTGGATGCCACCGGCTGCCTCTGCTGCCAGGGCACGCTGCCAGCTCATGCCCAGCTCGCTGCCTCCAGGGCCTTTCCTGCAAAGTTGCACCCCAGCCAGGCTCTCCTCAACCTACAGTGGTACAAGTGATTTTTTTTCCCAATAGGCTCTAACATATTAAAATGCCCTGCCTTCACCTTCAGACCTCTCTGTCCTCCCTACCCACTACCGCCCAAAATCTCTGAGCACAGCAAATGCATCTCACATAATGCTGCACTGCACAGCATTCATCTTAGATATGAACACTGTGGGATATTCTAAAAGATACATGGAAGCAGTCTGGTAACTTTAAGGGCTTATGGGAAAATACCCATCAAATACTGCTCTGAAATGTATTTCAGCCTCATGTCTTTTTGACCATCTGATAGAAGAGTTTGAATTTCTCTCTATATTTCCAAATCCCCCCTGCTGCCTGGAATCTGTGCAGATAAAAATAGGTACCATTCCTTATCTACTTTCTGAAACAGTCACAAATGGTTAAGGGGAGAGGAAAAGAAAAAAGCTATGGTTCCAATAGTTGCCATATATTCACCAATCTGCTGAATATTAGCTCTTTGTTCAGACCTGCATTCTTCTGTTTTAGCCAGATGGATTATCTCCCAGAAGTTTCCATTTTATTTTAGTAGCAATGTCTTCACAGTTGCCAACTCATAATAAAAGTTATTTGTAGAGTTATCCATGCCTACTTGTGAGAGACTTGCTACAGAGAGGTTTCAGCTGCAAAAGCATGGTGGGAGTTCATGATTGTAAAAGAAAGACAAGCTTCAAGCGAACACCTACTGACTATGTGCAACAGTGAACATTGCTTGGGATGTTATTTGGTAAACTGACGTTACCAAAAACATATCTCTTATTCTGCCATATTTCACTCTATTTGTAGCTAGTGAGGATACAGATTATAAAAAGAGGATTCTAACTTGCCCCTCAGTTGTAGCATAGTCAATAGCTGGAAGCAATCTCATGTATATATGTATAGCACTTCCATCCAGAATATGACAAAGCAAAGTGTAGAAACTGTTTCATGCAAGCAAGCTCTGTGTTCCCATAATTAAACCCATAATTAATTACATTAACAGTACTTGTAAATTATAAAGGAATAGTCATACAATAGAGGCAGCTTATGAAATCCCCATTGGTACACTATTCGCAAAGTTCCTGGAAAAGACTGTGTTTAGAACTGATGACAAAGTCGTAAGACACAGAGTGTGCTGAGGTTTTGCTTATTTTGGAAAGAAGAATCAGAGTACAGCAATCACAGAATTGATTTAATAAATCCATTTTTTAATTATTATTTTCTGCTTTATACTTTGAATAATCATCTCTCTCTTAAAATTTAAACACATTTAAAGTCTAAATGATCTCACTTCTTTCTCAAAAGAGCAAACTGACTTCATCTAATTGAGCTGAAAGTCCCAAACATCCTATTATGAAGTTTTTTTTTCTTTGTCTTTCAAACATAAAATGTAGAAACATCATTCCAAACACTAAAGTTATTTTTTCAAATAGGATTTAGGTTGAATTAATGTTATTCTCATCACATTACAAAATGAACTAATATTAGAACCATCCAGATGACAGATTAAACTGCAGTACTGAAACATTTTGAGAAAACATTTATTATTTTTTAAAAAGAATTATATATTTAGCTTATTTAATAAAGTCAAAAGCAAAGTATAAGTATAAATTGATCAGTTGTGGACTGATTGATACTAGTATTTAGGTGGACTCTCCATAGACTCTTCATGTAGCAAGACATGAAAAATCAGAATGTTATTAAAAATTCAATCGTAACTGACTTGGTTGGATTGTATTTTTCTTCACTGTCGATGCCTTTTTTTTACTCTCCTCTCTTTAAAAGCAGGCATATCCATAACTTACATGTTTCCCCATATGTTCCTTTTACAAATACTTCTCCTTGTAGCATTTAGCATTCATTTAAAGTCTGAGTAAAAACCCGTTAATAGTGACAGAAGGCCTCCATCGCATTCAGTAGGTTTTGGATCAGATTCATGCTTACCTTAGATGCTTTGTACAGCAATGCCAGTGCACTAAGGGATGCATAATACAGGGCAAACCTAGTGCGCCTCTTGCTTTGTGTTTGCTAGTCATTTAAATGTGATTAAAACTATTCCCTGGCTCTGAGGCAGATGATTAGAGAGACCCAGGGCTGTGCTATTAAACCTCCTTTCTCTCCATGGCTGTATCCAAATTGTCTCCTGGGAACTGTCCCTGGCCATTTCCTGAGCCTTGCCCAGGATCTGTCTGAGCAGCTAGTCTGTCTTGCTCAAAACCATGCCAGAGTCTGCTCTAAGCTTTAACTGCTCAGATGATTGAGCTGGAATACCCAGGACATTCCCTGGCACTGCCTCATTGACTAATAGAGACATAGCCCTTCGCCTTGGCAGCATTAGCTGCCACTGTTAGAAAAGAAAAGAAAATCTGCATCAAAGGAGAAAGTGACCAATATTAAGTCCATCTCAGGAAATAAATGAATAAATAAATAAAACAAATAAATAAAGAGAAGGATGCTCAGACTGGATGGGACTAATAGGGCACTGAATTGCTATTCAGTCTATGCTAAAGCTGCCACATGAAGAGTTTCATCCTGACTGGTATTACATAACATGTGAGAGAGCAAGTCACCCTAGCTTTCCTCTAGCGTTAATGAAAAGAAATATACCCCTCGTGATTGCCTTCTGTCTGGACCACTCTCTCAAGGCACATGTTCCTTTTCATTAATTAAACAGAGAACTTAAGCTGAGTATATTCCCAGCTGAGGAATTTCAGTGCCAGAAGCTAGGCAGGTACTAAACTAGGAAACAATCTCTCCTACTCCGCAAAACATCAACTCCAGAAACCAGAAACCACAAACGCTGTACAAAAAGCTTAAAAGCTTTGCCACAAAGGAGCCAATGCTACAAAAACATATAACACAGTTATGAAAAAAAAAAAAAAAGCATGGGAGAAAAATAAGACTTTCTGTAAAACACAATCAATACATGACTTTCATCTATTGCTATCATGGACCAGAGCTAGTTACACTTTATGAATTGTACAAGTAACTGTGAATTCTAGAAAACACTTCAATTCCAGTAGAGAAATTAATGTGCTACTAGAGAAGAAGTGTTTTGCAGCTTGGCTAGCAAGGCATCTAAGAACTGAATAGCTTGACTTTCTTGAAACCTATGACTTGTGTCCAGCAAAACAAAAATTTCAAATCAAGCAGCTTGTCACAATATACACGAATATTAGAGAAGTGATGAATCCTCTTAGCCGGCATATGGAATAAAAGACCTCACGGACAGCAGGGATATGCGCTCTGGGAGAGTCAGGAAAATGCAGAACCCTAGTGGCCAACCCTGAATGTTTGTTACGTTTACCGTGGTAGCTGGACACACGTACCGAGAAAAAAAAAAAAAAATGATGATGACTGCACAAATTAGGCAGATATTTTCTGATGGGGGAAAGGAAGAGGAAGGTTAAATAAGAACAGGTCATTTTATTTTGGTCCCAGTGTTTACTGCTTGGTCTTGTTGCACCTTGATAATTTCACTTGGCATTTCCTGTTTTGCCCTGACCTGGTACTCAGAAATTCCTTGTCAGTGTGGCTTGCTAGCTACCCTCGGCACATGTTGCCTGAGGTGTCCTTTTGCTGGATGAATGCGTATTGCTTCAGATTAGTTCAGTTTACCCACACGCAGTCACACTGTGACCTGCTGTAGCATGACTGTTTACTTTGTCTGCCGAGAGCTGGAGGCAAACAGATGCATCTTATTTGCTGAAAGAAATGGAGCAGGATGAAGACCGTCAAGACAGGATTCCCCCAGCCCATTAGTGTGCACTGTGTGTCTCGCCCTCATCGCGGTGCTGCTGGCTGCCACTGCTGCACGAGGCAAGAATTATTCATTGATTTATTTCACCTCACAAAGCCCGCCTGCAGAGCAGCCATTCTCCAAGACTTTTTTCCCCCCAGTGATGCTCCGAGGATAAGCAACAACAAATTTGTATCATTGCTTCCAGTACCCTCTCTCTCAGAGCTATCAGACTGTGTTACAAGCTACTCCCGAAACTACGTTCTTAAATGGAGCAAATAAATACGGCACAAGGGGAACAGAGAGCGATCTGCTTTGCTCTGGGAAGGCGCAACTGTGGAAATGGTGCATGAACACCAGGAAGCAGAGAGAGGTGAGGAAAGCCATGAGGAATTTAAACTGACAAAACCAATTCTGTTGGAGGTAAAGAGCTCCTCTGAAGATTATAATATATCTCTAAAGAATGTTAAGGTGATAGTGATCGATCAGAGTTCAGAAGGGAAGGCTGGTAAAAAGAAGGTTGCTCGAGCAAGTGCTTTAACTCCAAGGTCTGGTCCAGCCCTTAGGAACCATCAGCTCAATTCCTCCTTAGTAAATGACGTTACAGTATACACCTGGAGCTGAAAATGTTAAGGAAGGTTTCTTCTGCTTCACCTCTGATGGACTTGTGTTGGTCCACTCCTGTTCCATGTTAGGAATGTCTCAAAGCCATGCAAACTTTCAAACTTGGTGTGGGAGATAGACTTTCTCACTGTTTCTCACTGCCTGGAGGACCTTGGATTGTTTGAAACAGAGCAGCTCCCAACTTGAGAAGACTGCTGCTGAAGTGGAGAAGACGACCCTCTTAAATGTTGCAAATGATGAAGAATAAAGAAGAGAAGAATCTCTTCTGCTTAACAGCGTTTACACTCACTCTTGGAACACTTTACTAAGGCAGCAGGTACAACAGGGTCTGACAAGCATACATGTTTCAGAAAATGGGGCTTTTCTTCAACCTACCTGGTCTATGACCTGATCTCTGCAGAGCTTTCTGAGGCCAAATAAATAGGTTAGGTTAAATAAGCCACAGAAGTAAGAAGGAACACAGCACTGCTTAAGACACGTTCTTCCCTTAGAAGAAGCATCATTCTCCCTCCATTCCCCCAGCTTTTCACGTCTAATATGGAAAAAGCAGCTGATTTTGCTCTGTAATAGTTCTGTTTACTGTTAGATATGTTTAAATGGCTGACCAAAGAGGCTATTTCTTGTGTTTGTGTGGTTAATAAACTGCTGGTGTGCTGGAAAAGGAGGAGGCAATTTGTTGAGAAACACAGCTTCCCTTTTTTAAACTGTTTTCTTCTCACAAATGTGGATAAAACAGTTCTTTTTGAAGACAGGCATTTAAGTTTGTTTACTTTTGTGTGTGGTATCTCAGTAACAGAACAGCCATTACTTCTGGGCTTCAGCTGCTGTTGGAAGGAATTATATGATGAGACACTGTCTCAGCCCTCCTCCTCCTCAAACACAGTTGCAAATACTGTGAAAATAAACAAACTGAAAGCAAACAAACAAACAGACAGACAGGGATTTGCTACTGCCAACAGCATCACATCAGGTTTCGCCACAGAATAGTTCTACAGAGATTTTTCAGGATCTCTGTCATACCAGCTCTGGCACTGACTTCACCACAGAAGTCTTAGTACAATGTGGCTGGATTGGGCAGAAGGATTGTTTATGTGAATTCTAGGGATAATCTAGGGAATATGGTTTGGTGACCTGTACTGCAATTCACCCTGTCAACCAGGGACAGGTATTCTGGAAAACACCTCAGACAATGTTCCAAGTTTTGAAAATCAGTCTCCCAAATAGCAACTGAATTTACAGATGTTTATTTAGTTTGTCTTTATATTCTTTTGAAGGGATAGAGTGATGGTAAATGGCATGTCCATATACCTCCAAGCAAGATCATATGGCTTTCACAGAGGCCGTGTGGTAACCATCTGTACTGCACATAAATGTAGCTAAAAACTGTCACTACATACTACTAATACATCAGCATCATACTGGAACCAGTCCTTACAATAAACTAGAAGAACAGTGCTAAAATAATTTAGCATTGAACTTCAGGGATAAAATCTATTTAATATGTTTTTCCTTTAAAAAGCTGCCCTACACAGAGGATAGTAATTTTAAAACAAAACAAAAACTCTCGCCAGAACAGTCCTGAACCTGAAGGCTCATTTATTATCTCATTCAGTGGTGCATCAAGGCAGAAGGTGGATGCCCCAAATCTCCTATGGATCCTACTGATACAGTGCAGCTGTGATGAGACAGCATGAGGGTTGGGGCACCCCTGCGTTTCTGACCGCATCCATTTCCCAATCTCTGTCCTGTTTTCTCTTGCTTCTCCATCCTGATAGACACATATAGATCATATAGATCTTTATAATCTCATATGATGATTTGCACAAGTTCCACCAAGAACTTGCGGTAACCACTGAGGGGCTGCCCTTGGACACCTGAGCTGGCAGGTTTAGAAACATCTCTGTTTATAGCAGACACAAGCGCATCTTACATGCTCTAGGTGACCCTGTGTGTGCAGGGGGGTTGGACTAGATGATCTCTAGAGGTCCCTTCCAACCTTAAGCATTCTATGATCTTTGGCTGCTTTGCGGACGTGCCTCTATACGACACACCGACCACTGTGCAAGTGGCCACTTTTGACACTTATGTCAAAAAAGTCAAATCTTCTCCTTGTTACTATTTTCAATAAAACAAACAAACAAACAAACAACCCCTCTAAATCTCTACCTGAAGGCCTAAAGTCATCATTGCAAGTGGGATGTTACTAAAAACCTTTGGGCTTGAATTCTGACTTAGCTGAACCACTACAATGCATCTATTGTGCTCCTGTTGCATGCAGGATGAAGAGACATAAAATAATTCAAATCCAAGAGGGTCTAACCAAAAAGGAAATTAGCTTAGAAAAGGAATGCCTGAAAATCTCAGAAATGGACTATGCAAAAGAGAACAACAACAAAAATCTGTGTTGGGTATGAACATGAGAACACCTGCGCTGGGTCAAACCAAAGATCTCCAGGATCCTTTTCTGACAACTGTAGATAGAGCATAAGACCAGGTCAAAAGTATTTCCTTTGTGACCCTGGGATTTCACAGCCTCCTGCATACTCTACTCTTTTGGATGTGTGGCGGGGGCTGTTTTAACTAAAAATACTTAAATTGTAATATAAATATATAAAGGTTTAGGACAATATGAATTCATTTTTCACCTGAAATATAAATTAATTTTGATTTGTGTTTTTCTAATAACCTCCAGGTAAAAAAAGATGTCTTTAGTATTCATACACAAAGCTTATCATGTCACAAAAGAAAACCAAAGCAAATAACACCTTATATGATTTTAGGCTGTAAGAACAAAACAGTGAAATTGGCCTCCACCTCACGGAAAGCTACAGTGATTTTTTTTTTTTGGATAGAAATCCAAAATTATCTCCTCAGCAGAAAAAAATACTGCTTTTCAGAAATTCTGTAAAAGAAATGGAGAATTATGCTTGGTGTAATGTGTTTAACTTTAAACAATAAATCTTTTCTATAACAAATTACGCAGAAAAAGGCAAATATATAGATGGAGAGACTACAGATTAAGGAGACTTTTTAAGATGGTAAAAAGTTCATAATATTAAGTGAACAGGAATGAAGTGTAAGAAGCATTTCACTAGTCTCTTTTATCCCATTTTCCTGCTGTAGTAATGAAAATCACAGTTATTTCTCCAGGATAAAAAAAAAAAAAATTACCTGCACAGGACTCTCTGGCCTGTATTGCAATTGCACTGTCAGCAGTTTGATCTTCTCTTTGCTCTTTTCTACATAGGGCATCTACAGCTAGCCAAGCAAGGGGCTTGTTTATGACTCATTGCAGCATTAAGCTCTTATTGGCATTTTTCCCACTTCTTTTGGCGAATGTAAAAAAAACTGAGATTCAGATCGAGGGCTGTAAGTAACCTATGGTGAATCAGAGTGATGACTTTTCTATGCTTAGATATCTAATCTGAAAATTAGTCATAGAAAGTCATCCTTATTCCTTGTCAATTAAGGCAATTATATAAACAGGTTTTAATCCCTCTCAGAGAAGTGTTGTGAAGCCTAATTCATTAAAGTTTTAATGCTTTGAGAATCTTACCTTAAAGATGTTACAGAAGTGCAATGCCTCATGTAATCATTTCTCTAGCTTTTTCAGGCAAAAGAAAATGAAAAGTGACAATGCAGATTTTAAAATTACTTATGTTTTGTAAGTTGTTAAAGTTTGCCACAAAGAAAGTAAAACTATTATATTGCATCAATATAACGTAGGAATTCTAAGATGCAGATATGAATATTATCTTTATTAAGTTGCTTAAGAGGAAAAACTGAGTGGCTTAGAGGATAAGGACCTAGGATTTCATCTCAGAAATCCCAGTGATAATTTAATTTGCAATCCACTACTGAGAAGTTAGTTGCAAAACAGTAGTTTAATCTGTTGATCAAGGGAATTTATTTACCCACATCCTTGCCTTTGTTAGGATAGTATTCCACATTCATATACAATAAATCCTGTAATTTTCCAAACCTGAGCCAATTGCATTTGGCATGATTATGTCATAACTAGGTACAACTAAATATCTGTATCTGTCAGTTGCAACTCTTTTCCTCTGACTTCCAGTGCTTAAATTGGAGTTGATGGAATAACTCACTGATTTGTAAAGTTGCCTATCTTGAAAATATTTCTCTTAGAAAGCAGATACAGGAGGCACTCAGAGAATTAATGTATGTCAAAGATATCAGGTAAACATCTCATTAATAGTATTGATATATTGTTATTAGTCTGCTGTTTGTACACCTTTGACATTACTACTATGTAGGTGGCTAACCTTTGGAAAGGTTTGGAAAGGAGTGGATCGCTGAAGCATGTATTGACCTGCCCATACAGGCCTCCTTATATTGAAATTTTAATGACATCTGAGGAAACTTTCAGTCCCATACGCTGAAGAGTTAGATAAAGGAAAGGTCTTCCTAATTTTATTTCTTAGGACTTGGGCACTTAAATCTTTGTGGCAAGTTTGCACACCTTCTTACACTCAGACTCAGAGGCTCGCGAATTATCTATGCAAGCTTTTTCTAAACAAAATGAAGCACAGAAGGCTTTATCTTTATAGTATGATTGTGAGCAAATTCTCTTAGGTTAAGAAAAAAAACATATTTAATTTGCTCAGTATCCTTGTGAATATGTATATATGTATTTGTATATATATATATATGTGTGTAGGTGTGTGTGCCTTGTATACATATTTATCCCTTAGCCATATGAATAGTGACTCTGCCAATGTGAGTGGATGTAGCACGGATGATGGAGCGGGAATTACTCAATCTTTTGTTCTGAAGTTGAAACTATTCAATTTTGCATGGAATGGCTTATTAACTGTATCAAATCAAGAGAAATAGCACTATAACCTAGCAGTTTGAGTACTCATCCAGGCTTAGAGGAACAAAATTCTGTCCCTGCTCCACAAATACCAAACATGAAACATGTAAACGTAATTGCAGACAATTTCTTTTTTGACGTACAATATTTTGCAAGAAATTGCAAACTTTGTGATTCTATCACTGCTCGAACATCTCGATGCTACTATTGCATACTACTGGATTAAAAAAAAAAAAAAAAGTCAGATATGTCCAAGGTAAGCTGGCAAGTAATGAAAGTTTTTGCCATTTAATTATTGTTTTGTTGCCTGTGGGAAAGAAAGGTGATCTTGATTCAGTTCACAATAAGCCAGCAGTCCATCACAAAACCACGAATCCATTTTAATGCCATTCTAGATGATCTTTTCCCACAGACGTGTCAGGAGGCACAAGGATATCATTGTTCTCAGGCCTTGAAATTACTCCTCCAGGTAAGAAGGAGGCATGCTGGAGGTCTGCCCGTATTGCACTTTTATTGGCAAAGATGCTTTTATCTCCAAGGTTGATGAACTGGTATAGAAACTTATTGATTTCCATAGAAAGTTTTCCTTGACCTCAAAACGATCCACAGTTCCATTTCCTATTTTGAGTTCAGGTTGTTGGTATGTTATGACTTATGTTAATAAGCAAAATCACTCAATATTATAGAAGGCTGCTCACAAGATAAGACCAGGAAAACTTCTAGCTTTACATAACATGGTGCCATGGTGCCGCTATTGCTTGCCATTTTATTACACTGCATTAAATGTTAAATAAAAGCTAACATTTATTCCAGCTGCTTCCAGAATGGACTGAAAACAAGCACCACACAACATGGTGAACTGTAAAAACTCTTCACACATTCAATTTTATTTCTTTGTTCCTTCCAGTCCATCTACTCATCATTGAGCTATTCATATGTAACAGCACTTAGCTATACAGTAGCTCCCTGGCTCATAAAATATTAATTCCTTTTTTTTTTTTTTTTGTATATCCTTCTTGAACTTTGATCTTTCATATTTAGTGTTGCTTTGATGAAATATTTAGAAGTAAAATATTTTCCATGTGAAAAGTAAATTCAGAGTTTTTAGATGGTAGGATCTGTTAATGTACTAGCTCCAACCCACAAGAGACAGAGGTTGAATTCTATCCCTGGTCATGTTTAGTTGAAAATTGAGTTTATAGAAATTCTCAAACCCAAAGCAACATTTGTAGTATATGATAAAAGTAAATCTGCTGGTCTGGCTGGAGTGGGCTTACCATACTTACTCAGAAGGTATATACAGTGAACTTTGAATAGTTGCATGGAAACAGTTCACTTCTTTAAAATCTTTGAGTTACTTCTCAGTGAATAGGATGTCTTATTGATATAATATAACAAGACCCCCAACATAAAAATACCTTGACCATATTCACTGACTTTTATTGTTATCTGTTAATTTTGCCAAAGCAAACAAACCCACTGTAACATCTCCTTTACATTCTCATGCATTCATATATTTAAATAACAAACAAGGCTTTCTTTTGAGACTGAAAATTGATGAACTTCGGATTTGCAACTCACAAGGGAATGAATTCAGCAGTGAAAGAAATACAAGGTCCAACGAATGATTTTTCAAGGTCTGGAACATCCACAAGGGCTCTATTTGCAGTGTTTTCTCTGACGACTGGTACAAACCTTTTTTTTTTTTTTTTCCCTATGTTTGAGATCATTGCCTCCTTGTCATATTTGATTGAAAGAGGTCAATGGCTGCCAAGGTTCCTAGCCAGAGAGTGACAGGCCAGCACACATACAGATACATTCATATCCAGAATAAGCTCCAGCCCCCGATTCTCCTCTATTATATCTACGCAAATCAGAATATGTTACTGAAATCAATGAGTAGGACATATATAAGGAAATAGATAGTGGCAAAAAAGACAATCTATCTCATTCTCTTTGGCATTGTACTTCAAAAATGGGGCTTCATATCTCCCATTTGGAACATGCTACACACAGCAATAAGGACAGGTAGAAGTGAAGAGGCAGAGAAAATAGTCTGGAGTGTCTGTCACACTGAACTTTAAATTCACAACATTTTGAGAACTTTAAATTCTACTATGCTAACTATTTAGATGTTCCTTATCTCCAGCGGAGAGATAAATGTGGGAGGATTCCAGCTTTCAGAATGAATGCCTAGTTTATAGTCTAGTTTGATGACTAGATATTTAGCTTTAAATGGACAAACTTAGGTTAAAATCATCTCATCCTTACAGAGCACCTAAAATCTTTATATATCAGGATGAATTTTTGTAACTCACAGGATCTATATATCTTATAGTAATATCATCATATCCTCCATTATCTGCACAAGGCAAAAAAGTAGCTAATATGATCTGAGGAGTGTGTTTTCAAAAACTGTTAGCAAAATGGAAAGCTTTGTTTTGTTTTTTTATTGTCGTTTTCTTGCACCAGGTACAAAAGATGTTCTACAGACAGCTGAAAGCCAACTAAATATGTTGGTATGTACATTAGTATATGTGAGCAATAGGAAGAGTTAGAATAAAAGGACAGCACAGGGAAATAGAGCTTGTGGCAGCATATTTGTCTCAGGTTTAATTAGGAGAAGAAATATGGCAGTATTATCAAATTCACACTTTCATGGAAATTAAATAATGTGATCTTAAAATATGTTATCTTCCAGGAAGCTAGTAAAATGAAATACTATTATATATTTCATTCAAGGCATTGCTATGGGCTGATACCATAGTTTTCACATCATCTGACATACATGCTCGTATGTGAAAAAATTCCATTTAAATACGTGTGTCATTCAAATGACAGAAATGGTGATACCACAGTGAATACCTGAAGGGTTATGCTTTTCATACACAATGAATTTTCCTCGTTTTTTTCCTTATGACCACAACGGATCTTAAAAAAACAAACAAAAAGCACCTTTTTTGGGGTACTTTTACTAACTCTATCAGTTTGTAATGTAAGACTGGTGCAGAAGGAACAGACGATACAGAAGCATACAGATCAGTCTTACCTTCTGGCTCCCTGATCTTTCTTCCTGCTGCAGATTTTCGTAGCACACTCCGTCCTGAGTTGAACAAGCTAGTTAACTCATCAAGGGGACTGGTCAATGACCTTGAGTTTGTAGGACTATATGGAAATGAAGACGACAAATTAGAGTTTGATTTCCTGTGATCTGCTCTTGCCAACTTTGGGGAGTACGGCAGTTTAGGGAATGGAGAAGATGAGCATCCAGGTTGAGCAGGATTTGGTCTCTGAGGTACTTTTGACAGATCTGAGTTTGTTCCTGTTTTTCCTGTATTAATCAGAAAACTGGCACAAGTCTCTGGAGGAAATGCAAAATGTGTGGAAGCCCGATAGGAAATATGAGGTGGCACAGGAGGAGGAGGTGGTGGGAGAGGAGGAGGGGGTGTTGAAGGAGGAGTCACTTTGCTAGAAACGTTGAACACAACCAAGCCAGGAGACGCTGGTCTTTCATTCTCCCCTTTCTGGTTTTTCGAGTACTGTGGTGATAATGGACTTGAGCCTTCTGACTGAACAGGGTATTTTAAGTTGGTTTCTAAGACAGGAAGCTTTTTGACTTCTAACGGTGTTAGAGGTGATTCATCAGAAGCAGGTGAACACGTAACAGGGGTTGGAGGAAATACAAGAAGTGGTGGCCTATGAGGGAGCAGGTTAGGGAAGGGGGCTGGAATGTCACATGAGTCTTTATAGTTGAAAGCTGCTTGACTGTTTCCATCCAGCTCTTCGATATTGACCCTTTTTTTGCTTTCAAAGAACAGTGGGGGAGATCCAGTCACTACTGGAATTATTCCATTACCATTGCTCCCTTCTTCTGGCAGAAAATACTTCATTTCTTCATATACAGACTCTCCTTGCTCTGGGCTTTCTGCTTCAGCAGAACTGTTCTTCATTGCATTCCCTACCATTTCAATATACACAGGCTCATTTTCCTCCTCTTCCTGTGACATATACAGACTCAATGTGCCATGCTGCGGCCCATCAGTAGATGTTGTTCTCTGTACAGTCACAGTGTCATAGATGACTGGTTTAGCTACAGTACTTGCTTGCTTCACATCCCCTGGCTTTTGGCCATTTTGGCCAGGTATTTCTTCATAAGACCCACTAAGTTTTGTGTTGGGGCTTCGTTTTGGTTTTCTGGGAGGGATTTTTTTCATTGTACTGTAGTCATCACTGTGTGGTCTTGGACGGGTCAGTACTAGGAGAGTGAAAAAGGTATGTGTTATTAACAGATCCAAGTCTGTTTTCTCTTGCACAGTTACAGTACTTAAGCCTTCAAATCTTGCATATATTTTACAATGAGCAGAAGTCATGAAAGCAGGCAGCTAATCGAAAGTGTACACATTCCAGAAAAAAAATACAAAACTTTCAGCTTCCAGACCACAAGCCTTTGCCACATGGTATACAATCTGCTTTGCTTGTCACTATAGTCACTAAAAAGTGAGACACAAACACCTGAGGGATTAGTTTTTGAATCCAAATGTTCACTGAAAAGTCTCTAACAAATGGGCATCCCCCAAGGGAGAAGATAGAGGGGTAAGTAACTAAGAGTTTCAGCATGCTGCTACTTTGGCATATATATATTGACTGAAATATCCTCCTTTCATGTAAATATCTATAAAATCCTAATCACAGGCATTATACTATGCCTGTCTCTGCTTCTTTTGTGCTGCTGTGCAGAAATAATTTATGAAGTTAGGGAACGCCATAGCCTAAGGGGAATTCCCCAACTGAGTATACAGATAACAAAACTAGGCATCTCTTCACATCCTCTGGGCAAGGAAGTGGTGGAAAGAGTAGATAGCTATGATCAGTAGGTGACAGGTGTTTTAAGATCAAAATTAGATGGCATAAATCATGGTTCGCCTTGGATGAAGATTCAGGAAACTGCCATAAGTCTTGGAAAATGACAGAACCAGAGAAGCTGGTCCCATTGTTTCAAATATACAGAAGAATTCCATAGTTATTTTGTAAGTGTATATAAACACTAGTGTAAAGGCCACAGATGCAAATACAAATTGTCCTTCTTTCAGAAAGCTCTATTGGAGTCCATACTGGTCGAAGTGCTTCCCTCTCCACAAGGAATTTGACCAAGGGGAGGTTAGGAAAAAACTGATTTGCATCTAAATAGAATATGAGAACAGTAATTATTATGCAGGAAGGAGCTTTGAGATTAGAGAATGGTTGTACATAGCTTTAAGCCCAACCTGAAGGATCTTCCCTGGTACACTTGGAGGATCCTTCCAACAAAACATGACTACTCCAACTTATTGGGGAAATGTTGAATACATCCACCTTATTCATCTTCTGTTCATTCATTTCAGGGGTGAAGAAGGACATAAGAGTTTGACTCAAATACTTTTTTTCCATACACTGATACAGGCTGGGACTTTCATAGAACTTGCATTCTAACTGAAAAAAAGTCACTGTAACCAAGTTGTGCATATCACAAACATAGTACGACTGAATGCACAAATTATTCATGCTAATCTAAAAATGTAGGACAAAATTTAATGTTTAACTTGCTAAAATTGAACACTCAAACATTCTGTTTTAACTATCCAAGATATTCTAACATACAGTTTAAAAGGTGAAATGAAATTGTCAACAGCGTAAGAGAGCTGAAGATGACAAAGATCCTTTGTCTCTAGGGAGAACTGTGCAAATCTGTTTTGGCTGTTGACAAACTACGCAATTAGAACACGTGAGCAGTAATTTGCTGATTTGGGAACAAATGACAAATTGACTAATTTTATTTATTGCCACTGAAAACGTTTTAAGGAAGTGGGGCTCCTCAAGGTGCTTGTCTGCATTTAAAAGCATCAAAGCCAGAAGCAAATCAATAACCTAAAGTAACATTTGTGCCGGTCTCTCCCTTTTATGCCTAACCTTCATTAGCGGTTTCCTTAGAAGCTGCCGACAAGCAAGCGCTAACAGCCTCGTAGGACGCGCTCAGTCGTGTGTTGGGGTCCCTCTTTGGCTTGGGAGGAGGCTGTTTCCTTGGTGACGGCAGGCTATTGCCATCATCCATGCTGAACACGGAGTGCAGGGAGGGGGATCTGATGGATGATCCAGCCGCAGAATGTACCAAGCCATCCACCGCCATGGGGACAGGGACAGAGCTGGAGTGGAAGTGCTTGGGCGTTCGACAGCCGGCAAAGCTCTCCTCGGGGACCTTCCCACCCTTGTCCTCGGCTCTGAAAGCGCAGAAAAGAGGCCCAGATGCATTATTCAAATGATAACAATGAACCTGTTCATGCAAACATAACAGCAGCTTTTTGGTAAACAATCTCACAGCTCCCCTGCTGTGCCCAGGGGATGTGTGTAGTAATCTTCTGACAAACAAATCCAGATCAAGCTGCTAGCTTTCTTCCATTTCCTGATTTATGATAAATCAGGACACTGGCCCTTTTTTTCCACACAAATGCAGCTTTCCTTTAGCAGTTTCATATTGTTGGTCGGACATTCACTGAATGAATTGTTCACACTTTGATTGTTACACCCAATGAAAAGCTGAGTTTTCAATCTGAATGATAATTTCTCAGAAATCCATTTTAATAGAAAGTTACCGAGGCAGTGAATGCTGAGCCTTTATCATTATTTTCTAAAAGACAACTGTAAATTCTATTTAGATAATCCAAGGATTTAAAATACTAGATGACCTTCTAACTAGTTACTTTGGCTTCTTGGCCTGTTCTATCTGGATACCCACACATCTTTTTAAGGTTCATTACAAGTTATTATTTTGTTGATTTTGGCTATGGCATTAATAAATATCTTATCATTTTAATCATAGTTGTAGAGAGTTTCACTTACTGCATTATTTTTCCCTCTTGCTTATGTTATTTTAATATGTACTGAGAAACAATGATTTAGTACTTGTTTACAATAAACTGCCTTCTTAAAATATTCATCTAATGATTAATTCCCCCAAAATGAAAATGTTGAAAACTTTTTTGATTTTGAGTAATATTATATTAGGTAGGAGATGTTTATGTTGTCATTCTACAAAAAAGCATTTTTTTTCAGCTGTAATTTTACATTTTAAAAATGTGGTTTTGTATTTCCAGCAGAGCTAGAATTCAACTACATGATATAGCCAGCTGTCCATGTAGTAAATGAAATAGCTAAAAAGCTATGAAAGCTTGGTGCTCAGTGGATAATTTGTTTTCACTGTAATGTTTAATTACAGTCTTTCCTACAAAGGCATTTCCTCCAATATGTAATCACTGGGATGTTTGGAGCTAATTAAGCAGATGCACTGCCATTTTCACTTTAATAAAAATTACTGACAAGAGCAATGAAAGCAAAAAGGGAGTTGTTCCTGATGAGAATTATATTCCTACAGAAGAACAAACATTTGTATGTCCAGCAGATTAGAAGCAAACACAATGTGTCTCCCTGCTCTAGGTATTGCAAAGGCTCCTTCTGCCCTTTCAGGTGTCTCTGAATAGATGGAGGGTTTCATCCCCAGGCAGGAGCTCTCCTGTACTTGATAAATTTGTACCACAGGTATTTCTGGAAACTGTGGTGAGAAGTAAACCTTGACTCTGAAAAAAAAAAAAAAACTTTGGTATATTTTTAAATGAGAGAAAAGGATCCTCTTGACAATCTCTCTAGTCCAGTGGATAATCACTGTAGTCCAGTGGATAATCAGGATTTATTTGTTTGGTTCTCACTGCATTTTAACGGTTTCCTAGCTGTTCAGTATCTTGGCAATTTCCTAGTGTTGGAAGTTAGAGGATTTTTGCTTTATTTCATTGCTTTGGTTAAAGTCCCACTATAATCGATTCATCTTAAAACTTATATATACAAATAGATAATAAATGCCCAGTGACTTCAACAAGGTCCTGTAAAACAGTAACTCTTGAATCAGATATAATACACCTCTTTAACTTTCTGGAATACATGAACTGATAAACCAACAAAACAGTGTCCAAGATTGATCTGAGATAAGCATATACTTGAGAATCCACTTTCAACTCTCTATCACTTCTACGACTTTGTAAACTGTGAAGAAGAAGTGCATTAAAACTGGGGACATGCTTTAATTCTTCACTCTACTGTGCCGAATATGTTTTCTCTTCTTACCTTTTAGGGACTTCTTCTGGTCGGATTCTACCTTCTAACTTTTCCCTGTGATAAGCAGCATTCATTTCATTGCGGAGCCGGTCATTTTCCCGAGCAATGTCAGATGCATTTTGAATGACCAAGGCATCATATGTTTTCAGTCCCATATCCTCAGCATTCTGGAGGAAGCTTTTGATTGAGGTGACTTCTTCTTGTTTGATGCTCATCTTCTGTATCAAACGCTGACGGGCTAGAAATCCTCTTACAACTATCAGAAGAAAAAAAAAAAGGATCAATGAAAGAGAACTAATTCATTAGTGAATAATACAGTATTATTGTGTGTTCTGCTGTAAAAGCATGTAAATCAAGTCCAGTTGGTACCCTGTACAAAGAATGAAAGAAATGCAACTATATATAAATGTCCTAAAATGGAATTCTTTCTGTTTCTTATCGGCAATACTTAAAGGAAAGTATGATAGTTCATTCATCTATACATTTTAACTAACAGAACTCAAAAGGTCTAGTTTCACTGAATATTATCCTTCCTTATATTACAACTGGAAACACACATGTATGTTGCAGAATGAAAAAGCATATGTATACACTGCAAAGTTCCTATGTCTCCAAATAAAATCTTGAGTAACTGATTTTATGATTGAATTTAGTAAGAATAAAAAATTCTCTTTTTTGGTCATATTCAATCTAAAATAATGCTTTAAATATTTCAGAGTACTAAATAAATAAATAAATAGAAACTATCAAAACCATCACAAGATTTTTTAATGAGAAATCATATTAAGGACTTTTTTTCTCCCATTTTCTTTCAGCCAAAACAATGAGATAAGCTTCATGCAAATTTCTGAAATGTTTCTCTACACCAAGTCTGCAATTTCCAGGTTAAAATTTTCATCTGTGTTGCATCAGCTTTATACTCTGACAGCCCTCTCATGCTGAGAGAAGATTTTGGTGTATTTTCTGTATTATTTTCCTATGTATAAACACTACGCAGCCCGCAAACTAAATTCCATCTAATCTCCTGAATTTTCCAAAGTACTCAGCTGATCATAAATAGAAGGTATAGGGACTTCTGTGGCCCTTAGCAAATATGTCCCCAAATTGGACACTCTATCTGCAACAAGTGGTACTGGTATTTTTGAGCTTATGTTCTGACTTGGAAGAGAGGCACTAGCAAGAACATGCTTTTGAATTTTGTTGTTGTTGATGCAGAGGGCAATGTAAGATATTTTCTTTCATCATCTCTGTCCTTGTTTATATATTTAAAACAAGATTGTTTTAGAGATGCTCAGTGCCTGGCTGATGAAATACAAGAAAGGGTAATATTAAAATACTAGCAGTGCTTGTGTCCAAAATTCAGTGGTTTGGAAACATAATGGTTTATCTATTTGGAGAAAGGAAAATTTGAAGATTTACATTTTCATGCCATTTCAAATTCCTTTAGTTACATCCTATAATAAAAAAGACTCCTTAAACACCTGAAACATCATTTCACTTACCTAATTTAGTTGAAAAGAAAATTCATAGCTGACTTCTGTTGACAATTTTATGAGAATTCACACTAGATATACACATCACTGAGTATGAATTCATAATGTTGTTGTTGAGAAGGTAATGAACACATGTATAGAGCATTATCAGAGTTCACTACTCATAAGAATGTAAAATTGGAAAGAGCGTAATAAGCCAGAATTACTCCTTCTCCCATAGAATTTTCTTTAAGACCATTTGCTATAGAGCAGATAGAATAATTGATGAATGGTTAAGCATCAAAGCCTGCATGAGTCTGGAAAATGCCTGTCTTTAAAAGGTCCAACACATTTTTAAAAGTGTATGTGTGTATATGTGTGCACTTTGAGCAAAAAGAAAGATAAGTGGACAGTAACACTACAAAGATGGGTTAGGAGAAGGAAATACAGAGATTAATCCTCCATCAGGATTGTTTCCAGGTAGGAGCGATGCAGGGTAGCCTGCTAGAAAGGTCCAGTAAAATGACATCCTTTAGAGCCAATGGCAACATTTCCAGATCATGCAGCTACTCTGAACTATGCACTTACATCAAATTTGAGATGCTTTGAAGAAATCTTCAACAAACTTCTGTCAGGAAGGGTGTCAGACACACTCTCCTTCTTGTATTTGCACACATTTTTATGAACTGAATAGCTCAGAGAGCTCAGGTTTGGAAACGGACATTTCACAACAATTCCTTTTTTTATGAGAGCATTTCAAAGATTTTGTCTTCAGTTCAAAACAGAGAAAAACTCAATTTCATAACCTCAAAAGATGCTCTGAAATGAGACTGTTATCTCCTAGACCTTTACTTCTTAGTTTCACCTACTATTATACCAGCCTATCTTCTGCACTTGTTCCTCATTTACATAAATCTCAAGTAATTCTCACTTATGTAAATTAAAATAATTGAGGTTAGCACCCTAAAGGAAGAGAACTATCTATTTCTTTACAGTTCATCTAAGGATAAATATCAGAATTGTGGAAATTAAAGCAGGCTGTGGATCTGGCTTCTCTGACAAATGTAGTAATTATTGTGTACACAACGTATTTAAGTTAATTCCTAATCTGGTTGAGCTCTCAGGAAAGAACTTCCAAAGGATAGACTTTTCCACAGGTCCAAACACTTTTGCAGTGATTTGATAGGATGAAAATTTCCCATAGGTAGAACTTATAGCTGTGAAAAAATACAACAAAATCCCTGAACCTCTTGATCTTTTATTTAAATAAAGCTTCCTACACACAATTTTGCTTTAATTTGACCTCTTTCTTTGCATCAGTTAATTTTCAGAAGAGCAGAAAAGGCTTATTTGAACTGCTTTATTTTTTTTTCCATAAGCTGTGGCAATACTGAAAGGATTGCTAGAAAGAATGAAGTAAAAATGGCCTCTTTGGTTAAGAAGAATTTGGTGTTTTTTGCCTTTGACTTAAGCGCTTTCACAACTTCCCAGAGCAATCTGATGTGCCAAAAAGCCAGTTTACTGTCAGTTTACAACTTTAACTGCTTAGGAAGAGTTTATTCTGTGAGCTAGTGTAGTTTGCTCATTCAAGCAAACTACATTCAAGCTTACCCTTACTCATTCAAGCTCTTTACTCAGTTCTTCCAGACTGCAGATGAGCCGTAGATATGACAGAAGTTTTGAATGCATGGGTCTGGGGAAAATGCCCTTTCAGCTTAGCTTAATTAAAAAAGAAATGTGTGAGGAGCCAAGAAAACAAATTATCTTCACCATTCAGGCAGGGTTTGGCAGACACCTGTTCTTTTGGCTCTATCAAACATGGATTTATCTGAGGATGCTTTACATTTTGGTGTCAGGTTATATTAAAGTATTTTCTGTATAAATTTGAATCAGAAAGATAAATATTTCCATTCTTTGATAACTCAGTATATGAAGGCAAAGAGGATAAACCTCTATTGATAGTGAATACAACACAGCTATGCTGCATAAAAGACAGGCAGAAGTTTAAGAAATTGACTGGTGTAGTCTGTATAATGTCGCCCTCAACACTCACTTCTGAACTGCTGTTTCTGGTTCTACTTGCTTTGAGTTTTCTCTTGGTTTCCTCCATTTTCCCTATATCCTCTTAGTAAGGAACAGCTAATCCAAATGAATAGTGGTTTACACGCTTTCATACCTACAATATTATTTATCTGATTTAAAAGAAAAAAAGATAAGTGCTTGCCTTTCTATTCTCCTTTAAAAAGGCGCTAATGGGAATTATTGAACACTTCAGTCAAATACATATATAATGTATTGTGTGAAGGAAGTTTCTTCATGCAAAGCAACATTCACATTTTCAACAGTTATTTGAGCTTTTGCTAGGAAAAGTAGCAGATGTGGCAGGAAATCAAGTGCAGCGAATATCTCCTTTTTTGTTTGTTTTTTTTTTTTTTAAAAAAAAGGCATTGTGACCTTAATAAAAGCACTGGTATAAGTGAAAATAAAAATGCCTAGACATAAAAATTAAGTGCGGCTAGATACGAAAGCTATAACAAAAGAGAAAAATAAAGAAATCTAAACTATTAAATGATTAACTTTGTGTTTACTGTTGCTATATGTATACATACCTATTTTCCATCATTGTTGCTATGTGTCATTTGGAACAAGAAGTTAAAGGTGATACTGATGCCTTGAAAAATTATTGAACATATTATAAAAAGGAAATATTTAAGATCTCCTTAGTTTTAATTACAGCCAGCAGTTTTTATAAAATCATGTGTGACAGATGGAAAGTGCAAGTATTACCAATGTCAGTCTGGCCTCCAAGAAATCTGTAAAAGCATTAGCTGGAAATATGTCTATGGGGAAATATATAAAATACAACAACTATTCAAGGAGAAAACATTATTTGCAACGTTCTTGTGCTCAGTGTACAAAGCTATAGCTCATGAATATTTGTTCTGTAATTGTTACCTTTTTGGCAGGTTATAATTTTCTTCTGAAGCTGAAGGCACAAATCGTTGAGATGGTCAGCTTGCCAGTATTTAAGAAACACTTTTCGAACTCCTATCTAGAATACAAACAGCAGGGGTAAACCTTCACACCAAGAAGAAAAGGCCAAAATTATGACAGGTAAATAATGATAGTACATTTAAAATCCAGCTAAAGAGTTGAGGCAAGATTTGCAATTCAGGAATAGTACAATGTCAGTGCTTGTTCAGTGGGGTAATATCACTTGGTTTCCTAAAAGATAAATTGGGAAAAGACAAAAAAGCTCTAAGGCACATAGTTCCCCTTCAGGTTCAAATTCAAAACAAATACCACAGAATTCAAGCTAAGTGAAGGTTGGGATAAAAAAAGTATTCTGAATGCAATTTAATTATGCAAATGTGCTCGTCAAGGTAATAGAAATATGTTTTGGCATTTATATATCATGAGGATGTAGACAAGGAAAATGGTGATAAAACCATAAACCTATGTGAAGCAGAAAAAGAATAACAGACAGCTGCCATCTGTGTAAAAGGAAAAAAATAACTGAAGTTGGAGGATAGGAGAAAATGTGCCAAGAGCAAGAATGATTTCTAATGCCCAGTAATCCTAATTCCAAAATTTGCCTATTAAATCTATTTTGCAATCTCCCTTTAGGATCAAGCCTTTGAGGTCAGAGATAGTGACCTATGTGTGAAAAATATAGTACTGACTGAGTTTATAATCTTATTTTTGTGCTGGAGAGTTGCATGGTTTAACTCACCTAGTTCTTTGAAGGTCTTAATAAACACAACAGTTAACATTCTTCCTCTTTTACAGGAAAATTCAGCTAGTTAGACCAAAAGAAAACACCTTCCTTTTGATAGTTTCTGAACATGCTGAAACAACCCTTTAAAAATCTTTTATGTATAATTTTCAAAGGCATTCCTTTCTAATAGCCTGTAAAAGCCCCAACAGATCTGCTATTCCACAAATAGCAAGTTAATAAAAAATTGCATCAGTGAGTAAGTAATGTTTTTTCTTATACCCCATTTTCATCTCAGGAATTCTTTAGAAGAAGCTTTCCTTCACTCCTTAGAAATAGGAAAGATTTGTATTTATTTATTTATTTATTCATTGTATAAATGTGTGAGACAAGTATTAGCAGGAAGATTTGCACACTTTTTCAACTTTTTAATCCAAATACCGTACCCAGATATACCTCATTGGTAGCGATGAACTACAGAAAGCCAGCACATATAAACTATGTTTAAACTTTGTTCAATTACGTTTAAACTATGTTTAAATTTTCCCACATCAAGCCACATCAATTTTCAACTCTCTTTATCCAAAATTTAAGCCTTCTATCTTTTTCATGCCTTCATTTTTTTCTGGGATAGCAGAACTCTATCTTGATTCCTTTCGTGACACTCTTCTGTCACTAAACCCTGACAATTCTGTGATAGATGCTCATGAAACAACACTTTTTTTCCATCCATCCATTGAATTTTCCTTATTTCTAGCTTTAGCTATTCTCGCTCACATCACCTCACACACAGAATTTTTCTATAAGTAGTAACTGAATTATTATTCACACGGTTAACTGTAGTAAAGATATCAGTTAATTATCATAATTAGTATTTTTATCAAAGTAACTCTCAGAAGACCAAGGATCAGATACAGATATTTCACTCTCTTCCACAAGTTCTTTATATCACATTCAAGCCTTTTCCTCCCTCTCTTCAGCCTATACTCAACCATCCATTTTTTCTCATTTCTATTTATTTCCCTGCATTCCTCGAAATGATCATTATTCTCTGTCTTTCTCACTGGAAGTCTCTAAACATTGCCCTCTACAAGGGCAATGTTTGACAATACTTTGATAGCAGAAACATTGGGAAAACATTCAGAAGGGATGAAAGATTACATTTTCAAAGCCTATAAAAAGTCTGATTACCTGCAATGCTGACAGCAAAATTAACAATCCCTTTCTCTATTAATCCCATAATTAACATGCCTAGAACATTTATGCTACATTTTAAGTATATGACTTAACAAAACAGTCAATTCTAACTTATTTGGCAGTGTTTCGCCACAAAAATGCTTTTAAGAAGACCGCTCAAGTTGATAGTCAGCGTAGCTACCAGTGTTTGCCATGTGGCATGGCTGATTCACAAAGCCAGCTACGGGACACCTACCGCTCTAGCTCTCTTCTCTCCTGTCCTACAAGCCAGGGACAGCATAAATGGGGTTAGTGTTGCATTGCTTTTACTGAGATCCTCATTAGTAGAAGCCTCCAAAGATTTACAAGCGAATGAACAAAATCCAGTCACACATTCATTTTTACACAAATTCATTTTTACATTTGCATAAAAACTATTACAACCTTTATATCACATGCCAGGTCTAGCACGCAGTTCTCTATAGAGCAGGTTTAGAAGAAATTGCTGTGAGACCTTTGATTACATCAGTATAGCTGGAGAGCTGTATGACTTGATCTTTGAACTATATATGTTACCCTTTGAAGCTGACCGAGAACAACGTAGTCCCACTGCCCTCTGCACGGACCTGGTGCTCTGTAAGAGCATGAAAGCTGAAAAGTGTTGGAATTTATACCTTGCACAATAGTGATGTGCCTGTTATCAAGCCAGTTTTTTAGGTTGCCACCTGTCTTTATTCTGATCTTTTCTCTAATCACAGAATATTTCCTGCTTGCTCCAGGGGAAAAAAAAAAAAAAGGTTAAAATGTTCTCCAATGAAAGCACTCACTTTTCAGTACTTTCTGGACTACAAAGTGCTCTCATCTGAGATCTGAGTCTGAAATTTTAATGTCATTCAGACTTCTGTAAAAGTAAACCATCTGTGAATTACAGTCATAGTTATTTTAATTAGAAAAGCATTAGGGTTTTAAATGTTATTTTTCAAAATGACAGATTTTTTTTAAAAAATGAAGTAAAATTATCTCTGATGACTCCAAAGCTTCAATTACTGCTACAGGCCTTTTTTTCTTTCTTTCTGGGAGGAGGAACAGAGCACTGAAGGGAGATTTTTTCTCTTCTCTTCTCTTCTCTTCTCTTCTCTTCTCTTCTCTTCTCTTCTCTTCTCTTCTCTCTTCTCTTCTCTTCTCTCTTCTCTCTTCTCTTCTCTTCTCTCTTCTCTTCTCTTCTCTCTTCTCTTCTCTTCTCTCTTCTCTTCTCTTCTCTCTTCTCTTCTCTTCTCTTCTCTTCTCTTCTCTTCTCTTCTCTTCTCTTCTCTTCTCTCTTCTCTTCTCTTCTCTCTTCTCTTCTCTTCTCTCTTCTCTTCTCTTCTCTCTTCTCTTCTCTTCTCTCTTCTCTTCTCTTCTCTCTTCTCTTCTCTTCTCT
>NW_010583016.1:256522-308929 GCF_000705375.1 Tinamus guttatus | reverse complement strand
GCTCATACCTGCTCCTGAAGCTGGTCTGGATGCTCTTTCTCATGCTGTCCAGGAGAGTCTATACACTAAGCTACAGAAAGCTTCCTTTCTGCACAATAGCTTATATGCTGTGCAAGGGAGCATTGTTTTCTTTAGAAATTGGATATGTTAAAGAAATCAATCCTGTTCAATTATAAAACCACCTATGATAACTGAGTTATCTGAATAAGCAGAGGTATCCACTTTACAATCCTGGAGAAGATAAAATATGCCATAAACAAAATAAAGAGACAGGATGGGAAGTTGAGAGCTTCTTGTTGAGTGTTTTTTTTTTTTTTCCTTCTTGATATACAGAGATCTAGGTACCTAACTCAAGCTCTGATTCAGCATGCTATTGCCTACACAGGCACTACTTATATGGAAAGATCTAAGCAGATGTTTTGGTTCTCTCTCGTTCCTGTATAGTAAAGCATTTGGTGCATTGCCTTACATAAAGAAAACATGCAGATCTTTTTGTAATTTGGAAACAGAATTAAAGTATAAAAACACTCCAGCACTAAAAATGTGTAAACCTTGACACCTTAAAAGACCTGGTTTCAAATCCATAAAGTAAATAAGCTTAATTGAACTCTTTTGCTTCTCACAAGAATACACTGCTTCTTTTAACACAATAATCACAGTCACATGCTAGAAAACCCAGAAAATCATTTTGATTCTATCCCAAAGCAGATATTAATGTCAAAGGAATACACTGCTGCAAAGGATCTGGTGGCTTCCCACAATGGGAGTGACTCAGCTAGCTTGTTTAAAGAACGATATTTTAATTGCTTTGTAGATCACAAACCTGCCAGCCTTGTAATTTACACTGCTGAAGAACAAGATGACATCTCTCTTTGGCAGGCAGTTTCTTCTTCTCTCCTGCTGCTGTATCAGCCAAATCTTTATACCTGTAAAAATCAGCAGAAGTATTGTTACTCTGTGCTGGCCAATACTGTCCGCTTACCTCTAGCTGTCAATGGGATACCAAACTGAAAGCACAGGATTCTGATACAGGTGAAGAAAACAGAGAAGGCCAACCTCTTCAAATTTTTTATATTGTTTTACACGGCCTTGGTTAATAATGGTGTGAGACAAGTGAGGACTAAAACCCAGATTTACTTCTAATTGTTTCTTTTGATGACTCACATTAATCCAATGCTTCCAATGCTGAAAAAAATACAAAGCCTCATCAAATGATTTTATCATCACCAAATTAGGTTAGTGAAAGGAGAAAAGTATTTTTTCAATATGTGTTTCATTACATGTTAACATTAGCAATTCATACAACCGTGACATTGTTAAATAAGGTAAGAACATTTTCCTTGAGTACCTTCAAAGACAGAAAATTGTAGGAAAAGAAAAATATTTTGGTCAGTCTAACGCTCCAGATGAGCAGCAGGAAACCAGGAAACCCTAGCTGCCTGACAGCTCAGCTAGCTGGATGGTCAAGAACATTGCAATTAAGGTTGAGGCCATCCATTTTGCATATTTATATGGAAACTGGATTTTCCTTGGGATCACAAAGAAACAGCGGTGTGTGTTAGAGAGAAAACTGCTTGAAGGCTTGAAACATAGTCAGATTAGCACTGCTGACTGAGACTAAAATTATTCAAGGCTGATTCACAACACAAAAAAGCAACCGTGAAGATGGTCAACTCACTCACTGCAGAACCCTAAAGAAATATACTTCATTCCTGAAAAATAACCAAAATGTAAAAGGCTGAAATTCTAAGTTTGGACTTGCTTTGAGATCTATACAAGTGGCAGGATTCAAAACAAGAATAACCAAACATTTCATACAAGCGGCCAGACAAAAATGGCCCATTGTTTCTTTCACCCTCAACAGCCTTTGAAATTTCATCACATCATCCTAAAATTCTAAGCAGGGTTCATAATTCCCTTCTATTCCTTAAAGCAGACTCTAGCTTAGAGAAAGAGAACGAACTAACTGTTGGGGTAACAGAGGAGAAAGAGACAACAAAAAATTAAAACACATTTTCCATTTCTGCCACAAACCTCCTCTATGAACAGGAAGGATCAGGACCAGGATTCTAGAGCGGGATATACCTCCTTCTGCGTTAGCCACTGAAAGCTATGCTATGCTTCTTGTCACTCAGTCATCTAGCTCTCTATAATCTCTGGAGATGGGTATGCCCATACGGTGATTTATTCTATATATTGTGGACATTTTTTCTTAAATAAGGACAGATTGCCCTCTGGAGGTGCCCTTCTCTACTGACTATAGACGAAGCTTGAAGACTAGAGAGGATGACTGAATCCAGAGTGGCTGAGATCAATTTACCTGTCTGACATGCCTATCTGTCCTCTTAAATTTAGTCCTCTTAAATTTAGTGCTTTTGCAACCTCAAGATTATCACAGAATGCCTAATTTTGTCAAATTTATCATATCACAGCAAACAGTAATAAATGTACACTGAATTCATGCAACAGGTTTGTATGGACAATTTGCAAACAGCAGGGCTTGCTTCTGTGAAAAGGTAATCTGGGAAGACTTTGAAATTTTTCCTTACTGGAGAATTCTTCTGCCATAAGCCCAGCCTTCGTTCATTCCTATGTGAATTGCCAAACTGGTTAAAAACCAGGCTGCTTTTCAAATGGCAGGTCACACACATTACCCTATCAAAACAACACGGAGTGTAAAGCATTAGAAAGGTTTCTGTTCTGTTCACTCCAGCATAGACATCAGCTGCAGATGAGGCAAATCTCTCCCCGCAGCAAGTGAAAATTCACATAAAAACCAGCGGGGGAGCAAGTCCCACTGTGTCCTGGCCACCAGAAATCAGCCAGAGCCCCACTTTGCCTTGCTTTGCCCACAGGGCTTCTTCACATCTTCCTCATCCCCATCTCTCATTTTTATACACCCTGAACCTTTGGCCAAGCAGTCCAGGCTGGCCTGCACATGCTGCCTCTGCTGCTTCTGAACCATGTCCTCTGTCAGGGAGATTTTTCTGCTTGCTCAGACACAATGCTGCTGCTGTTGCCAATATTTAGGTAGTTTGTGAATATGGAGAGCTCAGTTCTCCTGGGCCTTCGCAAATAAGCATGTTATCTGATCATTTTCTCCCTCACTTCCCTAAGTGCACAGCTGATGAGATCCAGGCAGCTGCCGTTTCCAGAGAGGGAATATCCCCCAATCCAGGGGATGGCACGGCAACCCACAGCAACGTGCTCGGGCCCAGCACGCTCTGTGATTTACGTGGAGAGCGCACAAATAAGCCGCAGGGCTGCACTCCCAGTTCTGCACGCGCCGCAAATCTGTGAGCAGCGGAATAAGCACCACACACTCGATTTCAATAGCACGTCAACATGATAGAAGAGGCTAAGGGAAAGAACAGGGCAAGTACAAAGGGCACAAAAGCTCCAAACCAACAGCTTGAACAAACCATGAAGAGTCCTTGAACTAACGCTTCAGACCACGAGCCCCCTTCCAGATTTATGCTACACTTTTTATAAGGGTCTCATCTGATCAGAAAAAGAAAGTCCCAGACCAATGAAGTCAGAGTTATCTACTGACTCAATCCAAACTCCTTGGTAATAGCTTCAAACACTAGATCTCAAATCATTCCTGAAAGCACCTTCTTCTCATCACGTCTTGGTCTCGTTACTTAAAAACTGAAAATCACGCATGGCTATAATGTAGTTCCCTCTCAACAGTGCTAAGCAATACACTTGTAAACATTCAAGCACAGTTTACATAAGGAAAAATAACCATTTTTGCCAGTTAATTCATTATGTTGTTGCTTCATTTTCTCTTTCCTTTGTTTACTTCAACATATTCTGTTTGCCAAGTTAAAACGGCAGGATTCTGTCAATTCAATGTAAAAGGGAAGGCATTAAAGAAGACAATCAAAACTAATTTGTATCCTGTGATTCTCCCAGAAAATTTAAAAATTATCATCAGAAAGGAGTAAAAACAGGTTGCATTGTCTTGCTAAATTCTCCCTTCTTTCCCTGTAAACTTCCTCTTTTTTTCCTTTTACAACCAATAACAGATTGATGTATCGTTATTTGTGTGAAATACATGACTGAGATGGACTTTGTTTGCAAAACCTGTCACTGCGCGCTCACACCTCAAGTATGTTCTGTTAATGCTCTGTTTATTTAGATTTGGGGAGGTTGGAAGAGTGGGTTAGCCATGGTTTGTATTTGAAAGAAAAACTATAAAGTGAGAAATATCTAGTAGTCCTATCTACTGCAAAGGAAACTTTTTTAAGGAAAATAAAGGATGTCTGGAAAATTTGCCCATACTAAAAATCTTGTAAAAACAGCCACTAGCAGAGAACAGGACAGAATTTTGATTAATGTTATGTATATATAAATGATACATACTTAATCCAGTTCCCTGTGTTATATCTTCTTTTATTAAAGGAATAACCTAATTATTTTTGAAATATGAGGAACAGGGGAAATTCCAGATAATTAAAAAGGGAAATGGAGTACTAGAGTTTTCAAGAAAAGAAGACTGATTCTGCCAATTTCTGTACAACATATATATAACATAAATCTCAGTTATATGACACGAAATATTAACACCAAAAGCATGTATTCAAGATTTTGGACAGCATAAATCCTTGGATGCATCCACAAGGAGAAGAAAAGGATGCCTTTTTAACAATCAGATCATAGCAGAAAAAAATGCATTTTGGGTTTTCTTTGATAGGACTTGATAGGATTACAAAAATATAGTGAGGTTCACCTCAGAGGAAGCATTTTATATTGAAGCTGCTTTATAGAGGCTTATAGAAATTCTTTAAATTCCTGTAGATGTGAACATACATGCAAGTGTAATTTATCTGGCAGATTTGACACAGTGAATAACTATAGATGGCAGTGAACCAAAGTATCAGTTTTAAGTTTTTAAATATCTTAATCAGTCTTAGACTGATACTGAAAAATGTGGGATTAAATAGCTACACTTGCAGACAAGTTAGAGTTAATAGAGAAAACAAAAATGGAATCATTTTGAGAAAAAAAAAAACCCAAAAAACACAAAACTCCACAAGCAACCTTGTTACCTTGTTTTCTCTGGGTTAATCTGACAAATATTTAATCTGACAGATATTTACTGACAAAAAGAAATCTGGAAAATAATAATACTGAGAGTGACCTTAGGGCAAACTGACCAGGTATCATAGTTTTACAGTCCAGTGGAAAGAAGTCACTATAAGTCAGCAACTTTCCTACTGATGAAATTAATAGTCTCGTTTTCTACTTCAGCAATTAAAACTTCATTTCTTACACAAAAAGGTATAGGTGCCTATAAAGCATGGCTTAACATGTCGTGAAAAAAAAAGGAAAATGCATTTAGGGTCAAAAAAAAAGGTATATAACTGAGATGAGAAAGGAAAATCAGAGACGAAGAAAAAAAATGAAGTCAGAAAAGTCTCAGAGTAAAATTTGACAGTGACCTGCATGTGGGTCAGCTATTGAACTCTCACAGATCTCATTTCAGACTTCTGAAGGATGATCACAGCCATGAAATCCACTAAATCAGGATATCCATGCAAAGGATGTTGCCACTTGGAATATTTTTATTTAGACTGGACAAAATCTAAAACAAGTACCCGAAGTAAAGATGCTACTTTGTGTTGAGTGACGGACAAGGATTTTTTTTTCTTTTTAAATTTTTACGCTTTTGTGTTAGGTTTTGTGTTTAACCACCTTCAATCTTTTCTAGGCATCTGAATTCCGATTTCTGGAGAAAAGAAATAACGAAGATACGTGTGTCTTAATCCTAGCATATTTATTCATATACTTCAGGCAATTAAGCAGGGGCTTCCTCATCTCAGACAATGTGGCAGCAGAATAATAAGTAGAATATAAATTATAGTTCAGCTCTTGGGATTAGTGGATTCAGCTATGCAAATAAAAATTGAATTCACAACATCTGCTAGAGATTTGCATTACAATACTTTTGCATCATCTTACTTAAAGCTGAAATTCTCATTCCATCTTCATAAAGCAATGTAAAAATAAATTTACTTAAGAAATCAGTAAAATGACATGTTAATTAAGAATTACACTAGCATCAAACCATCAGTCCTATTACATGATGAACACTTGCCTCTAACTCTGTAAATGTTTACATTTACCCCAAGGTAGTTACCCTTCTCCATAGCTAACTTCATGCTTGCTTGGGCACCCCACAAAAGTACACATCAAGTGAAGAAGATGTGAAATGCTTCACTGTATGCAGCATATATGAATTAAAAAAAAAAAAAGCTTTCTTTATGAAGTTGATAATTTAATTCTGTATAGCACAGAGCTGATACTGCATTGGTGTACAATGAAGACAGCTACGTTTCCCTCCTCCACAATCTTAGCTTTGTGAAAATAGGGGATCTAGCATACAAGCTCTCTTCCAAAGAGTCTTTCATCTGAAATTACAGAAAAAAAAACAAAAGGCACATTCTTTTTCAAGAGACCCTCTTTAGGAGACTAGAATAAAGGAATCTAAGGCTGGGTAAATGGGTCATTTTTTCCCTTCCATAACTTATGGAAGAAATGTGACACTCAACTTTGAGCCACATCTCACTAACGCTATAACCTTATGCATCCTTTTCTTTTAGATCATGCTATAAGGCAAACATTTTGATGAGGTCCATACTGTTGCATACTTGCCCTCCAGCAGAACCAACATTTGTTGCTGGGTCTCACAAACCAGGCAACTTGAAGTGGTCAAGATAGAAATTTGCCCTTCTAGAAGAATGGGGCAAGGCCATGGTCTATGGATTTTCAAGGACAGTAGTGTGAATTGTGATGATGAAAGGAGATGAAATTATGAAAGGACCTTGGGGTGGTATTCAGAGAAGAGGAGGCTGAACCCTCCGTATCACTTTTGGGAAACCTAGAAGCAGCTACCTGAAACAACTGAAAATAGGTTTTGTAAAGCAAAACGGCTCATACTTTTTCTGAAAATATGACCTTTTCAGAGACGTGATTTGACCCTGTTTTGAAACACTGCAGCCAAGATGTGCTTGCGCACTTCCACATTTGGCATCCTGACACGAGAGCGGATGTCACTTCATTGGCTTATTAGTTGCCTGGAAAGCACTTCCCAGTCTATTTGGAAGTACACTGGGATAGATACCTATTGCAGAAGAAGAAGGCTAAGTAAAATGGAAAATGTATTCCAAGGAGAAACAGTATTGTGCCTGACAATCCATCTAAATGATTCTTGAATTAATTACTTTTTTTTTTTTTTTTCCTCTGGTGCACAACCTTCCCTAAGTTAGACTTCAGAGCCCCATAAGGACAATATGAAATGCCTACAACTATTCAGTCAGACTGGGAAACCTGGCTTTAAGCAAACTTACTTCAAACCAGGTTCTTCTGTTGAAGATTAAATGGTTGCAAGGAATATTGGGAGGTGAGAGAAGAGGAGAGAAAATACAAAGTACAGTGAATTTCTGTGATGAGTGTGAAGAATTTAACAGCAGCAGTATCACAGAAACAAATAATAGGAGTACATTCACCATGGGTTTTGAGTGTGGGGCAGCTGGACTACCTTTACACATGAGCAGAACAAGAAGGTGCCAGGATAAGAGAAAACAGTCATACTTTCCTAGGCATTGAAAGCACACAGTTATATCAAATTAATCAAGAAATAAATAGGAATTACTTAAAAAATGTTTTATGGCAAAATTAATCTATCCATGTGACTACTTACACCATAATTGGATAATTCAAGCGACCTAAACATTGCTATTAGTATAAACTAATGCATAGCACATTTACTTCTTTAAGTGTTTACTCTCTGATATAATCTTCTTGTATTAATTTAAGGTCTATTATTTTAATAGGCATTTCCTTAAAAGGAAATGCATAAGAATTTGTGGAGAAATTAGTGGCTGACAATATTTTCTTTTTACAGTTTTATTTCTATGGTAAGCTTTTAACTGAAGTTCTTACTACCATACATAAATCTATGTCCATTATCTTTGTCATTATGTGTTGTCAGCAAATTACGAAGTACTCAAGAATTATTTTAGTTGAAACATCAAGGTCCTAAAATAATTTAATGTTATTAGTTACTTGTTATGGACGCACAGACCTCAGGAAGCTTGATGAGATATGGGTCAGGAACTTTCAATATTTGTATTTGTACACAGATATAATTTTATCTGTCTTTATTATCCAAGCCTCTAGATGGAATCCAGTACTGTGGTATTTTAGTACTCTGTGGGAACATTTCTTCTTCATGTTTAGAAACACCATGAACTTTTAAATTCATGGATATAAAATATGCATAGATATTATAAGGATATGCAGAATAACAGGATTATTTATTGATTTAGTAAATGTTTAGTTAACCTTGAAAGATGAGAAATGTCAAATGCTAGTGGGAGCTGGATGCTAGTCCAGAGGTACCAACAGCGGCATGTAACGCTGGAAATGAAACAAACATTTAAAAATTTTAGACACACTCCCTTTAGTTAAAATAATAATAATAATAATAATAAAATACTGGAACTGCTGAAATAGTTCAGCCAGAATGATGTTTGTGTGTGCTCAGTATATTTATAATTATGTAAGAAAATGAACCTAACGGGGGAAAAGAAATGGAGAAAAAATCACTCTCATATCAATAGTAACAGAATTTACTATTCCATTCCATTTCTTTACTTACTATTTACGTACTTACTACATTCCATTTCCTTACTAACTATTTCCTTTTACCTGTATATTTAATTATCTCACCTCTATTTTTCCCACACAAAAGCCACCCCTGCCTCAAGTGAGTCTTCCCGAAGAACTCTAAGTACATGCCAGACATGAATAAATTGAACTGACTTCAGCAGAATTACACAATTCACATGCAATTGCAATGGCTTTAGCAAATCAGGATGTCTTCTGTGCCCAGCCAGCAATGTAGATGAAATATTTATCTATCTCCTACATACAGAGTAAATGCTTGATCTACCTTGAAAATTCCACTGAAAAAAAGAGAATCTTCCTTTTCTTTTATACTTATTGCTGCACTGATGGTTAGTCCCAGAAACCCTGGCACCATTATCATCCCCATAGTCCAACACTGTTACTTAAGGACTGATATTTTGCATGTACAATACTGCTAATTCTGTGGACTGTAGAACTGATGATACAATGTGGTAACTTCAAAACCTGTTTCTGTTTCAACTCCATTTTTTTAAGCATGTTAAAATTCATTAATTCTTTGCCATAAAAGGGGGAATAAATGTGGCTATACACTGAGTATGTGTAATACATGCAAAAATGTTAGTCAAATCATGACCTAAAAGTCCCATCCATTCTCTATAAATAAAGTCCTAGTTGAATCACTAGAGACATATAAAGTTGTCATAGTTTATTTCTTGTATTTTGAGTATTATACAGGCCCTAGGGAGAACAAGGGAGATAACAAAGTTAAACAGCTACAAGTAAGCACCAATAAAAAGGTAAAAAAATATATAGTCTAACAACATTTAATAAATGTTCACTACATATTTAGTTTGTTCATTATATGAATAGAACAGATACTGCTATAATTCAAATGGCCTGTGGCCTCTAGGACAGTGCCACATTTGGGAACTCCCTAGGTGAAGTGCAGCAGTTCTAATATATGTATGTGGCTTCCCAGGGGTAATGCCAGAGTGCTTTGAATTCTGGTCAATCCTTAAAACATAATAAATCTCTCACATCAACAAGTTTTCACAAGGGACCACTAATTTAGACTAATTCTGAGACTGCTGTAAAACATTCTAGAGTGGACACTGTTATCAGTGAGATTGGGCGAAAAAGGACAAAGATGATATATTCCATTTCTCCCACTCCCTATTTTCCATCGTTAATGGAAAATAAACAATTCCTCTAAGATTTCCTTGGAGCGCCATTCATATTTGAACATCGCAGAAAGGGTAAGGTTCTATTTTCTCTATTTCTTTGCAGGTCCAGACTTATGAATGGCCAAGGTCAAGATCTGTCTCTGATATTAGGACACTTAGCTACCTCATTAACAAAATGAGCCTCCTCCACAAGACCTCTACTTTTTATTCTTTTGTACAACTATTACGACAACTTCTTTATAGAATTTGATGATTACAAAAACTGCCAAAGAGATGGTCATTTTAAAAATCACTGTTTTAAGCTTTGTGAATGACCTTCATTCTTTACAGGAAATTAGTCATCACAATGTTTATGAATCTGGATTTAAAGTGATCTCATAATGATAGCTTCAAAATACTTTATTTATTCATCTTCTCTTGCATTCTTAAATAATGTGCATTTTCTTTTATTGAAAGACAAACAAAAATGATCACATTATTATATCAACCAGAAATATTACTTCCAACTCTAACTCTGAAGATGCAACGTACATAATGGCTGAAATGCCAGTTGGTTTAAATTGGCACCACTACATCTACTTTAATGGGACATTGCTTTTTACCACCAGCGATGTCTTGCTTTTCTTGCAAGGATTAAAGGTATCATGGCATATATCATCCTACTGCTTTATGAGAATAGTGATAATACAGTATCACAGTCAGCAAAGCTAAAAGGGCCAGTCAGTCTATTCAGTACATCTTTCTCACTAATGCCCAACCTAACTTGCTCACAAATGTCTGAAAAGTTTTGCTCCATTCTTTTGTTCGCAAATGTTATTTAAAAAATAGCTAGTTTTAAGGAGACAAAAAAGGGGAAGAAAACAAACAAACAAAAAACAAAACAAAACAAAAAAAGCAAAAAAAGCCCATTGAAAAGCTCCTGGACAAAGGAATGGAATAATGGTTCTTCCACAAGAGCACAAATTAACAATGCATCTGTGCCAGCAGTGCAGACTGGATCAAAAGCTTACAGTAGACTTAATGTTGGCTTTATACCAGTTGCAGAAGGACAGGCAATTTTTGAAATTGAGACGAACATAAACCTTCCTGGGAAAAGGGTAGCTCTTCGAAACAATCCTCAAAGAAAAATTTTACTAAAATCCACTATTAGGGCATTTCAGTATCAATACACAGTGTCCTGAGCGGAACTGCAAATTTCAGGATCTGCAGTTAAGCATGACTTCTAAGTAGAACCTCATACTGAAATCAGTGTAAAACCTGTAATTAGAAGAGGCATTGAATATACTTTTTTTTTTCAAGCTCACTGCTATGAATCTTATTACTGTGTTTCATATCTTAATCCCTAATATTTCCTATTAAAATAGATGTTTTGCCATCTCTTTAAAAATTATTTAAAGACAAAAATCATCAGAATGTTAACTTACTTTAACATTCTATTTTTAAACATTAAAAATTTAAAGTTTTTTTTATTTTAATTGGCTCCATATGGCTCATATGTTATAATTTAGATATTTTAATGTATTCTGTGCATAGGACAGAATAAGATTAGCCAACTAATGAAAAATAGTAATTATAAGGTCTAGCACCATGTCTCCAAACCTACACAGAACATTGTCACAGCCATTAGCTGAAATGATTGCTATTATCTAGCTGTGTGTCAGTATAAGCATAAGTAAAATGACAACAAAAAAGGGAATGATACAATTTAAGTCATTGTTAAAAATAACTGGAAATGGTGAACCATGCTGTTCTAAAGAACCATGTCTTTTTCTTCTGTAACATAGAGATATTTCTACATATAGCTTATAAGTACTTGAAATTTTGTACTTGACAGTACCAAATTTTAGGTGCTGTTCCTCAAGCAGCAACAGGCGTCAGGATGGGAGCTCCATCATGCAAAAGACAAGACAGAGCTAAAAGAGTTAAGACTGTACAAAGCAGTCTGGAAACCTGTCAGAGAGTGATGAAATCCTAAGAAATATTCAAAAATCACAGAAAGGAAGAGAAGGAGCAGCATACTAGCAGACAATCATTTGAGCTTTCTGAACAATATATGGTCTGTTAGAGAAATCTTGCAGTTCTTATAAGCTATTAAGTGAAAGGCGGAATTTGCTAGCCAGTTCACCAAGCCCGTAAAGATTATTCAGAGTGTCAAGAGCCCAAGTGGCACAACTGGCAGGGAAGGGTAACACGGATGCTGTTACTTCAGGACTTGTGCAAGTGGATCTAGTAATCTCCGTGGTTAAGTTGGCTCCCAGCCACAAGACCTATGTCTGCCATGTGCACTTCAATCTCAAAGGCAAAGGAGAATTCATAAATTCTGCCTTAACCAAGGAAACTAAAACTTGGGCAGAGCAAAGGACTGGCTATAAAACCTCTTTAAAGAAAAGAAGAGAAGAAAAATATTTTTAGTTACTAATTCAATTTGTAACAGACTAGTGGTTGAGAAAATCATTTGAGGATGATGGGATCAAAATAAAATCACCCAGAATGAGTGAAACAGAGTACCCCACTGCCTCATTTCTCCCTGAAAACGCCTGAACAGCTGTATTCCTCTCCTTCACTGAGCAAGAAATATAAGACTAGCTCATTGCTGTAGATGGGTCCTTGATCACTATCATTATTATTAAAAATTTATATTCCAAATGACTTTTACATGTCTTCTTTGAGCAGTGAGGTGAATGACACAAAAGTCAGCCAGTTTCCATTTTATTAATTGATGCAAAGAGATTAGATCCTCAATATTAAGCTTGCAGAACCAGGCTCTGTCTGCGCCTTGAAGAGTTCCTGTGACCCACTGTTCCATCCTGCTAACAGAACACACGCTGGACACTCACTTGTTTTATCATTGCACCAGATACCACAAACATAACCTTTTAAAATTTTTTTTTTGACCTAAACACTTGTGCTAGCTTGTGCTAAGTAGAAGAGAAGAATTCCACCATCTCTCACTATGGTCTTTGTAATAGTTGTGTACAAACCAGAAAAAAAGAAGGAACTTTTCCCAGGCTTTCTCAGGGTTTACTCTGTTTTCCTTTTTTTTTTTTTTTTTTCAGGAAAAGGATGTCTGAGGATATTTTAGCTACGCCATACAATTTCTGCTGCAAATTAGAATCTTTGAGCTTTTAACAGCATTATTCGCACTTCTCTTTTGTCTAAAATTGAAAGCTGAACTTTCAAAATCTAGCCCACTAAAAGTGATTCTTATGATTTAATGAAAAAGATCTGAGTAAAATTTTCCTGAAGTTCAAAATGCATGCTATTTAAGACTTCCTATTTTAAAAATAAGGTAAAGCTTGATTTCTGTCTGACTACTCAAAGAATTTTAGAAATTGAGCCAGCACTGCAGGCAAATTCAGCAGAAACACTGCAGTTGGAGTTGGCACATTTTGAAATCATATATATCATCTTACAGTTATATTGGTGCTGCCTGTTATTACAACATTTAATAGCATCTGACCTTATCAATTCCCATTTTTATTATATATTTATTGACAGTAACTGTCACAGTTACCACTTAAGAACTCTAATTTACACAAAATTTCTCTTATGATCAACGAACCTTGGCGATTGAGGGGTTCACCTAGCAGCTGTCAACTTCTACTTTCACAATACAGAATCAGAACTGGTGAATCCAAAAGGATAGCGATAGAAAAAATGATTAAGTTTTGTGGACTAGGAAGAAGTGCTCCTGCAAAATATGACCTTTCCTTAGCAACAATCTTTCTTTAGCTAGTGAAAGAGTTCAAATACGACCCATAGGTATATGTTGGAGATCAGTCATATCTATCTCTAATTAGACATTAATTGAAATTCATTTAATTTAATTCAATTAAAAAAGGAATGATACTGTCTGATCCCTATTACTGATAGAATATCCAGTTGTTCTGATGTACTACTACTCCTCCAAAAAGGTCTCCAATTCAAGCATGCTGTCTTTTAATTGCTTACAAAAAAAGCTTCTGTTTTTAAACTTGTCATTAATTATCTTTTTTTTAAACTCGGACCACATTATTGATGCAATAAGCAATAGCCTAAAAATAAATAAACAAAAACTGCAGGGGACTGGGAGGAATGTAACAATTTATTGTTACTTGGGAATTCAAATTGGGATCTGGGCCACAAATTCTCTCTGATTTTGTATAGTGCTTTCAGACACGCCATTAATATCCTTTACTTCTCAGGCCAGTCAGGCCCAGGAGAACTGCACAGTACATTCAGCTCCAGAAAAAAAAAGATCTCCTTGCATTCCTAACACAAAACACTTTGCGGCTGACCTGAGCGAAGCTGTGAACCACACAGCTGCATTCACTGGAACGTAGCCCATCAAAGAGAAATTTCAAGACAAATGCTTAAGGTGAAACTCTTACAATTATAGGTCTTTTCCCCACCTTTGGGATCACATAGTCAAATTTATAGTTAATGTGAATTGAATGGTTAAGAAACTCTCCTCTCCAAAAGAGACAACACACATGAAAGCAAAGAATATTTTTAGTTTTTACAAACAGGCACACAGAACAGAACAAAAATCAAAAATGATTTATATTCCTATTTCTTAAAAGTCATTCAAGAAGAGATTAGGGCATAGGCAAATGCATTTCACTCCAGTGCATCCATCTCTGAATCGAGAGCAGCAAACTGTATGTTTTTTTCTCTCTGCCTGCGTTTCCTTTGTTAGCTGTCAAAGTCTTTCTCCCCAGAGTCGCAGACAGCATTTCCTTTGCTCCTTGGGCCAAGCCATGGGGAGACTAAACCTTTTCAGCTTGGCTGGAGCTTGCTAAGAGCATTCACTTGGTCACAGCTCCCCACCTTGAATAATGAAAAACTCTTTCAGCTTGTTTTGTTTCCTGATTTTTCTGACTTCATCAGTAAAATCATTACAAACAACTGCACCAGCTTATCTGCTAACCAAAACAAAAGCAAACAAAACAGCATCTTTCTCATTCACTAGGATAGAGCTCTAGTTTGCCTCTGGGACTCTGGGTATAATGCATCTTTCTGAATGTGAAAGTATCACAAAAAGTAGAAGCCAACATATTAGATGGCATATTTTTCTGTACTCTATGGTTAATTAGTAAGTCTTCATTGTTTCTTACCTTCTATTCCTGCTTGTGATCCTTCCTTATATGTGAAGTTTCTATTCAACCTCTTACAATGCACCTGTTTATCTAGAGCAAAAGGAGTTTTTCAAGTGTTTTTGTTTGTTTGTTTGTTTTTCTCCCTTGGCTCCTCAATATCATGGAGTCTTTTCAAATACATTTGAGTTGTGCATTACTGTGGCCTACAGTGACCAATACTATTGATAACTGAGACTTTTTTAACTGTTTGTACTCTATTTGGTAGACCAGGCGGCCTCTAGACTTCTAGGTGAAGTCTGTCTTTCAGAAGTCCTTGAAGAAGCAGAGGAGAAGAATCTATAAAATATTTGAATACTCAGATATTATTTTAGTATTATTTTAAAATAAAGTTTCTCCAGAAAAAAAAAATCCATATCTTATGCCTATACTGTTGAGGGAAGATGAGGAAGACCATTCTCTGGGACTGAAAATGAATGACAAGAAATGGTCCTTGTACATACAGTCACCCTTTTTCACACTCCAAAACTGGGTTGCAACATTCACACTGGCTTCACTCAGCGTGCATTTCTGCATTCACACTGCAAGATGAATATTGTTGCACAACTGATTGGCCACTTTTGAAACCGGTGGGGTTATAAGCTCCTCTGGTCCTGCATTTTTTGAATATTCACAGAATACTCAAACACAATATGACCTGGTCTAAACCACAATTTGGCTTACAATGTATTCCCAAGAAGTCCTATGTATTCCCATACAATGTATTCCCAAGAAGACAACTGGAAGTTTAGATATGAGTAAGCAGCTAATATTCCCGTGCTTGTGCAGAATTAAAATAATACATAGCCGGTTTCGGACTGGTTGATACATCAGTCCAGACACAGAACATGCAGAGAGGATGAATATGTGCATGTGCATGATGTTGCTTAGCTTGTATCTCTTAGGTAGTGCTCTGTCCGTGCTGACGCATTTCAGAATGTTAGAAGTTAGCCAAAACCCAATAAAGGAAAAGGGGGCAAAAGTTTGCTTTCATCCATATTTGCTAACATAAATCTTTTCTTCCTTTCCTCAAATTAATTCAAAATTTCACTCATTTCTAACAATAATAATGAAAATGGAGCTGTAGGACAAACATTAATAACTAATCACCATGCAGAAATAGATCTTAGCATGTGAAATAAAAATTCTGGACCCACTATATCTACAATGATAAACCAGACATCTGACTCTATTTTATTTTGGCTTTTTATTTTTTTAAATTGTTTGATTATACTTTGCTGATGATATTTCATGAATATATTTTCACACAGCTTATAATTATTTCAAATAAAAAACAAATGACAAACCTACAACCCATGCTGACAGATATGATTTTTATCTGAAGAAAGTCTGCAAGGTTCATCAGCAAAACAAGACTGCAAGCACTTTCAGCACATGGCAGAAGGCATTGTAGTGTAGGTAAGAAAAAGCTTTTGTCAGCTCAAAAGAATTTACCTTGACAAGAAGTCCGTGAAAGAGAGACGTATTGGAAATCCATGACGTATGATTTTGACCATCTCTAGGACACCGATATACTGCAGCTGAGCAGACACATAAAAATTGTCGAAAGTATCTGGAGACTTAGAATTATTAGGTTTTATGCAATGAACAGAATGTGGTGTACAGTTCTGCAGCTTCCCAATAATATCTGTGAGTGACTTCTGTGGAAAAAAAAAAACAGTTATCAGTCATTACTGTGCAGCAAAAGCAGTTTTTCAGTGCAACACATACATGCTTTTCCACACTTTTGAATACCATTTTCTTAAAAGCCAGGTAAGTCGCTTACTCAAGTATATTATTTTTCTGTCCTTGCAGTCGGTAAAGTCTAATACTGTTTTGTTTTTATTTTTTAAATTTCTGATCAGAACATATTCACTAACCCTGAGCTGTGTTGCCACAGTGGTTGGGCCCCCTCGTTCCAGTCTCTGAAGAAATGAGGAAGTTCCTTTCTTCTTCAACAGCTGTCAGGAGAAAAGCACACATGCAATATCAGGATGAGCAGTGAACCTTAATTTCCACTGGTATATAATTTACTAACAAAGGCAAATATTTACACACACAGACATAGATAGACAAATCATTTGCATTTCAGAAAGAACTGAGAAAGTGGCTAAATATCCTTAAGTATCTGTTGACACATGGCTGGCTAGAAAGTTTTGATTTCAAAAGCAGATGTGTGCTATGGTAAAGATAAAATTCCATTTCCAGATAATTCAGCAATGTAATATGATCGCAATATCTACTGCAGACGCAGAACTTGTGCAGTTAGTATCCCATTCAGTTGGCATATTAATAGTGCAAATCTGTTTCTCTCTAAAGTGGTTCCTTATGTTTCTGGCAGATGCTTAAGTGAATAAACATAAACGAGGAGATCTGAAAATTTTTGAATACAAAATAATACTATTCTTATAAAAATACCTTCTGTTTTCTTCCTGCATAAGTGAATTTAGTTAAACCTTTTTCTTTTTAAAACGATTTAATCTATTTTAACCATAAATTATTAATAGCTTTATGTCCCATTAGAACCAATAGTATACTACACAACAGAGTTGGGAGTGGCAAATAAATTTCTGTTTTATTTCCTATCCTTCTTAACTTTGAGACTAAAACGGTAAAAAAAAAGATCATTCTAAAAGTGGTCTCAGGAAGCAAGCTTTTATTGCTTGCTTCTCCTTTCGCTTTTTTATTCTGCTCTACCTGCAGAAATGCTGGCAAAACCACTGCATTCTACGATGTGGCCAGACAGAGATTATTATTCAAATCTGTACCAGTGACAGCCTTTTCACCTCTAACCTCTCTTTATTGCCTTTTTCCAGTCCACTTATACCATAAAACTCACTTTCTTTCAGGTCAGCATGTTCTGGTCTGCTCGTATCTTTTTCTAGTGGCATCAAAAAAGGATATTTCCTCAATTTGCCCCAAACTTCACTAAAAATAACATGGTGCCAGCAATTCTCTACTCACTATGCTTAACTGTGGAGCTCTTTTTCACTTTAAATCTCACTTACCAGAATGAAACAAGACTTTAAAGGCAAATTCACCTCCTACTTCAAGCCACACAAGTAAAAGAGATGTGCTTGTTCCAGGTCTTCTCATAAAAAAAGAAATCACTAGCATGGCTATAATGCTTCTCAGTCAAAGTTTACAAAATATTTTAGGGATGGAAGTAGAACAGTTCTCTCCGCTTGACAGATAACGCAGTCACCCTTTCCTCCCAACAGTTTAAATCACTTGTTCAAGACCACTTGCTGAGTCAGTAGAAGAGCCGGGAACAAAATTTCAGATACTAAAACTCCTACCTGCTGTGCTATGTTGCATAGTTCTTTCCATGGGAAACAAATGTTTGGGTAAGAATGGGGGAGAAAAAAAAAAAAAAAAAAAAACAAAGGAAAAAAAAAAAAAAAAAAAAAAAAAAACCTCTCCAAACCTGGATGTCAATATGTCAACAATGGCCTCAGCAATAAGACCTTAGGAAACTTTTACTAGGAAGTTATGAATTTTACTCTAGCAGAAAGGCACTGAAAAGTAGGCACTGCTGTGCCTCAGTCATTTGATAAATCTGTCTTTAAACCAACAGCATTTCTACTGAGATTACTGAAGCATCTGAAACTGAAATTACGTCACCAAGCAGGGGTTGGCTATGAGAAAAATTCCCATGACATTTTTTGAATGTACTTCCATGAAGACACACAGGCACGTATAATGTCACACACACATTCATATGCCACAAAGGCATATGACAGCAGCCTCCTTTATCCCACAGCAAATCAACTTTATGCAGTTGTATGCCAAAATAAAGTTGTAAGCTTCAAGAAGCCTAGAAAGACAGTTGACTGAAACAACTGCTTGCTTCCATTCTAAAAAAACGAAGAATTCCAAACTCCAAAGAATGGACTTGGAAAATTATGTGGCAGTAATAATAAATAAAGAATAAATAAATTATTATTCATGAACCAGATTATTTCAATAATTTACTGAATACAGAGAACTAAGTCAAGGAAATGAAACTTTCTGAAGATACAGAGTAACTGAGTAAAACCTTAGAAAAAGAGCACAAAGAGTCCTAAATTCTTACCTTGCTGAGCTCCATATACTTTTTTGCCTCTCTGCTTGCATAGGTCACTGATGGCTTTTTACTGAGCAAAGCTGCTTTACACCCTTTGATTTTAAGAGAATGATATGGAGGAACAAGTGATCCTGTTTGTGTCAGCTTGGACTGAAATAACTGATTGATGACTATATTTTCACTGGCTGGGAAAAAAAAAGAAGAAATTAATGCATGAAGATAGCATATACTTAATAAAAGTATATATGTGGTATTTGGAAGGTAAAAGACATAGTTAGAAAAGTAAAAACATAAAACAACTGTCATAATTCCTTCTGAATTTTGCTCCATTCCAGACTCACATCCTACAGCTATTTATCCATATATTAAAGCAATACAACTGAGATATATACATGTTATATAACATTTACTTAACATAAAACATTTAGCAATGATCAAGATATTTGACAGATGCCAATTATAGACAGTCACTGCACCAAAGGAAAATAATTATACAAAACAAAATATAATGGATTATAATGGGTTGGGAGAAGGATAGACCCATATAAAGCTACATTCACACTTCTCTGCCTTAATACCATGCTTTTACATTTTCAAAAAATAGCCTATAATGACATACATATTTTTGATGTAGTTGTGGCAACTAACACAAGAGAATACACTTCCTTTTTTTTTTTTTTAAACACCTCAAAATTTTAAGACAAAGAGGACATGTCACACTCATTCCAGTTAAATTCTACTTCATAAGATTTTAGTGACTGGCTTTTAAGATGAACATGGTAATTACATGTTGTTTGTACTGCCACAGGATCAATAAGCACTGAAAATCCACTGTGCATTATATATCCTTAACCAATTTCTTTTAAGAACTAACAATCTGGGAGCATGATATACCCATAATGTGAATAAAAGAAAAAAAATAGATGAATGAGAGCAGGGTCATAAATAATGTCAGTAAGTTTAGTAACAGGCAGAAGGCTTCATTTTGATCTTTATTACCTGTGTAAAGATATATTTACTAGACATTTAAATATAACAGATTTGTGTTCCCACTTGTTGTGGAAATCATTACTGTTGACTTAACATAAATAATAAAGTTATGAGAAGGACAGCAAACATACTTGAATCAATTTCAGCAACACAAAGTTGTGGAAGCACAGTCACAAGCACAGTCAGTAGAGGACAAGGTCCACCTACATATTTTAAATGAAGATAGATGCTGTAGGTAGGGCTAGTGAAGACATTAAAGTTTTCCTTTAAATTAAAGCAGATAAAACCTATTTTAATAGTGTTTCCTATTTTATTTTGGGGACAAGTATGTTTTCCATTCCATATATTTTTGAAACACAGTAGATGATATCTTTAGTGTATATAAAGCTTTTGAACTGATTAAAGTAACTAAATTCAATGAAAATAGAAAGAAGTAAACACTTTTAACTTATGGAACTGGCCCCAAAGGAGATATGTCACTGATATTCAAGTTCCTCAAAGCCTATGTCAGCTAAAAAGAAGGAACATAACCCTTAAATCACCTGCATACTTTCAAATATTCTGCTTTCAGAATTTCCCCATTCATTACATTCGTTATTATGTGACTTCTTAATTATATATATTCTCTTCAAATCAAACATTTTATATCCAATCCCAATGTCTATTTTCCCTTTTAACAGTTCCATAGCTGATTACACAAAGTAGCAAAGAAAATACAAAAGGAGATTATTTGAGAGAACGGAAAAATGCCCTGCTGCACTGATAGAACATAATGAAAAATGGTACACCTTCTTATACTGTTTGACAAATTATTATGCAAGTTCCAACTAGTGAGAACTGGAATCTCTCTAAAACTATAATCAAGAGAATTATATTCAAGATCAATTCTTCCATTTCTTTTTTCATTGTTAGTGCATATTACTTGCCTTTAAAATGCATCAATGATTTTACTAGGGAGTTTAGCTAATTTCACAGAAAAACTGCTAAAAGCCAATATATTCTAATAGTAGTGCTGATTCGAAAGACAAATATGACCTCCAAAAGACCTTTATTTCTATGGAAGGAAAGATAACTATATCCTACATTAAGTGAAAAATTCTGCAGTGGTTGAAGAAAAGTGACATCTCAGGATACACTGACATTTCCTCGAGGAAAACGTTTTGTTTTTCTTAACAGAAAGAATAAATTGTAGAGGTTTTTAATGATCTAATTAGAGATAATTAATGAATAAACTAGGATGCATTATTTTTAGACATATAATTATATAATATGCACAAGAAAAGATACTTAATTTTGCAATTCATTAGACATTGCATCTATTCATTGAAAAACAAAAGAACACCCACAAGATGCTACTTTTAGAAAGGATAGTGCATTCCACTGCAGTCTCTATGATTTCAGAAGCCTTATTTACTTATTTTCTGGGATGAATTCACATTTTTAATTCACATTCAATGATATTTTTTAAATCATACTTATCTATCACACTATATCTTATTACAACACATCCATCTTTATATCACATCACATTATATAAATATATTTTATAAACGGAGTAGATTTCAAAAAATGTATATATCAAAAGAAGAGGCTTTTTTGTCACTGGGAACAAAACTATACATAAATTCATCTAAAAAGTAAAATGAAATTTACAGCCAAGTCATGAGAATGTTGCTCTAACAACAGCAATCACAAAACCAATTATTTACTTACTTTTCATTACAAATATGAGATTTTGTGAAAGGGAATCTTTATTTTTTTCTATTGAGCCAGCAATTTCGTAAGTAACCTATGAAAAAATATTGTGACATCATTAGTAATGATCAACACATTCATTAAAAAACTTACAGCAGTAGAAATTAAACCCGTTTTTTTTTTTTTTCCTGCTCCACAATTAAAACCTGGCACCAGGTAGTGTCATTTGTTCCTTTCTTTCAAAGACCAACAATATTAGCCAGAAAAACTGTTTGTGTGTCTCTGTACATACAGAAGAAACTTCATCAGTCTGACTGCAAAACACTTTCACAGTGCAAGCCTCAGAGGTGTAGTACAGAGCAGGAAGCACTGATGTAGATATCACTGTCCCTCCAGGATGAGCAAGTTACTCCTAGTCCACAGGTTTCCTTGTCAATGGGAAACTCGCCACACTCACCATGACAAAACACTCCTGATGCAATCTGAATCCCAGTTTACACCAGGACAAGCTCCAGCCATTTATTCTGCCTCTGGGGGAAAGTTGCCTTCAGTCTACAGGTTATGTACAAACTCCATTTACTCTTCTATCAGAAATACCAAAAAAACACTTTGGATCACCTTGGCTGCCTGATACCATTACTTCAAGAACAGACGGTGCATTTCTCCACCTATTCTCTGAGTGCACATAGACTAACACATGTGGAGGGCACTCTGAGAAGGGAGCAAACTCAAGCCAGAATCCCTCAGAATATGCCCAAAGAAATATGACCCAGTGGTTTCTTAGTATTGAGACTGGGAGCCACTGTCCAGAAAAGCAGCACTGAGACCAAAAAATAGACATGGAACTTGAAGTGCCAAGTGATACTCTCTTACACACTCTTAGCCAGTTTTGCTAAACCTACAAAAATAGATCCAGCTTCAGTTTTTAAAGCAAACAGAAATGTAAAGGAAGACAGAAATGAATTTCCCTCCCCACACTGAGACGGGAATTTAGAGTTCTTCCCCCTAAAGGCCATTTTGTAAATGGGAGGATAGACTTCTCAGGATTGAAAGAAATGGTCCTCTCCTTTCTACTGGGGTATTGCAAGACTGTAATTAAGCCATTGAAGTTTTTCTGAATATGTTGTTAATCTTGAATTCTGTACTGCGTGTCAATCTAGCTTTAACTTAGGGAAGGAAGTGCTCTTCTCACTTCCTCTCTGAACTCAATCATTATCCCTAACCTGGACCTTCATCCCTCCCATACTAACCAGGACATACAGACCTGAGTCCCCTTGGATTGAAACAGTAACAAAACTAGTGCTTCCTACTTCTAAGACGAAATCTCTCACCACCAAACTACTACATGATAGGTACATGCTACTTTATTCATAAAAGAGAAATTTCACGGGATGCCTATTTCTCTTGAAGGGTGTTCAGCATGGCTTCTGATGGATAAACAGCCAGTGTCTTGGTTAGGGTTAGGGTTTGGAAATAAACAGCTCTGGCTTGCACAGTAGTAGAACTCAAAGAGAATTGTAAAGTTATATAGGAAGAAAATTACGATGACTCATACCTCCAGGATTAGGAAAACTCTTGATGGGAGCCTCTCAGAACACGATTTTTTTTCCTTTTTTTTTTTTTAAAATGATTACTTAACAAGGGGCTATGCTTCTATCTAAATCTTGTTGTAATTTTTTGTTGTATCTCTATCCTAAGCCACTTAGGTATTTGGGGAACTTTTTATCCTTGCTTAAATATAATTAATAAAGCTGTAAATACATAATTAAGATTAGCAATATTAATCAGTACATTAATTATTTTTCCATTGGGTCATTTCACAATTATGTAATGCTATCTTAATCATGAAAAAGACTATATTACTTGAATCCACATAATCTGTTATATTAAGTAATTGTCAAATGATGCAATTAGTATGGCATCTGCCATAGAAAAGGGGTAACAATAGTATTATATTCTTTTCTGTGACTGTTTTAATATGCAATTTTCTAATTGTACCTCCTAAGAAAATACTACACAGTTAGTAAACTATTAGGATAATTTAAGTATACTATTAAATGCTTTTAGTATATTTAAAGTAAATGTTCTGCTGCCGTGGCCCATAAAATATAGTTAACAAAACTTATTCTGTAAATCTATAATGCCAATTACTAATTGAGTGTATTAGTCTTTAACTAAATTAGAAAAAGTGAGTGGTGGGAAGAGTAGGTAAGTATAGCAGTGGGAGATAATAAATTATGATTAAATATCTACACTGAAACAGAGGGAAATTGGGTATTGGTATAATATATCACCGACCTCTAGAACTGTATTCTTAATACATCTCTCATATCACCTGAAGTACATAAAGTTTAATAGGATTCCCTTTTATGAAGAAATTGCTAACACTTTTTTCCAGAGAACTGGTAAGTTGAGTCACTGGCTAAAGAAGCTGAAACTCACCCAATTACATGCCACTTTGAGGTTCAGTGTTTACTGTCAGTTCCACAAATAAGGGAAAGAATAAAAGAAGTCCTTTTCAAGCTGTTGATTCTGTAAACTGCATCCTGCCCCAATCAGAGGTGCCAACCTACAGCGGAATTTTACCTAAAGCGCATACATTTCCACAGTGCTTTTTTCCAGTGGGCTTCTATAATAAAGCAGGCTAAAACTCTGATTGGTGCACTGATTGGTGCTCAAATATAGTGTGTAGTTATTTTAAATAGGAAAAAAAAAAACAACAAACATTGAATGATTCAGACAAGAAATGTGAACTTAGCTCATGGTTCTAGTAACAGAAAACATATCCATTATTTCCACTTTCTATTATTTATTACAGCTGTTTGTTCTATCTTGCTCCGCATGGTGAATTCTTTGGGTACAGAGTATGTAAACCTACATTTCTATATTGACTAAAGGAAACAAGATCCTTAGATGATATCTCAGTGAGTTCTTTCCATTAAAAATAAAATAGCTTAAAGTTCCACACAGCACTTTATATCAACAAAAAAAACAGAATAAAACAAAAACAAAAAAAAAGGATTGTATTTGTCTCCCTATTTGACTTAAATTCAGAAAGGAAAACTACCTAAATTATTCATGCTGGTAGTGTGTCAGGCCAAATGTTCATTCAGCCCTGCTATTCTGTTCTAGACATTTAGGGAAAAATAGAGCCTAAGTCTCCCACAAGCTCCCACCTCAGTCAGAACTCTGACCATCGGGGATTTATTGAACTGGAGACTGTATCTCATCTTGGTCTTGGTGGATATTTCCTCCATGAGCCTGCCTAACTGCTTTTGTAAATTAATACTTTTGGCATTGCCAAAACACTGCCTCTGTGGCTGGGACTTTCTTGCTCAACTTTTTGAGCTGGGCAGAGAGGAACTTCATGAGGTTCAACAAGGACAAGTGCAGGGTCCTGCATAACCCCAGGCACCAGTACAGACTAGAGGTTGACCTGCTGGAAAGCAGCTCCATGGAGAGCGATTTGGGAGTCCTGGTTGACAATAGGTTAACCATGAGGCAGCAATGTGCCCTCGTGGCCAAGGGGGCCAACAGGATCTGGGCAGGAAGGAAGGAAGGAAGGAAGAGAGAAAGAAAGAAAGAGAGAGAGAGAGAGAGAGAGAGAGAGAGAGAGAGAGAGAGAGAGAGAGAGAGAGAGAGAGAGAGAGAGAGAGAGAGAGAGAGAGAGAGAGAGAGAGAGAGAGAGAGAGAGAGAGAGAGAGAGAGAGAGAGAGAGAGAGAGAGAGAGAGAGAGAGAGAGAGAGAGAGAGAGAGAGAGAGAGAGAGAGAGAGAGAGAGAGAGAGAGAGAGAGAGAGAGAGAGAGAGAGAGAGAGAGAGAGAGAGAGAGAGAGAGAGAGAGAGAGAGAGAGAGAGAGAGAGAGAGAGAGAAAGAAAGAAAGAAAGAAAAACACAACTATCTTGTCTATGTGAAAAAGATAATCTTTGTCAAATAACCTTTAGAAGCTTTGGCATGGCTTAGACTAGACTGATTTGATTGTTATGTCTGGGGATTCAGCCTGGGGAAAAAAATAAAGAAAATGAAAGTGTCCTTATTGATTAATCCATCTCCTTTTGTCTTTTGATTTAGAGGTTCAGTTTCAGAGCCTGCCTGGGATATATACAGCATTTCAGAGAAGACTTCATTGGAGAAGATGAGTGGACAGCTGAGAGGTATTTTGAAATGTGCATATCTTAGAAATTGAACAGACATTGATCTGCACTTAAAGGACATTATGAACACTTCTTTAAAGAGCAAAGAAGTTGGTCTTTTGGTTCAGTTTATGGCGGTACTATAGATCAGAACAGTGGCAAGAGAAACAGTGAGAGGAGACCTACCAGATTTGCTAATACAAGTATAAATCTAAACTGCATAAAACTCAAATTATGATGACAGATTATTCAGGTTACATGAAGAAGGGGCAAGTAGTTCATTATCTCAGACATCAGCATGCTAAATACCACTGCTGGCCAATAACGCATCTCTTGGTATTGTGTTAGGGTAACATATTTCAAATTTGCTTCTTGACATGTTAATGCCTTCACAAAATTCAGAGGACTTTGAATCCTGGAGAAAGTTAGAGAATGGAAGATTATCCTTCAAAAATCACTACTATCAGAAGGGCTAATAGCTCAGTAATGTAATTCATGCAAAGCCCTATGTCATGTGAGAGCTCGTAAAATATGTTATCCTAAAAGTATGGAGAAATTCAGTATGACACATTCTTACTACAGTTTCAGCTGATGATAAGATGCACTGATCAACTACAAAACCTTTTGTCTCCACAACATAAGTGTGCAGTACCTGGTGCTGAACCAACCTGTCACAGCCCTCATGATGCTGCCAGGTACACAGCCTCTTCCAAAAGCAGCTGAGAATACCCACATTCCTGTTAAGGAATGTGACATAAAACAATATCCCACATGAGCAGATTTTTTCCAGAAGAGATCAGATGATACCAATGTTCAGAATAATGTGTAAAACAACTTTCAGAAAAAGCCTTCCACTAGATTTTTAAGTCGTACACAGCATAAATCATTCTTTTCTGCCTTCTGCCTGAACAGAACAGAGATAAGCTTTTTGTCTTATAGCACTCAGATGTCAAGACATTAAATAGTTCTCAGAACAGACTCACAATATATCAAAGCATTGTGGAATGTTCAGCTGCAAAATTCAAACTGGGAGATAAAGTAAAATACTTGATATGATCAAGCATTCATACTCTCAGTGGTCTTTACTAAGTGTGTGGTCATATAGTTAACAACTGTATCATATTACTTCTGCACAGAATGGCAGATTTAGTACTGTGCAGGCATAGTATTGAATAAAATTCAAATGAAAAGAGGAAAAAGTTGTTTGCCTTCTTTCACAGGCCCATTCTGTCAAACTTCTATAATACAGCATTCTCTCTCAGTTTCCACTGAAAGACCTCACACATACTCTGATTTCTTCCATGTGCACACTCGTTCTTCATCCCTAAGATAGTTGCACACTCCTTCTTTATCCCCAAGTAATCAAGAAAAAAATCAAATGAGGTCTCTCAGAATCATGACTTTCCTAATATACTGTCCCCCCCACTACATCAAGTATGTATTCCAAATACTTGGCATTTTCGTTTCCATCAGACATTTTTCTGAGCCTTCTCTTTCCACATGCCTTCTTAGACTCATGCCTTTCTCTTGCTCTTTTTTCCTCCACTTCTTCCTATTATTTCCACTCTTTTCCTCTTAGTACTGCCTTTCCTGTGGAAGTTTAATTAGGTTGGGAACAACATTAGGGCTAACATCATTATTTCTAGAAAAGACTACTGGGTATAAAATATATGGGAAAGGGTGGTACGTGATAATGCATGACTACAATCAAACAAAAGGGCCTGCTAGTGGAAAAAAAAAGACAATTTATATTCCCATGACAATGCTGACACAAAGTGTTAAGTTATGAAGATGTTAGTTGTATTTATTGGACATGCTTGTAGCATCAGCTAAAACTCCCTCATAATAGAGATCTCGGTTTTGTTCATGAAAGGCTCCCTGTTAATCTCCATTAAAAAAAAATAAGCAAAAATAAGTTAAATTCCTCTTCTGTGAGGAAGGATCATTTTCAACACCTGCTTTTTCCAATATAACTGCACTTCCAGCAACTGGAAGTGTATGTGTAAAGATGTGAACCCACATCTTTTGAGACTTAGAGCTACATGAGTATCCCACTGAAGAAAAAGCCAAAATTACACCAGGACCAAGGTGGAATATTAGTCTTTTTGTGATCCAGATGACATGGAGAACCAGCTGTTTCACATTTACTGGGAACTACATCACTGTTTCAACTTTTGATACCCAGGGAAATCAGGCTGTCTGCCCTCACCTTCTGTTTAACATAAAGTCGGCATTCACACTAACTTCCTCCACAAATACCAACCTAGACACCACCAGAATATAAATGAATAAGCTGAGAAGTGGAAAATTTCATATTCAATTACCTGTCACATTTTACTGGTAATTCTGTTTCTACCCTCTGGGTCTGATTCATCTTTCAGTTACATTCATGTAAATAATGAGAAGCTTTAGCAAGTTAAAGGAGTTACATCAGTGAAAAATTGCGGTAAGAATAAAATCAGATCCTCTGGTTTTAAATTTGGGTATTTCTGAAGGTAATCACTCAGAGAAAAAAATGTTTTATACTTCACTTACTTTAGACTCATTTAATTGATATAAGACTATAATAATGGCTATCAAAATCTGTCTAACTATACCGTTACTTTATACATGAAAGTGCCAATAAAACCTGATATATTTAGAAGTCTGATCTATTAACAATTTCTATCAAGTATAAATCACAAATGACTACTATAAAATCGGTGCTACAATGTAATAATACCACAGTCTCAAGAATAGCATCACCAATTTTAAAATGCCTTAAAAATTCCATTTTTATCAATTTATCAGGATATATGTATAATTATTTAGTACACTTGTGTAATTATTTAGTACATAAATGCTAGCATCAGGCATTATGTAAATACATATAGATCACTGAAAAATACAACCTATGTTCATAATATGATACTTCCATAAGATATCTTTAAGGATCCTGATCAAATCACTATTCCAAGAAGGACAGTTAAACATTCCTATTGATTTTTTTCTATTTATTTTGTCTGAGACAGAAGCATTTTACTGTTTCAGACTGGTAATATGAATTCTCATCAAAACACTTTATCATAGCTGACCAATTTCTTGCTTACCAACTTTGCCTTTTCTGTCTCTGCTTAAGGGGTTAGTTGCTATACTGAAGCACCTCCTGTTTTCCTTAGCCTTTCACCAAAAAAACCAAAAACAAAAACAAAACTGAAGTGATTAGGCAAATATCACATTCACAACCAAAAGCTGGCAAGACCTGGCAGAATTTCATTTTGTTTAACCTTGTGCATTAACTATGTGTATGCAACCATTCAAACAACTTACCCGCCCAGCATAATGCATAACAGTGAAAGAGGAGCTCTGATCCTTTGGGGCAAGGTTACCATTTCCATCTTTTGCAGAGGAATATACTGTATTTGTGTCTGATGTATCCAGGTAAGACTGAACACGTTTAGAAAGACTCTGTTCCATTGACCAAATCGATTGACTTTCCTCATCCAGCATTGACAAAAAGCCCGATGGCTTCTGAAATGAATAAAATAAAGACTTTTTGTTTTCTGTTTTTATGCAGGACCAATAGAATTCCAGTTGTTTGTTGCAGACTAACACAGCTTGTAATTCAGTAAACAAAACTGTTTAATGCCTTTTCAGGAAAAAAAAGAAAAAGAAAAGAAAAAATATGCTGGTAAGCCTCCCAGTCTACGCACATCAGATAATTCTACAAGAAATACAGGGAATAATATTTCCTTTCCCTAAAGCGGCAATTATTGCTGATCTTTTAAGAAAACAATTAGGCTATTTTTTTCATAGTTATTGTACTCCAGTAACTAGCTCCAGGCACAAAAGAAACAGTCAAGCTTACAACAGGGGCCAAAGGGCATGAAATGGCACACAGATCCTCTGTGTGGACCTGTATGGGGAAGGAACTTTGGTTCTATCTTCTTCTGCCCAGGACTGTTACAAATCTCTATTAGTCCTTATGCGCTGGGCAATTATGATGGCCCCTCTCCATGGTCTCACTGGACTCATAGAGTTCTCAACAAGATTAACAAATCAGAAAACACAGGCACAAGTTTTTATTAGTCTAACACACAGAGTATGTGCATAAATATGCATGGTGGAAAATGGATCTGAAGACTACCTGAAAGAAAAAATCCAAGGCTGCGGTATGGTTACCAGGAGAATACACAGTTTCCATGGTAACTCCCTCTTGTACACATTCGGCTTGCTCTTGTAGGAAAAGCACCTCATTGATATACTGGTGTATCTTCTCATTGGTCATGTTGACACACAGCTATTGTAAAAGGAAGAAAAAAATGAGTATTAGAAGTTTACTGGATAATTCATCAGTATAAGGTTTACTGCATGTCTAATATTGAATTTGATGAAATGTCAACCTACAACATGTTATCTCTCGGTAAACCACAGATTAGGAAGCCCCCAGGGAAATTTCCATTGTAACAACCATTATTATTAAATTGGGAAGAAACAGTTTTCTGTCTGTATAGATCATTTGAGAATTCCACATAAGAATTTCATATATGCCAATTTCAACCAGAATTATCAAATATAACATAAAGTCACACTAATTCTATTGATTGAAAGGGAATAACACTACATATAAATTGATACACTTAATATTCTGCAGTTTATAATTAGGAAGACTACACAGTCATAGTGTGTTTTAGAAAAACAACTACAGATTATGCAGCTAGCTTAGTACTAACAAAGACATTCAAATTCTGCTTCTGCATGTAATATCACTGAAGTCTAAAACAGTCTCTTAAGAGCTTGCTCCATTTTGCCCAAATATATCTTCTAAAACAACTAGGTGCAGTCTACTGGATGTCTTCCTGCATTTTATCACCATTCTAAGGAAAGGTTGGCAAGAAATAATAATATAAAAATCCCTTGAATACTGAGTGCCTTATGAGAGTTATAGTGCTTCATGCTTTCATTCTCCTGCTAGGGGACCAGCTGCCTGATTTAATACCTCCAATAACGCACCCCACCTCCTGAAATACAGCATTGCACGGAGCGTGCGTGTGTGGCGGGGTGGGAGGGTTGGCTTTTATGACAGTGGAGCATCTGGGAGCTAAAGGCTAAGCCTTTAATTTGGTGCAGGAGGAAGGGGTTCCAAAGATAGCTGAATTGTAGCTCCTGCAGAATGCTTCACTAGCATTTAACGTCTCTAGATGCTTCTGTTCTCAGCTAAACTGTGTGATTTGGGGCTGAAAATGAAGTTTGCCGTATCAATTTCTACTTAAAAAAATATTCCCCCAATTATCTATACAACATCACTATTACAAAACAAACAGCTTATAGGAATCCAATTTTCAGGTGAAAACAGATGGGGTTGTATCAACTTTATTTTGGGTCTTTTCTTACTTCAAAGCTCACAACCTGCAAAAGTAAATGCTGAATAACTTTGTGGGATTCAATTTTAATTGGTTTATTTAAATCAAAATGGAAAATTTAGTGGAAAATTATAAAATCTCTTCAATTATTATATTGAGAAACAATAGGAAATTAAGAAAATAGAAACTCTAAAAGGGTTTGAAGAACTCATACATGATGAATGATGCAAGAAATGAATGCACACAGTCTCTTTTCAGATTAAACTAGGCACATATTTGTTTTGGCCATAAATGGTATCTTCCATGAATAAAGTATGTAAAAGTAATTCCAACAGCAAGTAATATTAAAAAAATATGAAATATTCAGATCAATCATAAAACTACATGGCTTAACATCCAGATGAGGGAAAAGAACTCAAGCAATGTATAACATCTGCCTGAATTTTCCATTAACACCTTACGCTAATACAGTCTGCTTGCATTTGCTGTATAGTGAAATATGCTAGTATGAATAATAGAAAGAAAAACCGAACAAAATATCTCATTAATTGAGTGTCTTTACTAATACAGAAAATTGCAGACAAAGAGAGTCTTAAATAAAATGATAGATTTTTAAAAATAGGATTTTTAAAATTTCCTTATCTCATTTGATTAACAATGAAAGTATAAAATTGACATACGATTGATTTATAATTTAAGGAAAGAAACAGGTTTTTAAATTTTAAGGCAGTCAAAATATGCTTTACTGATCACTTGCCGAATTCTAATTCTAATTACAAAATCTTTTCAGAAGCTTCTTAACATTATTTTAGAAGACAGACATCAGGTCACAAGCTTATCTCTCACAGGATATGCAAAGCTTTAAAATGAACTTATGCTGCTTGCACACCTCCATTTGCAAAAGTGTACTTCAGAGAATCACGGCATTCAATTTTATACAACTCTATTTACAGTTAGAGAAGCTGAAAAAAAAAGGCTATAGAATCAAGTTTCCTTTTTATCCTGTGATTCCCCTATCCTGTAATTCCCCTAAAATAAATAAACAGAATAAAGGTACTTTAAGATCTGACTGTGCAGCAAGATTATTAAACTGTGTAAATTGAGCTGGAGGGTAAGAATGTCTTAGTCATATCTTAGAAAGATCTGATAAATAACACTGGATTCAGCTGCCAAAAGTAAAAGACATTATTTTGCTAACATATTGGCAGAGAACACACTAGTTAAGACAAAAAGCATTTATAGATTTTCCCAATCAGTTTATTATGGAATACACAGGTCTGCTCTCCAGCAGTGTAAGTAGCAGCAGCACCCAGAAGAGCAGAGGCGCCCTCCGGACAGGAAGGTGCTGCAAACCAGATCAGAAAGCAAGCTCAAGCACTCCCACAAAATGCAGGCTGCTCAAAAGCTGCTCCAGCAAGCAGTAGTTGTGAGCAACAGCTCTGCAGAATGAGAACCAGGAGCCCAGCCAGGGACTGCTGCAAAGCAGGACGTTCAGATTGCGTTTTTTCCCCATTTCAATATGTTTTATACAGCATGCTAGGAAAAGGTGATATAAGGAACACTTCAAAATAAGAGCCTGACACCAGCTGATGCAATATTTTAAATGGCAGAAATGCAGAAATGGGATGAAAATGAAGTAAGCTAACTTTTCTAATCTATCCCTTCTTTTTTCTCTCTCTCTCTCTTTTTTTTTTTTTTTCCCGTCACCTTTGAGCAGCATATTTGCTTCATTTTGCAGAGCTACTCAACATTACTTATGGTGCTTCTTTTCATTAATCATCACTGTTAAACCATCACCCATATTCTTCTTACTGACTCCACTGTAAGACATTCTGTAGGAAATCCTCTATCTAATGCTGCTCACTGCTAACGTTTCTAGGTAAAGAAACTATTACTAGAAAAAAAAAAGCACTTATTTCTTGTTCAAGTAATTAAACAAGCTAAGTATAACTAACTTTTTTGGGGGGCTGCGGAATTTGAGAAAATACAATAGTATTTGTTAAGAATTTAGTAAGAAATTATAATGGAATTTTGGTAAAATCTGGAGATATTTAATGCATTTGATATTGTTAGTTAGTACTTGTCCCAGCCCTCTCACAAATACATTTGAGCAGTTAATACTTGTCAACTTTAAAACATTTTCACATACATTAAATCCATATCTAGGTAGGAGACCAAAATGGTGCTGTATTCTAAAGAAAACCAAGCACCTTTTAATATTTAAAATTTCCTGATGTCCCACTCTTTGCGATATATATATCTTTAAAAAAAAAAGCATAGCAAAATAAATGTGAATTTGTTAAAGGAAAACTCAGTGACTATCAATCAGTGATGGAATGATGGATGTAAACACCCTCTGGAAAGCACATGCTTTGGTCATGCAGAAGGATTAGCTCTCTAGAGATGTGTATTCAGAACATCAAGTAAAGCTTACAGCAACATATCAACCTATCTATCAAGATCTGTGCTACGGGCCAAGATGATGAAACTCCAATGACAGGTTTAATTTGCAAAGATGTGTTCTAGCTTTTCTTGAAAATATCATTCTGAGATAATGGAATGCAGAATCACCTATTTACTGAAGTAAGATTCAGAAAATAATTTTATACCTAATGTAGATAATCACTCATTTCTCAGAAATATTTTGGCTACTGTTCCTCTTTCTATTTTTGCCTTTACTGATGTATGTGTCTACTGATGTTATGTGTATGTTACTAGATTTCCACATCTTTACATAGGCCAGCACTCAGAATATTTTTAATGAATGTATAACAAAACCAAAACCCATCACACATCTCTGCCTTTTCAGGACAACCAGGCCTAATACTAACTTATTCTCTGAACACCAATTCAAAGTCCTGCCTTTCTGACAGAAGAATTTTATTTGCTAAGAATTCAAGTTGTCTTTGATGTCATTTTCAATTAGCTGATCTTTGTTTCCCATATACAGAAAACACAACTGAATACTGTTTTACAATTGTAGTTTGAAATGCTTTTCACCTGAAAAGTGCTCCACAATTGATATAATTTCAATTCAAAGTAGAAATTCTTTTACTTCGTTTTGAATGTATAATAAAAAGAGTAACAGTAAACTCCCACATAAACATGGTAACAACAGTCTTTCCTCAAAAGAATTAGAAATTAAAGATTTTGAAATTGTTCCTAAGGCCAATCATTCAGTAACATACCGTCCAGCAAGTAAGCATTATCGGATATAAAAGGCTGCTCCTATGAAAAAGTAACATAGCAATTAATAATTGTCCTAGTGCAATATTTTACCATTCGCAAACTGAGTCTGTCTGGAAATCTATATTTTAGACAAATGATTTTATTTCCAGCTATATCTACTGTAAAATAAATAAAGAAAATTAAAGCATTTTAATGATAAAATGCATCCATAAAGGTATATGATAAAATGTATGATGTATTCAGTTGTAAAAATGAGCTTACTGGAAAAACAGTAAATGAAAAAAGCTCAATGAAAAAAAAAATGTGCACAGAATGGGAAAACAACAACAATCCCTGAACATCCAAAACCAAAAAACAAACAAAACAAACAAATAATAAAACTAAACCCAAAGGGACTGGGAGGGAACAGGAAAACACCACGACCAAAGCCAGTCAGAGTGCAAGCTCCTCACTAATTTGGTCCAGGAACAAATCAGAACTTGTATACAAGTCTTCACATCTACGATCACTGAGACCACAGTGACAGCAGAAAATTAAAGTTGTGTAACTTTTATCTATTCATATCTGCTTTTCTATATAATAGGCACTAGTATCTTACATTTAGGTAGATATTTAACAGCCTAGACACTCTTGTGTCTTAGGCAATGCAATGTCATCTGAAATATCCTGCATGGCTATATTGTCTTGGGAAGGGCACGCACCATCTCAGCAGGGTTAACTAAAGAAAGAACCCACGGAGAAGTTAACATTTACCATGCCTAGTAAAAAGGGTAGAAGGACATTCCTGTGCACACACCTATGTTGAGCAAGCTGCCCTGCTTCAGTGCTCTGCGTGCTCGGGGCAAGCAGAGAGCTGCCCCTGGAGCTGCACTTCTCCCGGTCCTATAGCGCACTGGACCAAGAACATTGCATAGGGTTTAATAGGTAAAGACTTGAGTGGCTCTTCTAACTTCATGCAAGTAGAAGTGGTGCCTTTTTTTTTTTTTTTTTTTCCTGATAAAACAGTGTTTTAGAAATGATTTGGCAAAAATGGTACAGGCAACTTCATCAGCCTTGAGGCTTGGTGTTCTTGTGGTCAAGGCCTATACCAGAACAGAAGGGACTTGACCTGGACTGAATTTTTTTTGGTGGGGAGGGGGTACACCGTGCAGGACCATGAATAAGAACTAATCTACTTTTAACCTCCACTGGAATAAAAGTGGCCATTTTCTGCTTTAAAATGAATCCAAACTAAAATGTAAGCAAAGATAGCCCCTCAGAGATGAAACCTAAGAAAACATTGAAAACTGCCATTGCTATTTTTGGTACCTCACTCTTATTTTGCAAAATGACCATAAGAGTGAGGTCATTCTTGTATAGAATGAGAAAGACAAATCTCTGTCCACTTTTGACCATGTTCTCATTTGGTTGTATATAAGGCTGCTCTGGCAGAGCAGGTATGCAGATGCTCCAGGAAAATGCTGTGCCCAGGCTAATGATTTCTGCTAAGGAGTGACTGTAATTTGTAATTGGGATGAGATAAAAGTGTGCTGCAGTCATTTACCATAGACCAACTGATGAGCAGTAATTCTCTGAGCCCTGGCAATTCAAAAGCTTTCAGTCTTTCCTGAGCAATGAGTTCCTTCGTTTGTGGCTTTTTTCAGTATTTAAACCTGTGCTATAAGATTTTCATGCTAGAAATCACAACTCTACTCACTGTCACTTATTCTATATGAGCATTTACTAATAGTATACTAGAAAAAAATAGTTACTATTTTTTAAATATAATCTAACACACATATATGTTGTTTAAAATGAAGGCCTACTAACGCTCCTCTAATACATGCACCTAATTAATACTTCTTTTTACTTGTAATTCATTCTTCTCTGGCATTATATAAAGCCTTCCTCCTTGTAAGCTCTCAGTTACATCATTTGACATTCTTGGTATGGAGATAATTAACCTTACTTTCCTAGTCCTTTGACATCTATTTAGCTATGCATTGTTCATTAACCATCACTAGAGTAATTCTTTGCTTGCTTTTGACTTTTCAACACTCTAATGCCTTATCATTCCAACACACTCATTGGAGGGTACATGTTATTTTACTCGATTGGTCCAACTCTCTGTTCCTGAACTACCTTCAAACATAGTCTATTTAAATTAATTGCTTAAACAGACATATGATTCAGTCCTGTACTGCTCTTTTAACTATTACATTAACATGTCTGTCAACTGATCTAACGGAAGGACCAGAGAGGTTCGTGCAGCTGCTTGGAATGTCCCCCAGGCTTGTGCAATTAGAGGGTCTTAATCTTTCTTGAAAAGAGTTGCAAACTTATCTCAAGGAAGCAGGCAAACAGATGTCAAGACATAAACCTTCAAAACAAAAAGGCCATTTTCCCAAAATTATTTTTCCAATGCCATCTTACAATATGTTAATCTAAATGTAATGAAAAAGGCAGTAGTATTTTTAGGGCTGCTCTACTGTTTGACTTTTTAGGTCCATTTAATATCAATATTTTTCAACCACAGATCTTGACCGTGGGCCTTATTTGTAGACGTTATGCAACACATTGCAGGAGAAGCCTATCTGGAGTAATAAGCCTGTTTCCCATCAGGGTTAACGAGCCCAGGCAGGAGACTGAACTAGGCTAGACTGCTAGACAGCTCAAGCTTCTCTGGGCAGACTGTTTGGGACTGGTCTGCCTGATTACATTGTGCCACATGGAGATACCAACAGTTTCCCTTCCCTGATACACCTCTGCAGGACTCCAGGGTACTACCCACATTAGAGAGTCCATATCAAAATGACACGGTAATTCATTAATCCTCATTCTATGATGTCAGGAGTGCAATTCAGTAAATTCAGTAGTTTCTGAGGTAATGACTCCAAACATTACTCAACAAAATGCAGTCAGTCAAGGCAGAACAACAGTCTTATCTACTGAAATGTATTTGCTTACCAAAAAAAAAAAAAATCAAGATTGACTTTGAAATTACCATGATCGTCACACAGAAATCATAAAATAAATAATTATCTAATTATTTCTCTAAGTATCCTTATTTGCTTTTCCAGCATTCTCTGAATTCAGTCAGGAGAAAATGAACTACTCCAGAAACTGGAACTCATAGTATCTCATAGGAGGTCGGTCAGAGAATGTGAGTTTGATGACAAAAACCAATACAGAACAAGGAACATAACTAGTAAGTCCCGAGATGCACTGCTCCCTCTGAGACACATTTAAAATATATAAAAGTGACTTCATCCTTATTAGAAAGTTTAATGGATTTTTTATCAAATATTTCAGTATGTTAAATTGATTTCTATATTTCATTTCATTTTTTCCCCCAGAACAGATATCTGTACTCATGACTGTGAAGATTGGGATGCATCAATACCCAGCTTAACCCAGCAAAGCTTTCAAGCAAAGTAACATTTAATAGCTCAAAGAGTTTTGTGCAAGGGGAACTGTGATTCCTGTGCAAAAGTGTTACTGTATACCTACCTGGTCTTTGAAGGCAGAGGTAAACTCACCCTGCTTGTGTTCCTAGATATCTGGAAATTGAGTAGTCATGTAACAGACAGCCACAGACAATGAACTAATGCAGTTGTATGATTTCCATTTCACTAGAAGGCTTAGCCACCCATTTAGTAGAATGCTAAATGATATAAAGGGGCGATTTCTACCATTCTACTCATTTCAGAGAGGAACAGGTCCTCTGCTGTTCATGGCATCAGCTCTTCCTCTACTGCTTTAATTTCCTTCAGCTGCATTACACAAAGGATGAACAACTTAATAACACATCTCAACACATCTCTCAGAGATTCGTGGAGATGCATTACACAAAGGATGAACAACTTAACAATAACACATCTCAACACATCTCTCAGGGATTCGTGGAGGGCTGCTAATGCTTTCTAAAATACTCAGTTCAGAAGAGCTTCAGTGTTCAGAGATCAGTGTTAAAGACAGGAACACGGTTCTGTAATTTTTTAAAAATGTTTGATTTTAAAGAGACTTTAAGCATTCAGTGAGCTAAAGTTTAATTTATTTTCCACAGATGCAATTCGTTTGTTTGTTTGTTTTTAAATCACATGCTGTAAAGTCAAACAGAGGTGAATATGTCAGTAATAGCATGTAGCATTTCTATTTTATTTTTCTGGGGCATCTGAAGATGTTTTGATCTTACTTCTAATCCAGTCTTCTGTACTCCTACTTACTGATCTAGTTGAAGTATCACTTCTACGAGCATGAAAACAGACAACACTAAGTAAGTACTCTTCTCAAAATGCCTTCAATACTAATACTACTCTTCTTCAAGTGATTATGGTTATATTTACTAGATTCTTTTAAGAACTCTGCAAAGACTGGATTTTATTTCAGATCCATGCAGGCAGAATAGAAGAAAAATACAAATATGTATAATTTAAGAGTAAATTTTATTCTCAATATATATTTATGTTCTAATGAAAACACTCATTTTGATGAAAAATCAAAAGCTGAATACACAGATGACAGTTATACTTACAGTAAAATCGACAAAACAAAGCTACTTACCTGTTCAAAGGAATTCTTTTGGAATTCTTCAAATCCAAAAATATCCAGTATTCCAATTTCAAATACCTGGTCACTGTAACAAAACATATTATAAGAATTCAAGGAAGTAAATAATATATCTACTGTTTCTAACAATTTTTGTTGTTGTTCTAACATGAAAGCAGCCTCTATTTCAAAAACATGTTATGAAATACACAAGCAGAATCAAACAGAATTTAAACAACAGAATCAAAATTGCATAATGGTCTAACAAACAGTACTGATTTTGACTGCTTCATTTCTACCCACCAATCTATTATATCAAAGTAATAAATAAATAAATAAACATGTGAGGTTTGAGATTGTTTTAGAAGACACTTTTAAAAAGAAAACTGAAATAGAAGGAAAAAATAATAGTTTGTTTAAAGCCCCATTTCCTTTGGGCTTTGGGTAGTGCAGTCAACTAGTCTTCTGAGAGGGAATATGGGAATGAGACAGAGTCTTTATTACTCTCTTCTTACTTGGACTCTATCATTCTCAACCAGATCTGGACGATAAACTAAGGAAGCAGAACTGATGTTTTGGGATACCTGCTTGTGTGCTTTGGAAGAAGTTCAGAAGAAAAGGTGACACCAAGAAATTGTTGGAGCTTGCCTTTACGAATCCACTGGGAATGCCTCAGGGTGAAATGATCTAGCAACAGAATGGAAGATTTTTGCACTATAGCCAGTGTCTCTCTCCTTTGATAATCCTTCAGCTTTGCAAGAAATGAGATGGATACTTTCTGAGGGAGATGAGTTTTCCTTTCTCTTTCCCATAATTTCTGTATATTTTGTATTTTCTTGAGGGTATATGCATACAAATAAAACTGCAGCTTGCAGGTTTGAAACCTACTTATGGTGCATACTGCCCTTTTCCTCTATGTAAAAATTTATGCATATATCAGGGCATAGAGGTGAATGACAAAAGAGTGTGAAAGGCTGATCCGCTGCTGAAGTACTCTGGCACAGTTCTAAAATAGACAAGGCAACTGCAAGCATTTAATTAGACATGGATCCATGATCCAAACAGACTGAAAAAAACAACCCTGAGAATATTTTGCTCCTTTGCAGCCTTCCTCAGGGTCAGAACCAGCCTTCTACAGATAGCATATCCATGATGTCTGCCTTCGTTTCTAAGACATGCTAGTTCAATGCACTACTCACAAGACTGGCTCTACGTGTAAATGTCAGACATAGAGAGCTGCATAATAAATCCAGTCTAGAATGACTTTGTTGGGCAGAAGAGGTTATTGTGAGGTCGATTAGCCTCCAAGGGAATTTCTACAACAGGAAGCGTAAAGATATATCACTACCTCTATCTCTAACCATGAATGCAATTTAAATTTTATGCTTAAAAATGTAAGTAAGTCTCATTTTCAGGCATTCTTGATTAGAGATGGGTATAAACTTTTTGTCAAAATGGGATTTCATAAAAAGGCAATTTTTCATAAAGAAAAATGAAGCTTTTTGAAAACAAACTACCTCAAAATAACATTTAAAAACAGATTCATTACATTATTTACACAAGTTTTTGAAAAAAATATTTTTTCATTTATCTATAACCTATTTTATAGGCAGGCGAAACACAGACTGCTGTTTAATACTGCACAACACCTGAAATATTGCACTGCATTTTACAACTACTAAGAGCTACTTAGCACTGATGGAACAGCTCACTGCTTCTCTATCTAATTTGATGAATGGACTTGAAGCTGGATTGCTTACATCCGATCTGAGTTACAGGACTGTTATTTTGTCACATGAGTCTCTTTTGTTCTTTCTCAAGGAAAATCTAAGCATTTATGTATGGAAAATACCAAAATAAACTGGCCTACTAATTAGACAAAACAGGAACCTGGTGCTGGTTTCTCACAATCTGGGTAAATGCCTTAGGCATTGGCTTATTGGTTATCTCAAATAACATTCCTTGTCAAAACGGTGATATTTCTGGGAAACATCTTGATTTTGATGGAAAGTACTTTTTGACAAAAAAAGCAAGTCATTTCAAACATTTGATGAACTCCATTTGGCCTTGTATTATTGAAAGATGCACATGCTACACGAGGGAGGTTTTACATAAAGCAAGTCTTATCTTCAAGAAAGAAGCAAATCTTTCTTCAAGAAAGAAAAGAAATAAGAACATGGGTCCGTCCTCTATAGGAGTGACAATTTATTGGTGCAGCACCTGTGCACAAAATCTCACCAAAATTATAGTAATTCTCTATATTAAATAATTAGCCAGATTTGGCAAATTGAATATGAAAAGACAATAAAGCAGCAAAGTCAAAAGCACCATATATTTGGCTAGACAATACTCTGTTTTATTTTTCTGTCTTCATATCTTACTCTGTCTTATGCTACATTTCTTCTCAGAGGAAGGGTCCATATACTAGCTGTCAATCACACTAATTCCAGCAAAATTACTTTCCTTAAATTAATCATAGGCCAAGGCAAAATAAAGCATGAATAATTCTGTGTTTACAAATGAAAGGGCATGTCTAAAACACTTAGGAAAGAGGACTTTTTATTCTGAAGAATCTCCTTATTCTACTTTATTCTTTTATGTTTACTTAGCATCACTGACACATTTCCCTTCTACGTTTCAGACATTCAATATTTAATTCAATTCAATATCATGAAATACTGGACAAAGAGATTCCGATTTCCTAAGTAATGTTTTGTTTCCATGCAGAAAATAAGGAAAATGACACTTCCATTTCTATTTTGGATGGATGTAAAATTCAATTTTAAAGTAGTAATTATTTTTTTCCGTAGTAATTGGATATGTGTTCCTATTCTGAATATTTTTTTTCAAGATTGACAGACTTCCTAGTGTACCAATTAAAAAAAAAAGCAGCATTCTGTCCATATTAGGACAGTGTTGCCATCTCTCAGAACAATACACATTTGTGAATGGTGAAAAACACGAAGTGGATCTGAACTATGCAAGATTTGATTTTTGTGATTTTCCAAACAACATTTCAACCGATATAAAGTTTTACAATGTCTCCAGTTTTGCTTTCTTCTTCAGAATGAAGTCTTTGTAAAGACGCTCCATGTAGGCTAGAAACATCTTTTGTTCCTATACATTGAACAACAGCATTATAAAGAAACTACATAAAAATTCTTGGCAGCTCTTAAGAAAAATACACATATACCAGACATCCTGTCTGATGATCTATTGTCTTGGCAGACATCTTTGCATTCATCAAGAGATGCTTTTTTGACCCATTTGTCATTCCTGGAGGAGGTGAACAGAATTCCCTTTACTAGAGTTCTCAATGATCATTTCAGACAAACCTACAGGATGATATTTGATCATGATTTTGTCATTCCAGATGGTTTTTGTCTATAAAAAAACCTCAGAGTTCACTCCTATTGTCTTCCTATTTTTTTGGTAATCTGTCCTATATAAAGCATTGAGGGGAATTTGCTGAGGCACTATGATCTAACATGCCTTTTAACCTGGCCCAGGTATAAGGTTTCTTCCTCCACTTCTACTAGTAACCAGGAAGGAAGTCAGTGGGCTTATGTCTGATCTGGATAAAGCAAAAGTGACACTGATTAATGAGGAGTACTTCTAGGATTAGATGAAATATATAACATGTCCTTCACAGGAGAGCATTTGCCATCACCTTATGAATCCTTCGTCGACCCCTCGCTGTTCCCAGGGGCACAGTTACACCCGTTGTCAATAATGCAGTTCTTGAAGGGTAATGCTTGTGAGAGAGGAGCTGACGAGCTCCTGCTAGCACATGTTTGTTGCCTTCAAACAGCTACTGAAACAAACCCATTTCTAAGGCTTTTGGCACAGATTTCTGTAAGATTTTTTAGATATTTTTTCCTCAGACTTTTGCTGAGACTAAGGGGCATTACTACCTCTCTCTCTCTCATCTTGCTGAAAAACTGTCATTTTTCCTTTAGTATTACCTTACCAAAATGGGAATGCTGCAGACAGGCAGCCGTTGGACATAGTGGGGAGAAATATTGGCTTCTTATCTGACAGGCATTTATTTTGAGTGATAGGGCAAGTATGGCAGGGAGGAAGGATTTTTTTTTACTAACAGACTCAAAACCTATAGGCTTCTTATCAATACTACATATTTCTTTAAGGCAAAATTTGTTCCATGCTTTAAAAAAAAAGCAATATCATCTTATTTAAGGAAACACTGGAAATGATCTATATTGAGGCAGATCTCAGAATATGATATTATGCACCATATTATATTGGATGCTTTGTATTACTTGCCTGCTTTAAAGATTTTCCTCCCCTCACAGCCAGAGATAACTCTCATTATGCTCTGGGTTCATGCACAGAGCAGGGACTCTCTTTCTGTCCCTCTCATATTCTCAACATTTTTCTACTGAGTTTAGTAAAGAAGGAATATGCATTTTAATTTATATAGTGATTTTATTCTTAGCCTGGGCAGAATTTTGCTTGATATTTCACTCATGGTCATGTTGTAAATCAGATGGTGCGTATTAAGGATTTTCTGAATGAGACTCCTAAAATACCATTCTGTCTCAGATATTGCCACTACTAGTCCCTGTCAATATTTAATTTCACTAGAAGCAAGATTACATACTTGGAATACACAAGTTTTCAGAACAGATTTAAACATATTTTATATGCTATATTTGAAACAGAAATCTGTGGCTGACCTGCTGACACAGATGGAGGGCATAACTGAATGCTAACTTCTTTTACTTGTCTATGATAAAACATTGACATTGGCGTTAGCCCCATCTTCAGGCCGCATAATAGAGACATTTTTTACTAACTGGGAGTTACAAACACAGTGCCTTCTACTAAGCAGCAAGGAAGACAGTATTTAGATTTTCTAAAGGAAATACATCCAATTAAGCATGCTTTTCATTATCAAAGACAAAAAAATTCATCTTTCCCAAGAGTTCAGAAACTTTCTTACACCTCCATGAAGTATCAGTAAGTTCTTGATACATAATCTTATGACATTTTTTTACTAATATTTGGATCCCTAGGTCCAGCTTTGCCAAAATGCAAGTCAAGGGCCTTGATGGAAACACTTGGCTCCTCTGGTCTTTACCATCCACAAAACTGACAAGCAGCTTAATTATTTGACTGCAAGGAAAATGCTAAGTAATAATAAACGTTAAGAGTTAACACTCTTGGGGAGATGCTAAACTAGGAGATTTGTAAAATAATAAGATCAGCAGAACGGGAAATCACTGATGTCAATTAATCTAAATATTAATCATTAAAAAATGATAAATACCTGTGAGGGATTTTAATAGCTTTATTCCCATTCGAGAGTCCAATTACTGAAAAACAGTTTCTCTCCAGTGAATTTCTTCAAAACAATATCAAGTATGATGAACAAAGTAAGAAACATCAAAGTGCCTTGAAAGGAGGCATGAATGCTAGTCTAAACTAGCATGCATGGTTATAATTTAGCTTTAATTAGACAAAATCAAAAGTATTTTCTTATGAAGGAGAACATTTCTGAATTGCCATTAAAAGTCTTGCTAGATATTTATTGGGTAGTATTATAATGTAATGCATTTCTTGGATTCTGTCAATGCTTTTATCCTCTACACTTTTTGCATTTAGAGCTTTGTCTTTGCATGTGGTCACAGAATCTCCTCCCTCACCCTTAAATCTCATGAATATCATCACTCCTACTTTACCTAAAGCTGTTTCATGGTAAATCTAAATCAATATGGATGACCAAAATCTAAGCAGCATCACCATAAAAGTTAAAAGCAGGTAACTTGCTTCCTTAAAAAGACCATGGTCAACCAATAAATATAATTTTACTGCTTCATAAATTCTCACTGAAATGGGATGGAAGTATAGTTAAGCTACCTAACAACAAAATAAGAGACCTTATTACAGATTTTTGCTGAAAGTTTTACCCCATCTGAGAAGTAGCTATTGTGTACCTTTCCAGCTGGGGAATGAAGTGTGGCCTGAAATATATTAGTCTTATTTAACCACATTATGTAGTGCCTTTGGTGGATTGTTAGGCAGTGACTTATTAAAAGATCTCTAAAAGAATTCTATATATGGAGTCATAGAATCAAATTGGAGTCAAATGTGGTTGCAAATTATTTTGTTGAAATCACACCAAGTTGGTGGGATAAACTGGTATTTGATGTAGTGATTCGTGTGTGCAAAGGAAATTTGCACCAAAAATCAGATTCATGCCATGACTTGCATTAATCCTACTTTCATCGTAAACAGCATTATGTCTTGATCTACTCTGACAGCTTATACAATATGACAAGACTGAGAGAAAAAAAAAGAAGTTGTGTATCACCTCAAGCTGACCAACCCATATGTGCTACCTGAGACAGAAATATCAATGAAGGACAGTCAAATTCCCTTTTACTTGAAACTAGCTGTTTGACTTCAGGATTAGAATGCGACTTGAGGTTGAATTTCACTTGCAAAAATCTACCCATATGTGCTACCTGAGACAGAAATATCAATGAAGGACAGTCAAATTCCCTTTTACTTGAAACTAGCTGTTTCACTAGAATGCGACTTGAGGCTGAATTTCACTTGCAAAAATCTGTTATGTCTTACCTGCACTGCCAATTTATCCTGAGCTAGTTAGTTCACATTAGCCAACCCAAATCTAACTCTCCTTTTCCAAATATACGAATAACATAAGACTATTATAAACTCTTTTTTCTTGACAGCATCAAACAACTGTCTTGCTTTAGGTAGGATTAAACAGTGTCACATATTCTTCTAGTTTCCAGACTGCTAGAAATAATTTCACGGAGAAATATTTCTACAAGGTAGCAGTCACCTCAAACACATATGATTCCAGTAAGACAGGAATAAGAGATAAACAATATACAAACACCTTTTACTTTTCATTATCTTAAGATTCTATAATACCTAGAAATTACAGCTTTGAACATAACAGAGATGCACAACCCTTTCTTCCTTCCTTCCTTCCTTCCTTCCTTCCTTCCTTCCTTCCTTCCTCCCTTTCTTCTTTCCTTCCTTCTTCAGATTTCTTCCTCAAAACCCACTACAAAAAAGCTCACGGTAATGAAGAATTCCAGAGTTGGAATCTTGAACAGACATGAGCTGAGATGGGCACACATTTCCTAAGTCCTAGGAATTAATAGGGAAAAATCACCTGTGCCTATATGTCGCTGTCTTTCTTTATTTTATAAGCAGACTATTTCAAATTTACACATGTATTGGACAGTTGATCTGCTTGCAATTTTAAGGGGCTGTATGGTCAGGAGGAGACCAAGTACAGCTATTCAGCATTACTGGAAAGCCCTTCCTTTTCCTCCAGCAGGAAGCTGTATACAGCTAAGCATGCAGGTGTTATTGTAACCAAGGGAAAGCTTTTATGCACACAAAGATCTGAGTTACTCAGGCATGGTACCCTTTCCTGTTAGCTAAGCTTATAGAAATGTCATTTAGTCCCAATTTGCTTACAAATAGAACAGGTACAAAAAAGTTGTGAAGTCTTCAAATTCTTCACATGTTTAAAAGAGTTCTTCTTATAAAAATTTGTTAATGAAGTCAATGCAGCTAAGAAACAAGGAAAAAGTTTTGGGAGTCCCACATCTGTCTTTTGTGGATTGCCATATATCACTAATGCCAAGACCTCTTGTTTGTAGTGTTCATACGAAAGCCCATCTGAGCATGTGAGATATTGAATCTTTGTTATGTTGCATGCATATGATAATCTAATTAGGTCTCTTGTCTTAGTTTGCTTCCTTTTTACTTCTTGACTGCTCCACTGATGCACATTAATTAGCATTCATTTTTTTTTCTAAGAAACCCAGTGGATAGTAACTGCATTGAATTTCACAATTGATAACCTAGAGACACACAGAAAATTCTGGAAAGATTTAATTCAGTGGTAAGTAAAGTTTAAACATGCATTTGAAAGTCTTTAAACAGAATTTTCTTTTTTAATAACTTGTGCTAAGGTCATAGGTTTTGAGAGAAGAAACAAAAATATTTTGCACTGAATAAACACCAAACAGATTTTCCTTGTTGAAAGGTTCATCCTGTATTTGCCAGCTCTTAAAGATTACCAATTCTAACCACCAATCTAGATTACTGCATAAAGTACCACATTTCACTGCACAAAACACAATTTCTAGCATAAAATATAGTGCCACAGGAAGCCTAACATACTTAGAGCAATTACTAGGTTTGGTTTGTATAAATTGATTTATTATCTGTATAATAAACTGTATAACCTTAGTTACTGACATATTTTTTTGATCTGTAATTGTTTGCATACAAGCAAATAAAGAAATATATCACTGAAGAAATGATTTGAAATTTCTCAGGACTGAACCAAATGGCAGCATCATGCTATAATAAGAAACTTTAAATGATGGCATTATGTTTCTTTCATGGAACTGGATTTGAACAGATAACGCCACATCCATTAGTGTGTAATGGTACTCCTACCTGCCAGTTTCATCTTGATTTTGGAGGTAGCAGTTGATTGTGTTGACTAAAAAGCTAAATAAACGACCGTATAGAGATTTTGCCAAGAGATCTCTGTAAAATTCCGCAATCTCTATGTTGTGTCTCCGTACAATCATGTCACCTAAGACAGAAAACAGAAGATGAAAAGGATAACCTGATGTAAAGCTTGTTTTAAATAATTTTAGTTACCATAATAAGTCCTTCCACCTTTTTATTTCTCCTTTTGCCAAACCTAGACACAAAACCTCTGAAAGCCTCTGAGCCTCTCTGAAAGCTCAGTGCCTACAAGACTCTCTATACCATACCTGCAAGATATACAGGCTAGAAATCTTTTCCAACAAAAAAGGTATGCAAATCACGCACAAGTATTATTTTACAGAAAAACATTTCTGCAAATATGAAGTGTTTCCCTTCTTCTCCTGGTCCCCTCTTTTTTAAGGCCATTCCAATTGACTTTAGTTCTTAGTATGAATATCCAAGTGCTTTTGTAAGATAACTATGCACTTTTGTAAGATACAGTTTTGTAAGATAACCATGCCAGGGGGACATCAGTGTCAGACTGAGACGCTGCTTTGCTCCATGTTACAGAGTCTACTCTATTTCAAAGGTTCAGTCCGACATTTCATGGCAGATTATCCTAGATATTCCTCACCAAAGAATTTTACAAGACCATGTGAAATTTGAAACAGAAATCATCTGCTTTTTAAATTCTGATATCAGAAGAAGCATAATACCACCAGGTCTCATCTATGAGAACACAGGCTTGGAAGAGATTACCTTTAAAATACTGAACATCAGTTGTTAAGGCTGAAGCAAATTCATCTGGTGAAACCTGCAGCATCCCTGCCACTGAAATAAAAAGAGAGACTGATTTGTGTTCCACATCATGCTGCATTTTTTAGAACAGATTTTCATATGTAGGTGCTATTTGCTGTACAGTGGAAGAATCTGCACACTAAAGGAGAAAAAGCATGGTCAGATCAGTAATCAAAATTAATGAACTTGTAAAACTGAATTACTCTAAACAGCACTTTGTGAAGTTTGTATGCACCTCTGTATTACATTTACAGCTTTCCCCTTTACAGATTACTCAGGACTTTCCCCAAGGCTTGGCAGGCTCTGCCCAGTATTAAGGTATGCTGCTTATTGACAATCCCTATCCATAAGCCACTTTGAAGAGATTTGCAAGTAACCAACAGGGCAACTTCAAAGCACGCGGGCAAGAGCCTCTTTTAAGACAAAGGATTTGCATGGAAGGGATTCAATTCCGTGCATAGTGTTCAGCTGTTGACAAGCTGTGCAAGAGTGTTTTAAAATAAGACAGCACAAAGCGCACCATGCAATTCCTTTTGGCAAACGACACCAATAAGCGTGACACCAAATTAGATAATTTGCCATAAGCGCATTTCCTTCAGTCCCATAAAAATCCGTAGTTTATAAAGCATCCGAGTCAGCTGGATGCCCTCTTCCCAGAATCATTTACGAGACTTCCGAAGACAGATCCTGGTCTCGCTGGAGCTGGGTTTCCATCTGTCGGCCGATGAGCGCAACAGCCCCGCACACGAACACGCGGCGACGCTCCGCGTCATGTCCCACTGACCTTGTTCCAGGAGCTGCAGGTCGGCCACAAACGCGGTCTCAGCGTCGGTCAGGGTGGTGAACCGGAGGTCTCCGAGGTGCAGGACTGCAGCGAGGATTACAAACAGGTTCTCCACCTCCTGCGTGTGTGGTAGACACAGAAATAAATAAGAGATCGGGTGGGCAGCCCAGCGAAAGGGAATGCTTCGCAAGGCAGGCAAGGGCTAGCTGTTCATATCACTGGCATTTGTATGGGCTCACATGTAAAATGCTAATATACAGGAAATATGGATTTAGAAATCAAACTGAAACCCATCTAGGGTATAAAACAGAATCACAAAATAGTTTATGTAAAACAGTAAGTTTCTATTTTATTTTTTTTTAACTTCTGCATGAATATAAATCACATTAACTGCTAGGTTAATAACTTTTTTAGAATGTGAAAAATAATACTGAAATATCTTTATTGGATGCATTATTTCTGCGAGAAATAGATAGTTCTTCCTCATGGAGAATTTCTCTGCAGGAAAGATAACCTGGAAATAGCAAGTTTAATTTTTGTTTTTGTTTTTTCCCTCAACCAATTACATTCACAACCAAATGATTTAGTTTTAAATTGTAGCAGATTCCTGGAGCTGCAGTTAATGTTTAAAAGAAATCAAAAAACCTCTCTTACCCACATCTTTCTCCCTCCATGGCTAATGGGTTCAGATGCCTCTAATGCTGTGAAGCAGTTATCATGAATGCAAGATTTTTACCCAAGTAGGCGAACTATTCTTTCATTTGATTGTTTATGGTGTTTTTAAATTCCAGCAAAAAAATGATCCACGGAAAATGAACCAAAACTTATAAAGCAAGGAAACCCAATACATGTTATGGCATGATATAGTATTATATATAGCAAATTCATATGGTAATTTTTACTTGAAATTTTTCTGAGAAATAATATGTGGAACATAATCCTACTGAAACATTATGTAAAGTGAGAAGACTCACTTACTGAAATTTGCAGAATAAGATTCAAAAATACACTATAAACGAAATACTTAGCTACTGCATCCTCTTTATTTTCAGCACTGCAGCACAACCTTAGGGATTGTACTGAATTTTGAAAATGCTGAAACTGATCTTGGACAACTTGTAAGTGGTTTGCAGAGACAACAGATTGGATTAAAAAAATCCTGATCTGTTTTGGATCTGTTTCATTCTTGTTCCTTTCTCTAATAAATATGTCACTAATCAAAGGACACTAAAAAAAATAAATGGGGTTTAAATAAGCTTGATTCTCTAAATCAAACTACATTTGAAGGCAAGTGCTTCAATTTCTTACTGTGTGAGCTAGACATAAAAATGTCAATACCTTTTTTTCCTTTATATATATATATAGATCCCATGCTGAAGACCACAAAAAAAGCAAGATATTTTGTTACCCTTCCTCACAGGAAAACCCTGAATAAGACAGCGTTTGTAGCAGGAGGAAAATAGTCATGCTAACACGGCATTCAAGCTAAGGTGATACACCCTACTTCTCGTGAAGTGCCATAGCAATACTGTGTATTTCTTGCTTCTTTGTTAGGGCATTGAGAAGGTGTGGGTATGACTGTATGGTACTGAACTGCCTCAGCAGCAGATAGCTATTGATTTTGGCAAATTTGGTAAGGTCTCAGGTTTAGCCCAAATTCTCAAATACTTATCTGTAAAATAACTTATCTATAGTAACTTACAATATACTTATTTTTCAGGTAAGTATGCACTTTGCAAGATTTCATTACAGATTGTCTAGGAATGCTTAATTCTACATAAAGATAACTTGCTCTAACATTAAATGTGGCTAGATGATCAAGAATAACACACCAACCTTTCCATATATTTTAGAAATGGTGTAATGTTACTTTAGAAGATGTGTTTTATTGACGCTATTCTCCATCTGTATCCTTTACCATAGGAAATCTGTGTACAGATCCACAAGTTTCTAGTCACCTAAGTGGTTATTCTGGTGCTGCGTGTATGTGGAGGAGCTGGAAACCAATTTAAGTTTATTTTCACAAGGCAACTTCCTTTCTGGAACTCTGAACAAAGGATTGTTGAAGTTGTAGTGCTGAATCCAAAATAATTCTGTATTTTTCTAAGAAAAGACTTCCCAGACAGTTTCTGCAGGCTTTCAAAATGTACTTCATTATGCACTGGGTATTTATTTATGGGTTGAAGCCCTTCCTCAACTGAACAGAAATGTTAATAAGAGAGAGATCAACCAGTCTGTGAACACCTAATGAAGAACTGAACAGAACTTTTATACCAGGTTCTACAGGTACAGAGTTTGAGCTATTAAGAGAAAAAAATAGAGAAAAAAATAATTCTTTTAAATAAAGCCATATGTGTTTGATTTCTTAAGTGGTCACACGAATACTCATGTAAAAAAAAAAAATCTTTATTTTGAAAGCTTGTCACCTTTCAGAGGTTAGCAAACATCACTTGTTAATATCTTCACTGGTGAATACCAGAAACTATATGATATACTATTGCCAGAGAAGTTAGTCTACCCCACAGCTAAGAAACAGCTTCAGCACTGGGTCACATTTTTTTTTTTTTTGCTAATGTTCCTTGATCCCTTTTTATTATAACTTATAGCATACTGGCACAATAACATTTCCTCAGCTTCTTTTCTTATGACACTAAATATCATCTAGGGGCAAAGAAAGTAAATTTTTGCCTCTTTCTGGAATTACTGCTGTTTATGCATTTTGTTATGCAGCACATTCATTTGTAATAAATAGGAAAGTCAGTTAAATATTCTAGCACCCTGAAGGAAATTATATAACTTATGTGAGTTCAGACCTCAGATTCCCTTCACATCTTTGTTCTCTAGAACTTTTCTTCATTAATTTCCCAAATTTTCTTCATTAGTATTGAAGACAAATATGAGGCCTGTCTCCTCTTGATGGTCTTGGGGAGCTTAATTCAGTCCTTTCAGGTTACACATATATAATTTTTTTTTTTTTGGTATAAATATATACGTGCTTCTTTTCAGGTGCTGCTAGCAAAGGCATTTGGAATGTGTATTTCACAAAATTAAAAGGGACAGGGAGATAATCAGGGAGGGGAAAAAAATTCCTGTGGGTTTTATGAGGTTTCTGTCACATGGGATTTGATTGCTTCTTTTTATCTATGTAATTTAATTGTTCAGAGTATTATACCTTGCAGCTGTTTTGTGAATCTTTAAGAATGAAAAAGATTTACATTGTTGGTGCTGTGTCTAATTAAAAGTGATTACAGTAATTTCCCTGGAGTGAACTAGCACTGTATATTGTTTCAAGGTCTTTACCAACGGAAAAAGAGAGAGGCAGGAAGACACTTCTTTTCCCCACAAAAGTTTATCAGTAAGAGTTCCTCATGAAGAGCTTTTAACTAAATAACACTGTGATTTTAGCCAGAAATA
>NW_010583016.1:244514-256447 GCF_000705375.1 Tinamus guttatus | reverse complement strand
CTCAGCCCTGCTGAGGCCGCATCTGGAACTTACCAGGCTATTGAATCCCAGAGCACCTAGAGCTTGCTTTAGCACAGCTAATTTCTCCTTGCTTTGAGGGTTGGCTGTGAACACGGTCTCTTCCAGTGCTGTCCGGCTTAGATACCTGTGCAGAAGGAGAAGAACACATACAGTGTTTACAAAGCCAGTGCAGAACTGAATTCATGATGCTAAAGTCTTCTTTCCCCTCCTAACTTAGTAGAAGATGGACACAAACGTACATATCCAAGGCACTTAAGTGCCAACCACACATTGATCTCAGAGTTTTATCTGCCTTTGGAGGGAATGGTATTTTTGGCAGAATGCTCCATATTTCTTTCCTTAAGTTCTTACTGAACTGTACATTTCTCGAATACAGATATTAGCTCCCAGGCTGTACTTGTGACACTGGCTGTCTCCGGACAAAAGTACTTCTGTGCTTGTGAAGAGTCAGGTGACATAATTTCATTTTTGGATCCTGATATTCTCTGCCCATAAAAAGCTCAGAAAAGAAATCCTGAAGGGCTCTTTGTGGCTCCTTGATTCTCAGCTCTAGTCACAACTATAAGCTAAAACTTCAGATTTAATTTATACAACTTGTTCTTGCACTAACAGAGATTCTCCTTCAGAAGGAAGATTTGAGATTTCCTTCTTTAAGCTCCCTCATCAGATCTTATGCACTGGATCCCAAGATCATTTGCTACCTAAACTGCTGAAGGGGTGACAGAGGGGTGACAGGTATACTAAGCGCCTCTTACGCCAAGGTAGCACACTGAATAAAGTAGAAAGTGTGGTAAATATATGTACATTTACCTTATGCTGTACTTTATGTACATTAAGCTGCGCCACAGTATACACTGTGATTCAAAAGGAAACAACATAGCACATTGCAACTCCCTCAAAAATAATGATTAGAAGAGAGAGGGGCACCTAGTGCAACAACTAAGAAAAAAACAGAGAGCACCAACATAAAGAGTAGTAACACACAACACAGTAACCAGCAACTAGCCCAGCAGACTATTGAAAAGAGCAACTCAACCCTTACAACAATGTATCGTGACCTGCTTGAAATAACAAAGTTTCTAACTGACATAGAGATTTATGAGGTGTTATGTCATGAAATGCACGGTGTGACTGCAGTGGATTAATACTGGCCTTACTAGTGCAGATTTACCTTGGATTGATATGGGTATAATATATCTCAGAAAGTGGACGGAGAGGGAATGATGGGGAGAAGCACGTGGATGCATAAAGACTCCTTGCGCCCACAGCGCAACTCAATCAGCAAATACTTCAAGTACAAACAAGCCTCACATCACAGTGGCTACAGCCTATGAACACAGGTCCATGACCACCAATGCAAGAGCTCTGCAGTGTTTCTTCTTCAAACAAGAATTTAAGCACATCTTTCAAATTAGTTTGAAGAGATGATTCAGAGTTTATGCCAAATTTATGTTTTGTTACTGTTTTTCTTTCTCTCTCTTCTCTCTCTCTCTCTCTCTCTCTTTTTTTTTTTTTTTTTTTTTTTTTTACCTTGTCAAAGAGAGGACAGAATAAAGCTGAAACTGAGCCTGGCTTAGAACCTACTGGTTTAAAGGTTAATTCACCAGAACACTTTCCATAGCTCTGACCTGCAGTGTAAGCTTATACCAGTTCAGTGCTGTGCATCATGTGTCCATGTTGCTTCTTTATGCATCATCAGGAGCTTTCCAGTGGCATCTACTCATCTACTCTGTCATCCAAATGTCCTCACTGGAGGAGCTGGAAGCTTATGGCTACTGTTTGCAAAAAAAGACTCCTCACTGGTTCTGGCTAAGGAACTCACTGTCTCTCTCTGCACTGAACAAGAAACACACTTCCCTGTCCCATGAATATGGGATTGCAGACATTTCTTATTTAAGCAAGCCCGTTTAATTAGCTGTTTTTCAAGCATAGGTAAAGTGCTAGCGGATATTGGTCTACAAAAGGTCTACAACTACTGCTAATCCATGCCAAAGGAGGCTGTGGCATTGCAAAGTGACCCAGAAGGTTTATTCCCCCTGGAGGAAAAAAACAAAAACAAACAAAAAAAGCCATGGTATGAACCAACATGTAGCATGAGGCACTTCCAGCCTTCAGTGCAAGCATTTCTTGCTGAGACAGCAAGGGGTAAACTAGGTACCTGCCAAACCAGATGCCTGTGGCTCCTTCAAACCCAGCCATAAATGGCAGCATCTGCCAGGACATGCCTCTTGGAAGAGAAGTTGATTTTCCCATTATAAATCTCCTGAAGATCTAATCAGTAGATGTACTGGTCCCCTTGGAAAGGGCTCAATTTGGACATTTTCTAAGGTGCATTTGAATTTAGAATCAATTTTCACAGTCTAAAAGCAATGAGGTTCCTCAACTTCTACAACATATCACAAGGCTCACTCATTTCCAGGCTATTTAATGACTGAAGATCAAAATTGCTTCAACGATGTGCCCATTTAACTGCTGTATGTTTGCAATGTCAAGCATGTTAAGGCTGAAATAATTGCACAAAGCACTTAGATCTACAGAAGGATACTATATAAATCCCAATAAGTGCACAAAATATGCAGTGTAGCAGAGTGAGGGAGAGTGAGTGGAGTGTACATACTATAGGTACAAGCAGTCACATATTATATTTTTCTGATTAATGATCAGCACATTCTAGTTCAGAAACATAGTGACATTTAGACACAAGTAAGAACAAATGTCTTTCTGCTTCCCTGCTGATTCCTTCTCACCTTCCTTTCCCCGAAGACCATAAGAAAGTTTTGAGATGTTTAATATTATTGCCTGTCTATTTACACTTACGAGGCAGAGTGCTAAAGGAATTATAATTTGCTGCATCTCCTGTAAAAATAAGAAAGGGGAAAAGGGGTGTCTTATAGGGACTTTTATAGTCTAAATATTCATGTAACAGTCTTACCTTGCTGATATGTCATTGTTCCATAAAACGTAAACTTCTTTTTAATAAGCATAGTTTTTCTCTCATTTACAGAATGTTTTTGTCTTATGACTTTTGAGTGACCTGCACAGCATTATAATGATGCTGCTGAAGGAAGATTAAACTGCTTAGAATTTCCAGTGTAACTCACCATGTATCTTTGGGTTATGAGTTTTACATACTTGTTTGCTACCATAAACTAAAATATTACGGTCATCACACATTTTTAGAATCCCATGTAGTTACTAGAGTGTGTCTGATAGTCCCATAAGTTTCCAGCAAAGTTTGGAAAGTCTGGAAGCAAACACAAACCAGACCTAGTCACTTCTGACTTCTTTCTTACTGGAAAAAAAATAGAAAAAAAGATAGTCTACACAAAACACTATTTTACACAACCCAGAAGCATTTTTTTCTAATATTTGATGTATGCAGACTGTGCACTAGAATTACTTATTTTATTAGCTTTATTTGCACGTTTATGTGTGCAAATTCATTTCACAAATGCATCTAATCTCTACTGTACCTTAGAAAAAAATATTCTCAGATTTTGGCTGTAGTTGAACCTTTTAGTTGTAGGTAGCTCCTCTGACAAGCAATGTTTATATCTCTGATGAAAATGATGAATCAACCAATGTAGTTCTAATAATTAACTTTGCTCTACTGGTTGTCTAACCATCTGTTTAAATGATGCCATGTCAACATTTGTACTAGACTAGTATTCCTGGCAGACAGCTTATCAGCACACTGAAAAGTTTTAAAGACGTGATCAGTGACTGTCAATTGCAAAAAGAAATTCATCGATCCACAAAATTTGGTTAATTTAAAAGATAAACTAATGAATAATTATAGTAGACCACAGTAACTTTGAGCAAAACATAATGATGCATTATACAGAGCTAGTTGAAAAATGGAGACTTTTTTTTCTTTTTTTTCCTAAAAGCCATAATTTGTAGGTTTATAACATTCTCATATCTATCCTAATTTACCAATGGATATAAAAGAATGAGCTATTTAGGAAAAAAAAATCACTGGTGCTAATTTTTATTTATATTGCTCATCATAGTATAATTTTCAGTTATAATTTGAAGGACATAGATCAAGTTTTCATGGAGAAGCATGATTGGTTTGCCCAAGATTATAAAAAGTTACTTATTGTGACACTAAATTTTTCATGCACATATAAGTTGACAAGCATTATGCATATTACCATTCTCATTATAACTCTCACAATTCATTTTTATTATTACACTTACACCTCCATTCAAATTCACAATTTGGTATATAGTTATCAAATACAATGAGGAATTACATAGGAAAAAATATCAGTTTCCTTGAACAATTAAGAGTTTTTCTCACATATGCACATTTCAAAATTCCTTGATTTCTTAACTACTGGTTATAAACTTTTTCTTAAAAAATTAATACAGTCTACTTACTTAGATGATAAAGCAAGTAACAAGGAGCCGAGACCAAAACCAAAAGTTTGACTATCAGTTTGCTCTTCCACCAAAACACAGAAAAACAATATCTGATCTGGACTGAAGGTAAATTAATTTCTTTTTGTTTCTTTTCTATTCTTTTGAATTGCAACCTAATAGCATTTAGTAACAAACAAAGTATTTTGCTTCATTTGACATAAACAAAACATGTCATTTCATTTCATTACAAGGAAAACAAAAGAAAGGAAAGACAAGGAAAACAAAAGAAATGAAAGGCAGGATTCACAAAACAATAATTTCATAAAAGGTGAAAGTGGCTTATTAGAACCTATCTAGAGGGAGAAAAAAACACACACACACACATACACACACAAAACAAACCCTCACAAGATTTGCAAATTTGGTAATCATTTGGAAAAGGGGTATCTGTTTTCTCATTACTGATCCACAGTAAAGACCTGCAGCTTCCCTGCTCTTATGTTAGACAGACCATCTCAAAGCAAGTTCAAAGCATCTAAAGCAGAAGAACATACTAAGCCTTCGTATGTTACATCCTATGTAAGTGCTGCAACTTTCTAGTTTGCTGATAAAAAAGATTCTGGGGCAGAAACTTTTACAGAGCTGAATTCAAGAAGTTTCAGCACCTTTCAGTGTGAGGCTTAAGAATATCAAGGGTTTTCAAAGTTAATATTTTTATTGAGATTTTAAGTCGAGTCAAAACAAAGCCAGAAAAAAAAATCTTTCATGCCATGGGTTTACTCCCCAATCTGGAAAAGCTGGTTCACACTTTAATCACAATCTGATACATCCATAAACTTCCAGACAATAGTTATCAAAGTCTACTGACTGTAGTCATTAGCGCTTCAAAAGATATCTGTGTTGATGTAAGGCACAAAGGACCTTATACGGATATATTTGACCTTATTCTCTCTCTAGCAAAAAAGGCTGAAAATAAAAGATATTTTACACTAATCATCTCTGCAGATGACTACAGTCAGAATTGAGGATCTTTTATTTACTGTTGTCAGGTGAGAAAAAAGACCTTGGAACACACAGCTGACCACAAAGAGAGAAGCCAAGGGCTACCACAGGGACCCTGTCATAGCAGACCTCATACCAAAACACTTCCTCAACTCCCAACCACTCTGCATTTGTAAAATCTGACACTTGAAATGTTCAAGTATTCTGTAAGAACAATCATTTTATCTATGCAACATACATGTTTCTCACACAAAAGTATATAGTTCATTACAGTATCTGACAGCATAGGTGTCTGAAAGAGGTTACCAGTTTCGGTCCACCTGATCAGAAATTCCCTTTCATCAGGATAGCTAAAGTTGGCTTCCAATTAGGGGTGAAGAGGAAGCTTGTTTTTGCCAGATGGACACTTCTTTTCAGGAGCCTTTCCTGAAGGAAATACATTCTGTCATGAATAATTAAGAGAATTCTTGGTGGGATTACATCATTAAGTGGTTCTAAGTCACTATAAAGACTTAGGATGAAGCTGCATGATGAAAGAAAATGGATTTTTTTTTTTAAAGTCAACATCTAGCTGTTTGCTAGATCACGAATCCTTTCCTGGTAGAAGCTGAGTACTGTTACATATGAATTCTCTTGTAAAGCTTGCTGGGCCACAGAAGGCTTGATATAAAGGCAATGAAATATAAAGATCAGTTGTTAGTCTTGAAATTTTATTATATCTGATAAGTCAGTGCAATAAGTATTGCTTGGGATATCTCAGATCACAGTTAACCTTTTGAATAAAAATGTTCTGATTATAGGTAAAAAGATTAATTTTCAAATTGCTTATATGCAATTTATTCATTTAAGGTCTCAGAGTATTCAGAGTCTTCCAGGTTACGCTCAGACTAGAAACAGAAGACGTGTTTAATACAAATATAAAAACAGAAAGGAATGAGGTGATGACTAAGATTATTTAAACTAGTTTTTAGTTAAAGAAAGTGTCTGGAAAAGAAACAAATGAAAACATATTTCTTCAAGGAGCTAAGGCAAACATGAATGAGTACTGTCAAGATACAATTCAATTAAGAACAAATAAAAAGTAGAACATATCAATAATTGAAAGTATAGACTTAAGGCAGGCAACACTGGCTAGGTCATGGATCTTCAGAAAAGAATGTATCACAAACCAAATGGGAGGCCCTACATCATAATATTGCAAAAAAAGTAATAATCAAAAAAGCAATCATAATATTAACATCCTTATTTACATATCCCAGTACTACAGCAATAAAACACTTTACTCAAGCTTCAGCTAGACTATTCCATCAATCTTGGAATCTCATTTCAGAGGAAATAGGTACAGTTATAGAAAATGTAGGTGCAAGCAATTAGAAATACATCAGCAAATATAACCTAAAGCAAAAGAGTAGGCTTTTTGTAGTCTATTTAAGACTAAGAGAAGATAATTCAAAAAGGTAGAGTTCTACAGTTCCTTGAATATGTTGGGTCCAAAAGCACAGACATAGAAAGATCACTCATTCATGCAGAATGTGCAAAACATTTATTGCCCAGATACAAGATGAGTTTAAGCCAAATTATCTTGATGCTGTTGCTGGCTGGAATTTCTCCACCAAAAATAACTAAGTGAAGATAGAACTTTTATTTTGAAAAAATTCTACTGCGCTCCCAGGTAAGCACACTGAAAGAGGGCAGCAGGATGCGGTACACAAAATGAGCTCATCTTACTTTACTTAGATGTTAGATTTATGTTGGGTAAACTGAAAGAAAGATGTGGCTGAGTGACTACAGAAAGTTTGTTTATTCCAAATATCATCCTGAGGCAGAAATCTGCAAGTTTCAAGATCCAAGAAGGATAAATTTCCTTCCTGGTAAGAACAAGGAGAATGAATGGGAAAGCAGCTAAAACAGTCCTAATATTAGCTTAAGAATCAGTATATTATCTCTTCCTTTTCTGTGGCTATTGCAACAGATTTTCAAAGAACCTGTCTGTTTGTACAACAGACAGTGTGTCTTGATGCAGAGTTGGATCAATTCTCTGCAGAACTCTTTCAAACCAAGAGTAAAATAACATGGGATTTGTTTTTTCTCTTTATATTTTCAGTAATGAAGGAACAAAATGCCTAAGAAGGGTTGAATGCCATAGTTTGTTTTTTCTCAGATACATCAGGGTAACTGGTAACTGACTTGCCTTAGCTTAACTCTAGAAAAACAGAAAAAAATCAATTCTTGTGCTAGCATGATTGCTCATACTACCTAATATATTTATTTTGTTAAAAGAAAATCTAGATAAACAGGTGAAGAATTTTCAGACAGAAGCAACTAAGAGTAAATAAATAATTAACAAAATGCAGGATTTGGAATAATAATTTTTCAATATAAATAATTGCAGATGATGTTAAAATTCAGAAATCTTGCATTTTGTATGCAAATTCTTATTTCTCTTGTGAAACAACTTATTAAAAAGCTTTCTACACTCATTCACAATTTGAAATAGCTGCCAAAACCATCTCCTCATACACTCTACTTGTTACTGAATATCATGCTGGAATCATGTGAAAATCTCTGTCATTGTTATCCAGAAGTACTCTGCACTGTCCTGTTGAAGAAATCTGGAATCCAGAAACGAAGTAATGCTGTTTTAAAATATCATTTTGAAATATAGACATGATTTTCCTCAAAATTCTCCTAACATGCAGATTTTCTTTCTTTTTTTATAATTCTGTTGTAGTTAGAAGTAAATTTTTTATTGCCTGCTTTGCACTAGCCGTTCTATAAGTGCATGTTTTATGATCCACATGGACATAACTTTTATTCGCACCTATCTTTGGATAATATCTATAAAATAAAACCAGTACGGACTGGTCCTTTCTTATTAAGAAGTCTTTGATGTTCGTTGATTGATTCTTTATTGCTAGAAAATTCTCAAGAGAGCCAGTGTCACAGGAGAGTAAAAGTAGTATTTCATAACCCGGTGGTAGCTCTAGCACTGTCAATATTCATGTTTTGGATGTCATTTAATGTGACACTGTGTTAAGAAGCACTGATTAAGAAGCTAAATCCCTTCCTTTCCCTTATTAGTGCTGCCCAACGAAGCATATGCCTGCACAGTCATGTGAAATGTTTGTGGCTTTTGCCCGTGCAGCCCATGTCTTTCCTTCCTATTCAACTCAGGATAGTCACCCTGATTAAACACAACGGTCATCACTGAAAATACAACATTATCAGTTCAGTTATTTTTACTTTAAGCTAAGGGGACACTATATCACTGCAACACGTAAGTATATATCTAAGCCTGCTATTGTGTATAAGTATATGGCAAATCAAGAGAAAATACAACCTTTTATACAACCAGTTCTCTAAAAATGAGGACTGTTTATTGTCTTCCTTTGAATATTTGTGGAACGTTTCTCTAAAATATATCAAATTTTGCTACAAGGCGACCTATTCCCATGCCTATATGCTAAATCCAAGAGCTGAGCAAGGTAGAAGTAACCATTTAATTTAAGGACAGTTTTGCCAGACTGAGAATGAATGACATCGTGTTTACATATATTTTGAAAAACGCTTTTAAAATTACTGTGTTCATGGGTATTGAGAGTATAAATATAGGACACATTTAAAAGATAAGCACACATAATAATCCCTACTACATCTCTGAAGTCACATAATAAGACATTACAACAAACATTTTTAATTCTTTAGATCTGTCATGTGAATATGAGAGGTCGATGTTAGTGGGCAAAAGCTGCCTTGCACTTAGTACTGTTTGGTATGTAAACAGAACCGAGATAAGGACAAAACAAAACAGTTGACATCAATGAAGCCAACAACATCTATAGAACATGATAATGAATAGCTACTGGCTTTTTCTTTGAGAGAAAAGGAGCATATTTTGCTGCCTTTTTTACCTGTGTCTTCAGTGTTTAAACCTATCATCCCAAACAGAGCAAATTTTATATCTTTTGACCCATGTCATGCAGTAGCACTGAACTGAAATTGCTGCCAGCCATTTAGGCACACAGATCTCTGCTCATGACTAGACCAGTAAGACACCAAAAATTGCTTTTTAAAGATAAGAAAAACTGTTAATGTCAGTCAAGGAAGTAAGAGTACACTATTAGTAAATTAAACATTGCAGACAGCTTTCATGATAGCCAGATCAGAGGTCTTGCTTTTATTTTTCTAAACTAAGGAAATCACGTGCTACAGTATGTCTTAAGTAAACTGCATTTAGTACAAAAAGCTTATATTAGCCATTGCACTGTTCTGTATACTGTTTGGCATTGATGTTTGGCATTGATGTTTGCAGAATATAAAATCTTAAATGGCTCTGTATGTAGTGTACCTATATTGCAAAGCGTACAATAACTTTTACATTTATCATCATATGCATCATTTATCTGGCAGCAGATACACTCAAATGGTAAATGAAGAAGTACATCATAGTCTCTATTCTCAAAAGGACAAATGTTTTTAGGCTAAACTTAAGATTTTTTCTTTTTAATTGCACGGATTCCTGTAGAATATATTTAATTTGCAAACTCTAGCCTTTTGTTCCTAAAATCACACATAAAAATGTACATGGTAAATAACAATGTAAATCTAGGATAATTCCATCAAAGAAAAAAATGAATGCATGACAGCAATGACTCAAAATAGGATTTTTCATACCTTGGGTGACCTTAAAAGAAATAATAAAGGCAGCATATGTCATAGTGCACATTTCTCCTACTCACATTATTTTATCTGACAGAAACAGTCAGAAGATCATAATCCCATGAACCTTACCAGAAAAATTTTCAAGTCAAACATACATTAAATAACAAGCATAATGAAAATAATAATAAAAGAGTAGGAAGCATTGAGCATGTCTGAATATGCAAAGTCAGTTTGCCTACAAGTGAAAACAGGTTCAGTCAGTGTCCTGAAATATGTTTGAACTTTGCTCCTACAACCAGGAGTAATTTGGTATTTCTGAGTTCATACTTACTTCAGCACAAGTTTCCAGGTAGATGGCATTAAGTTTACAAACCTCAAGGAATTTTTCCATCAACATTGACTACTTTTTAAATGATGATTCATGAAATAAAGCTTATTGGGTTAAGATCGAAAAGTTAAAAAGTGCTTTGGGTGCCTTCCTATATCTTTCTTCACTAATCACTTAAGACATTGCTAATACTCCAAACCAATTTCACATAACAGCTGACTGTAGTGGATTAGTTTCTGATCAGCTGATGTAAGAGATGCCCTCTTCTTCTTGTTTATGCAGGTATAGTATGTGCTTTCAAAAATGTACAGTAAACAAATAATTCTGTACGAGTTAAAGTCCTTTAACTTTACAAACAAAAAATTGAATGACCCCAAATCACTGGCAACATTTGAAATACACATATTATTTATACCAGAATCAGGCATAAGACCTTTTTTTTTTTTTTTAAGAGGCAGTGGTAAATCACAAAAACAGCTCTCTCCTGAGGCTAAGAAAATCTCATGCAATGCATGAATATGATTTGGTGTAGCACGAAACATAACTGACTTGCTCTACAAAGCAAGGCTTCTTCTTTCTGATTTAAATGTAGTAAGTAAATATGTATGTATAAACTTGGGCATCTGTTTAGTGTTTAGCAATCAGGCATCCTATATCACTAGTGGACACTATCTCAATGTTAGGAGCTTTTTTTTTAAAAAAAGGGGATTTCAACAAGCCTGTTTAAGTTACATGTTGCCCTCTCATGTTCAGCAAGATTGTCCCTGACAGAGGACAGGTAATTTTTTCCAGGTGACCAGCACTGGTCTCATCTCAAATGAATAACACAGATCATGAAACTTGTATCAATGCACCACAGTCAAAATAAACCCTGCAGTTCCTACATATGCTGAATATACTACAATAACAAGTTGGCAAACAGACTTTTATTCATTTACAATTTGGTTATGTTAATAGTTTATGAAATTTAAAACAGATATTAAAAGGTAACAGCATTTCTCATAAGTCATAAATTACATTTCTCTCTAACTACTCTTACAAATCACAGAATCACAGAATGGTTAAGGTTGGAAGGGACCTCTAGAGATCGTCTAGTCCAACTCCTCTGCTCCAGCAGGGACACCTAGAGCATAGGGCACAGGGTGATGTCCAGGTTTTGAAGATCTCAGAGAAGGAGACTCCACAACCTCTCTGGGCAGCCTGTTGCAGGGCTCTGTCACCCCCACAGTATAGAAATTCTTCCTCACTTGGAGATGGAATGTCCTGTGTTTCAATTTACATCCGTTACCCTTCATCCTGTCACCAGCCAGCATGGAGAAGAGCCTGGCCCCATCCTCCCTACGATCACCTACCAAGTACTTGAACATATTGATCAAATCTCCTCTCAGTCTTCTCTTCTCCAGGCTAAACAGGCCCATCTCACTTAGTCTTTCCTCATATGATAGATGCTCCAGCCCCTTAATCATCTTCATGGCTCTATGCTGCACCCTCTCTAGAAGCTCAATGTCCTTCTTGTTCTGGGGAGCCCAGAACTGCACCCAATACTCCAGGT
>NW_010583016.1:165389-242776 GCF_000705375.1 Tinamus guttatus | reverse complement strand
ATGGCACCAAACTGACACAATCAGATTTAGCATCAGTGTTGAGGTCATTTTTTGAGGTATGATTAATGAAAGAACTAAGAGAAGAAAACCATGCGAAGCTTTCAGCTGACCTTGTCTGACTTTCCCAGAGAGAGTTGGTTAGAGTAACAGTAAAGTTATTCCAGTGCAATCAAAAGAATCAAGTTGGCTCAGGGAGCTCAGATAATAAGTTCAAATAATAGTGAGAGGTATCATCTCTCTTAGATCTACCATTAAGTGGAGATGAGCTAGGTTTAATGACAGGGACTTCTGCCTGCCAATAACAAATTCTTAAATGACCCATTCCTGACTGGAAATTCATCTGCAGTAATTGTATCGGGATGATTTTAAGAGCGACTTTTGAAATATAAATTGCAGAACTATATTATCACTCTAGATTTATGCAATGTAAGAGCTAAGTGGTTTCAGGAGCTGAATCCACTGAATCTCCCCCCACATATGAGATGATTAGCATCCTAGTAAAGTGCAGAGACATATTTTGTACTTAAACTAAAAGCCAAATGAGTTCCTCTACCATTTTTATAAGTGAGTAATCACATCTAGTTTTAAGCTGCCGTTTCTACAGCAATTTCACCCCCTTGGAGCTACATCTATATTCAGTCTGACATGAAATACTGTTGGGCTACCTAAACAGTCAGAGTTTAATTTCTTCAACAGAGGATCAAATTTAGCCACTGGATATATGTAAGTGCCACAGACCTAATAAGTCTTTTTCTTTCACAAAAGGTTGAAATTTGCCCAGAAAATCTAAGGAAAGATTCCCATCAGCAGAATTAACAACAAAGTGGAAAGTCACTTGGTTCATATTGCATTTATTTTTATATTTTGCTTTCTCTATTTCAGCCAACTTATTCTAGACTTTTTTTCATTATAGGTTTAGTTTTCTGTTAAAACTAAGGCTAATGCATGTTCTGCTGTCAGTGGACTTGAATATACTGTATACTATAGGTCCTGAGGGTTCTGAGCAGATGTCTTTTCTTAAAAAACAAATACCAATAAATAAATAAATAAATAAATAAAAGAAGAGCTTAGTTACCGAGTTTGTTTCTCTCTTGGATTAAACAGATTTCTTCTTTTTTTTCCTGCCTCCCTCTCTTTATCTTTCATGCCACAGGCATTCTACTCTTATTTTCTGCATGTGTTTCCCTATCATGCTTACCCCAAGAGAAAGGAGAGAAATAAAGCCTCTCTCAATCAAATAAATAGCAAATGATATCATGCCAGGTCAAATGAAATAAATCCAAGTTTGCAGTTTAAAACTAAACATGCAGAAATAAACGGAGTAGAGCTATAAAAGGAACTACTACATGAATAGGAATCGACATACAAAAATCAAACAAGTTTTATGTGATCGGATATTATTTTCTGTTCTGAACAGTCTACTGGCACCAACAGAATGCAAAACACTAAAGATTACCAGTTATCTGACTCCTCTAGGATAATACAGCAGTAAGGGTGCAATATGTACCCCTCTATAAATGCAAATTATTCCTGATAAAGCATGACGTTTGTTTATTTATACATAGTTAGTTCTGTATCTTCAGCTTGTTAGAACTGTAAGGAACAGAAAAGCAGTTGCTGAAAAGAGAAGTAACACTAATAAATGATTTCTCTACCTCTGGGAGTCTGTCAGTGGAGTGCTTCACATTCTCTGCCACTATTCAATCAATATGTATGAAGAATAATACAATGAAGAGTGGATTGTTAACATCAGATGAAGCAATATACCCAAAGGAATATGAGTTTCACATTTATACTCTCAAACAAAGAAGAATTCTACAGCATTTTTTCTGAAAGCCAGTCAAATAATAAGTCCATCTGGGATCTAAGACAAAGACACTGCACTAAGTTTCAGGCTTATTTTATTATCCTTTCTTTGTTAAATAAAGATTTTTCTTGGAATTCATATAAATTAATCATTATCAAATGTTGCTGGAGTTATATTTTCTTATCGGCTTCTTTGGGAAAAAGCAGTAATGACAGCAACTATCAGAACTGAAATTAATTAATAAATTAAACATCAAAATCCAAAGGTACGGCATCTGTGCTTTCAAGAAGAAAAGTACTATTTTGAATATCTTGACACATAATTAGAGTGTATTAAGCATATGTGTGTGTGTGTATAACTACCCTGGATTTCAGGAAGAACCACTATAAACAACTGCCAAGTCATACACTCAAAACAGATTTGCCTACATTATTGTGAAGTAATGTTAACAGCACGGACATGTACTTTATGCCTGAGGTATAGGTATGTGCAGATAGAGAGAAATCTAACTGATTAATTTGCAAAAGCAAATACATTAACCAAAATAATATTTCAGTTTTGTTTGAAAACCTGAGCTGGGATTGCTATTTCATGTCCTTTATTTGCAATGCTAGCTCCTAATAATACATCTTGTAGGATGTAACTATCAGTAAATACATCACACAAAGAGGGAATTTAACACAAAGAAAATTTAGTTGATTTCCAGGTAAATATTAACTTTAACCCTGAATGCCAGACACTACCATGAGTTATTTGTTGAATATTTAAGGACAAAGTGATAATCTTAGGGGAAAATTGCTAGTCTGCACAATTCAGTCATACAACTGCCTATTAAAATAAATAATTTGTTAGTTATAGAGTAATAAACTGCTTAAAGTTCCATTTCATTTACATTAAAATTTAAGAAATTGTTGACCTTAGCTGTTGAGTTTAGCTGAAAAGAAGTGTAGTAAACGAATAAGAAAGAAAAAAAAAAAAGAGAGAGAAGTATTAAATCTTCAAGTAACTGCTTAGAAAAGTCAGTATTGGATGGAAAAATCCCATAAACATTGTTAAAATTTCTATTCTTTAAGATGTAAGATACAGCTAAAAATACCTACTGGAAAATTCAGATCAGATTTTATCACATTTAGATAAAATAGTTTTGATCAATCACTAGCTTTATAGACTTTATAACAAGAAGATAGTCCTGAAAATAAAATATAAGATTTCCCAGTGTCCATCCCCAACAAAAACAAGAGTGTTAATCATGATTATTACCATGCTGCATAACAAAAAAATCACATATATCAGCCATTTACTGGCACTGACACTCAGCTCTTCCTTTGAAGTGAAAAGAACAACACAGATGCTTAAAGATCATGCTCCAAGAGAATAATGGAGCCTGAATTTCAAAGAAGGAATACAGCAAAAAAAGAGAGCTGAGGAAAAAAAAAAAAAAAAAAAACACGCTCATTTTGGTTTGATTCATCTTTATTTCTGGGGAACAAAAAAGAGTAAAATAAGCTGGAAAATCCCATGAACCCTATTTATTCAGAATATATACATTAATGAAAAAAAACAAAGGAAAAATAAAAAGGCAAGAGTACCAGAGTGCATAGTAATGAATGCTACCAGCTGAAGTTTTAGAGGGCATGGAAAAACACATTAAAAGGAATAATGTGAAAGTATATTTTCTGGAATATGCAAATATTACACATCCAGAACAGAAAATTCAACCTCCAAAAATATCAGCAAAGAAAAACTAGGCTTCAGAAAATTCTGGGTAAATATGGGAAAAGGCCATACACCAAAAAAAGTTAACCAAAAAAAAGATAAAAAAAAGGAAAATACAATAGAGAAGATTGAGGCTGTTCTTTTGATGTTAAAACGATTGCAGCTTACGTAGACATATAGTTCACTGAAGCAAGTTTCAACCTGCTTCAGACACTCATACAAATACATCTGCTTCTCTCCCCATTAGCTTTCTAATAACTATCTGGTGCAGTTTAGCTGTCAGACTTCACCAGCATTTAAGTAAATGGAATTGCTTCATTCCTACTGTTCATATTATTACACAGAATTATCTACAGATTTTGTCCTCAAAATAGTATGGCTGGTTGTGATTCATATTTCCACCGTAGGAAACGACAAAATGAGGATAGTTAGAAAATAAAAGTTCGCAGCTATGGCTTTACATTAGACATCTGACATGTAAGTAAAACATATCATGATGACTTAAATAATTGATTCAAATTTATAATTTAAATGTTGTTTGATTCTATGTAGTTAAAATTCCTTTGTTTTTACCTAGGACTTCATCCATATTTACTTCGTGTACTAAAATGAACTCCAGACGAATTCCAAAAAAAATTTAAAAGGGTAATTAAAGTAAGGGGATAAAGTTATCCAACTCTGATGTAGGCCTTGCTACAGCATAAAAAGGAAAAATACTGATACAGTTTTGAAGAATGTCTGACTATTCTGACTTCTCAACATGAGACAAAAAAGAAACATTAGACTTCCAGGTGTTTGAGTTCTTCCAACTGTGATCATAAAAACTGAATAAAACAAAAAATAATAAATTTCTTCTGAAAAAATCTTAGTCCGAGTACAACAGAGGCTGTTGTAAAAAAGAGTACAAACTTCAGCAGTATTTGTCCCTGTGTAGGAAGGCAAAGGAAATAGATAGATGAAATAAACACCATCACGAAAACAAATATTTCTAAAGTGTTGTTAATTGTCTTGCCTATAAAGCAACAACTAATGACAGCCAACAAAATCATTGGAAAATAATTCAGATTTCGGTTTTCATTTAGTTCTCTGGAATACAGTAACCTTGAAGTATAGTTTATCTCATTAATTTGTTCCAGTTCCCCATACATTGTGAGGAGCTACATTTATCAGCCTAATGAAGGCAAACAATGCTTGTAGGTAGTTGGAAAGTGTTGCAAATGGTCAGTCTCGTTTCAGAAAAATCTGTATTTCAACTCTAAACCTTGCAGCTGGTGTCCATAACATTCATAAGCAGAAAAAAAAAAGAAAAATAAAAGAAAAATAAAGAAAAAAAAAGATAGAATTTTATGATATTAAGACAGGAAATTCAATTTAGCTTTATAATAACTTTCAGATTACTCCAGAATTACTTTTGGCAAAGTACTTTTTTTTTTTGAGAATGATGTCTGTATAGAAATTTGAAAATTAACTTTCTGTTCAGCATTCAATGCTGAAGAAGTATGTTGGAGCGGAAAAATGACAAGATGATGTGATTTCAGACGATGCCTTTAAGAATCATCCATTTAAAGACACCCAGTCTTTTAAAATTGTTATCTTTTATAATATATCAGGTGCACTTCTATTTTTTTCAAGTTCTTACACCACCCTTCTAAGAAATGAACAATGCTAAGTATAGGAAAATGAACATAAAAAAAGTGAGTGATAAGTGAGCTGTATGATTTAAAGTAAGATAAAAAACAGTTTGGTAAAGGACAAAAAGAAGTGGGAGATTGATTCAGTCTTTTCCTTTTATTCATCCACATTTTCAGTAAGAACCTAAATGTCAAAAGATTCAGGGTGAAAAAAAATTGCAGGGGTGACAGACAAACTTCATTTTTTTAGCTTAATAGTTGTCACAACAATAGCTGCCACAAGAAAGAATGTACTGGTAGTGTTAATTAAACACAAGTTTAGAGGGAAAATTTCAAAGAAAAAAAAATATATTAAAGAGAATCTACATATGCAAAGAGAGCAATTAAATGAGGGCACTGAATATTTAGCAGTGGTTTGCTAATGTGGGGAAACAGATTAGCTATTCATTAGCACTCATTAGAAATTGATGAAGAATGATTTATGCTACTGTTAGACCTTGCATGAACCCTGCCTCAAGGGTTTAGCTGCCTGGGCTACGCAAGAAGCCTTCTCGGAGTCCACTTGGCTCCAGAGCACTCATGTCTGCGCCTGTCCCCCTCTCCACAGCCCTACCTGGCTACTGTGGTTCATGTTGGACCTGGTAACAGCACCTGGACCAGCTCTGCTGGGTGTTGGAGTCTGCACACTGGCAGGTGATGGTCCTCCCTGCCTCACTTGTTGTTCCCCGTGGCTCCCATCCTGTGTGGGCAGCTGCTAGCCCAGCTGTTCTTTGGCTGTTACACCAAATTTCCTAAATCCCTGGAATCATCTGGTAGAAACTCACAACTTGGAGAAGGCTCAAGAGAACTGTTCCTAGCATTTTATTTATTTAATTTTTTTTAAGGTTTAAAGATTGAGACAGTGTGAGTTCCCTAGATGTGTCTGAAAATCATATAAATAAAAAGAAAAGTTGGAATGAGAGGCTACTATTTCCCCAGAAGAAGTAGGAAGAGGTGTCAGGCAAGAATACTTGGAACAATCTGACCTTCATGGCCATTCAGCTGCGATGTTGATAAGCCTGGTATCTCCTATGACAACTTCCCATCTGCCCATGCCCTAACCCCCACAAAGGAAAAGCAAAACACCCCTAAGGAACTTCGAATTCTGATCTTTACTTTCATCCTAATCTTAAATACCATGCTGTTTAAATGCTACTTTTCTGATTCTCAGGAGGCTTATTCTGTGAGTCGGCTTTTAAAGCAACGTTGATCCTCAACTGTTAAAGGTAATAGATCTTCAGCACTTCTTCAGTGAAGTGAGACTGAGAATTTTGATACAACTAACTTATGGTGAAAGTGATTCTTGACACGCAAGATCTGTAAGCACTTTGGAAATGTGATGTAACTTGGTACTTCATGCAGAAGTGATTATTCCAACAGGATCTATCACCTATGGGAAAATTTCATGTCGCCCTTCCAGATGTAGCTATTTCATCCACAATATTTGGATCCAATTTTGTAAGGTAGGTTTTAATACCTGTTTGGATTTCACTCTAATCATCAGATAGAGATATCTGCAACAGGCAGCTAATGAAGCAAAGGGATCAAAATGGTATTCAGTAACCACCCAATTAATTGTTACAGGTGCAGCTGAGTTTTGTGTGGGTAGTGAAAGCTCACCTCAAAAATAAATAACTATGAGAAAAAAAAAGGTGGGAGGGGCATCAGGTCAGAACATAAAGAAAAAGAACATCAGAGGGCTAGAACATGCTTAAAATTCTGTTTTTCTCCAAATATGTAGACTAATTAAAAATATAACCTTTCTCTACAAATTAGCATTATATTTTTAGACTGTAACAGCTATGTTTGTAAGCAAACAACACAGCTATGGAAAATTGGCTAGTTGTTTTCAAGAAGAGTACTTCTCTCTGTTGCATGTTAAATGAAAAAAAAAATCAAACAACTAGAAATCAAAAAAATGATATCCAAAGATAAAAGGAAGGAAAAAGAGAAACAGAGAAAACATGGGAACATGCAGTGTCATCCTGCTTTTATATCTATAGCAGCTAGAAAACAAAGAAGCTTCTCCTAAGTACAGCAAATTGGGGAAAGTTTGGGTAAGTGGCCTCTCAGTGCTGAAAATTTCTTGTGCGTGAGGGAGATGCTTTCATCTCCGAAGTGGGGATCCATATGGATGATCCTAGAATAATAACTATTTTGTATCACACTGTTAGAACTTATTAGAAAAGATGATGACTGAATATATATATATAAAAGTCAGACATGAAAGGGTTTACAGTTAATGTGTCTGAAAAGATATCTACTCGTCTCTTTTCTACACCATTCGCTTCCCTTCATTGTATTCTCTAGGTCCTCTTTGACCACCACATTTCATCATTACATTCAGAAATTATATTCTCAGTGATCAAGAAAAGAGGTCCTGATCAATTCAGATTTAATAAGCAATTAAATCACTTCACTGAAATTCCTTATACATGAAATTAATGGAAAAATTTCTCACTGTCAGTGTACAGGGTATCTGCACCAATAAGCTGTAAAAGGAGACACACGATTTAGGCCAATGCTGTGAACTGACCTATCTTTAAATAAGAATCACATTACATCTAAAGGGCAGCAGAAACAGCGCAGGTAGGCAGAGAAAACCCCACAGTGCACATTGTTCTGTTGGAAGAAGGCAAGTATTACACACCTGGGAACAGCAGCCTGAAAATCAACACAAAATGCAATTCCCAACCACAGTCCAACTCTTGCATGTTCATTTTGTGCATTTACATTTTCCCCAGTTGAACGATTGAAGTTCATTTTTGCATAATACAGCTTATATACAAACAGTCTGTTTCAAAGTATGGATGTAGGGTGACAGAGTTCTGACATTATAAGGTGAGGACTAAAAATGCCTATCTGTAAGCATCATCTTGCAGCAGTCAGACCATTGCATTACTTTGTCTAGGCTACTAACCCCACAACAGTGCAATCAGTTAGGACAACTAGAAACTGTTTAAACTGAAAACGGTGACATTGAGTTGACCAAGTTGCCAAACTCACCATCTCTTCTGAAAACATTTCCTGTATTGAAGCAGTTTGAAGCTGTGTTACCAATACACAAACATAAGGATGCTTTTAAATGGCAATACCTATGTACTGAAATTTATATAAACTGTAATATAAAGTTTACCAAGATATTGTTATAGCTTTGAAATGTTAACGCTAATGTGAAGTAAATAGCCCAAAATAATAAAAGCAGGGTTCCCATTCTTTCCGTCATTTTTTTTTCCCACATTTTTTTTTCTCTGACTTTCTAATCTTTCCGGTCATCCTTCTTCAACTCTGTTGAAGAGCTTTACAAGCTCATCTTTTGCCACTGTCATTTTCTCAAGACTCTCACTTCAGTTGTGAAATTCATCAGGATAGCAGTACATATTGTAACTCTGAGACTAAACTTCACATGCCAGAAGAGCAATGCTTGGAGAAATTTTAATGATTACAGCAGCCAAAAAATCAAATGAAAACCAACAACATATCTTAGAAATATTAGAAATTTCAAGATATATTGTTGGTTTGCACTTGATTTTTTTGGCAAGTATTACTTGCCATCTTTAAAATAACAAAAATTCTGCATATCTTTTGAAATATGCAATGTGAAAGGATGGAAATTTCAGTCTATGATCTGATGACAAAATCAGTTCCTAAATGCAGAGCAGGAGTTGCTGACAGTCAAAAAGCTTTGACTTGCCTTGTCAAGACTCTATGTCCTTTTCTGATGTGCACCCCTCTGCTTGGTCATGAAAACTGGTATTAACTTTCCCCAATTCCTCCACCCTTACCCATCATGATCCACATGCAGATTTGGTGGGAAACTTACTGATTCTGATTCCTTCCCACATAGTTTTAATTACTCTCAAGATCCAGGCTCAGCAGAAAGTGGTCATCTGTTTGTCTTCGTACACTACCTTAAGAGTCATCATATTTGCAAGCAAATCCTTTTACATTTCTGAGCTCAACCTCCTTCCAGGATGGCATCAAACACCACAAAACTACAACCTACTGTCCTAGAGATTGGGGTGAAAGCCCAGCTTTACCGAAATTCTCTGTGAGTGCAATGGGATGGAACTTCTCCTCTTATTTACACTAATTGTTAATGCTGAATTAACTGCTTAGCATGTGAGCAACTTCCCACCTTTCATAACATATAGCATAACAATAATTAACATTATGTGCTTGTACAATCAAAATGACAAAAATAGGTGTGTAGGCTTATTAAGACAGATCGATTTTATGGTGCTATATTGAACTACTTAAATAGGAACAGAAAAAATATCAAAAAACAGTTGGGCATGAACAAACTACAGTTTCAAAAGGGCTGTTATCTAATTACATTTGCTTGAGGAGTCAAGATTACACTTGTTTAAAGAAAACATGACAAATTCAGTTATTGGTCTTACCAGAATGATATGATCTCAACAAAATTTGACTAAGCCTGAAATCATTAATTGATAACAGAGGCCAAGTCCTGCCTTCCTGATTTATGCATATGTTTAATGCAGTAAAAATTCACCCCTTTCAACTGTTCAGTTCTATCAACCAACACCAATCTGGTCCACTGAACTATTACACTTTAGACAAAGAAATATTTGGCCCAAACTCTGTCAACAATACAAGATACAATCTACCCTACTAAAGCAAAGCTTTATTGATAAAAGCAACTTTATGCAAACCCTCAGCTATAAATTACCTCTAAAGCTTTGGCACTGCAGCATATAGTCATCTATGTAGAAACACTATTCTGTTCTTTTTGGAAGCTTATCAGATATCTTATCAGATAAAGCTTTGTTCATGTGAATCTAATTATTCAAGCTTTTCCTATGTTCTTTCTTGTTGGAGCTTCTCTCAAAATGACTTCAAACTGTTTCATTTTCTGAATAAGCTGAGGGATTCCAAACAACTTGTGCTAAAAGAGAAATAAATTAATGATCTGGAGCTCACAATCCTTTTGGTCTTCAAAGGACTTAAAATATAATATTTAACTCTCTCTTTCCCTCTTTGAAGTGGGTCATGTTAGTAAAGCAACTTAGCCTCAGGTTTCTTCAAAGTTAGTGCCTGATAATATTCTGCCTGGAACTGTGGCAAATTATTTACTTATCAGAAGTGTTAACAGCTTAATACATTAGCAAACAACACCATTCTAAAGATTTCTGCTTAAGAAGCAATCAGAATCATGCAAAGTGTTTCTGCAGAAAATAAACAGTGTATCTTTCTCTTTACAGGCCCCAAATCTAGAAATATTATTTTATTCAAATACTAGCTAGAGGACAGAATTTTTGCTGTTGTGCACTTTACTTATTAGAAAATTGTTGAACTTACTTACAAAAAAATCATTCAGTCTCTCTTATTTCAGTGATATTTCCTAGGAATCACTGATATGCAAATGATCTAATCCAGGAATATATTATTCTTACAGAAAGGAGTCTAAACGAATGAATTTTGCAACACATCTCAATTTTCTCAAGAAAAAAGATTAAAAAAAACTTTTTGCCAAACATTCGGAATAGGTTGGTTCAGCCTTATACACAGTACATTTAGGCGTATATATAAAGCTCTTTTTATGTAGCCTCTTATAGTTAAAGGGAATGTAGTTATTAAAAGTTTCTGAAACCACAAAAGTGGTTCAGGTCACGTTGAAGCATGCATCTACACATGCATCTACAAGGACCTGAATAGCTCCTTACACTCCACCGATGGCATGGACTTGTCCTCTTTCTATGGTGGATAGAAGCCAGAACAACTAGTTTGCAATAGAAACACACGCAGACACCTAAAACAGCTGTTGGTGCTGAAATCTAGTTTTAAGCATTCAAAAAATATTTATGTTTTTCTTAGTAATATGAAGTAAATATAAAATTGAAATTTCACTGGAATGGAATTTTATCAAAATCAATATATGTTAGGACAAAAATCCGATCTTAATGAAGCAAACTTTCCTGAAGACAAAACATTTAATCATAAAAAATGAAGCAGATCTACTCTGGTCCACTGAAGGTGAGGAAAAACTCAGCAAACTAAGAAGTTTTCCTCCATTTTTTCCTTTAATACAGTAATCCTAACAGACCTAAGAATGTCATTTCATTAAGAGAGTACATATATTCCCCACAATTAAATCCTTGTGAAAAGGAAATTAACAATAAATAACTTTAGAGGTCATTGAAAAGGTCCTTTAGAGGTCATTGATGGAAATGTCAACTATCAGAGGAAGCACCTCAACTCAGAAGATGCACTAAAATAAGGAAAGTATTAATTTTACACTGAATACAGAATCGTTCTCTTACCTGTGTGCAGATAAATTACTGAGGTACAGGGTGTACTTTTCTTCAGCAGACAGTCCATCCATCATCAAATAAAAAACATGAAAATTGCTCTGGTTGAGAGGTTGCATAATGACACGAGACTTCTCCAACATGTACGTATAAATCCTAGCTGATTAAGAAATAAGCAAACAAATAAATTCATTATTACATTGATTGCTCTAAACTGATTGCTTTATTTTAAACAGTTTGTCATCGTGACATTGAAAAATAGACAATATGTTTCTCATGAAGGAATCTGAGGAAAGCATGACATCAAAAATACTACCATTCATCCTAGCATGGCTTTCTATACAAATCATATATAAAGCCCTGACTCAACTAAAATTCATGGCATAAATTTATTTCTATTAATTTTAAAGATAATGTGTGTGATTTATACCTTGCTACATTTGAGGAACTTGCTGTCATATTTGGCAACATTTGCAAAGAGACCAGCTATTAGTCACCTCACCTAACTTCACCCGTCTAAGAATTAGCACCTACTCTAAGATCCCTTTTAGTGAGGAGAGAAATATGCAAGAGAGGTTTAAGAGATCTTGGAAGAACTGCCTCTGGAATGATTTCCTCTTTCTCTGGTGGCTAGAAGGAAAGCTCAGAGTAATAGTTTGGATTAGCCACCCGGCTTCTAAACGGCTACATATAAACGAGACAAACCCAGGGTGGAATCAGTGGTTAAGAAGCTTGTAACTGGTGCTTGTGCAAACACGGGCATCTTAGAAGGGCTGCAATGAGCATACCAGATGAGAAGCCATGCAAGTCAGCACATCTGTGAGAAACGGGGGAAGAGGAAGAACTTGCCTATCACTTGCCTATGGAAATGCTGATTACAAGATCATGTCCAGCAAGGTTCTGAAGGTGGCTTGACTACAAAAACCAAAAAAATAAATAAGTAAAAATAAACAGGGAAAATACAGCATGATAATATACATCCACCTGCTTCTCCAGCATTTTAGAGCTAAATGTGAAGCAAAAGGAGATTTACTCATGTGGGTAGATTCTTCTTTAGTCCTCCCTGAGGACACTACCATGCAGGTCCACATGCATCAGTATAAAGACAGCAAGGGAACACTTGACTGTAGCTAATCCTCAGGGTACTCCTTTGAGTGGGGACCCGACTCCAGTTTCCATTTACTCCGTTACACGCACACTTCATCCAATGATCGTTCAATGTAAAATACAGCCTGAGGTGTAAGACCAGAATCAGGTCCATAAACACACAACCGAGCACCCCAGCTCATGCGTGCAGCACATTCTTTTGCAGCTTTATGCTTTCAATTCTGTGCAATGTGGCAGAGCTTTTACATAGTGCTGAAGGGCAGTGCAGAATGGAGGGAAAACGAACAGGTAAATCTTGAACATAGTGCTTTAAGGATGGTCACAGGTGAGCGTTGTCCCTACACTAAGTATAACCATGTATCACAGCCATGTCTCAGAAAGCTACTACTTGACACAGTCTAAATACATACTATTTAAGCAGTACGGATGATCAGTGGCCTACACTACTCAGGGCCACTTTTAATCCTTCATTTATTTAGAAGCACAGGGATGGCCACACACATTAACTAATGTTAAAAATCGTGACTGAGGTTCTGGTTAAGAAGAGACAGTAGGACAACAGCACAGCAAAGCTGTATTACCAGCCTTCTTGGGTGCAATGGTATTCAACCCAAGAAAGAAATGGTTGTCTTAATTATCACATAGATGTATTTAGCATTCATTAATTAATAAATGAAAGAAAAATGATGCTGGAAGTCATCTGATTAATTAATACATTTAACCTGAGTGGGACAGCACCATTTATTTAGATGACACAAACCAATCTGGCCCTCTCAGCTAATTCCGATCATCCACTTCAATATGGTTAAACACAGTTAATCTTAGTTAGCACTTCCAGCAATAGGAAGAGTTGTTAAGAACAGTCAGGCTTCTGATGAACAAGAATCAAACATACTGTTCCCCTAATGGAACTGAATTTATTCTGAGAGAAAATGAGCATGGTAATATGACTTTTCTACAAAGTGAAATTATATGTTCTTTAAACTGAGTGAAATGGAAAGAAAAGATAGTAGAGTTCTAAAGCAAAATCTGTCATTTTTGTGCAATGCTAACTGTGCCTATAGATGTGAGGATATTTGAGGAAATGTGAGTTAAAAGAAAATCTCTTTCACAGATCATTTGACCTGCTGGACAGCTACAAAGTCAGCAAGCAGACCTTGTACTGAAATTGTGCCCGGTGATTTCTTTCCTCCAACACTGCATTTGAAACTACATATCCTTCTTGAAAGCCTTGCTGCCTTAAACACAGCTTGTAATAAAGACAAAAGAACACTTGAAATTTTAGAGTTGAAACACTGTTGAAAAATACCAGTTTGTTAACTTCAGCCTTTTTTGAACCAAAAAAAGCAACTTAATTTTTTTTCAGTTGATCAAAAATGTTTATAACATACACACAAAAGAAGACACATTCTGCTTCCTTTCACAAATCAAGTTTGCTCCTGACATTTTAATGCAAATTAATGAATTCAGGATTTTCAAGCCAGAAAACAGCAGAAAATTAAGTTTGCCAGGTTGCTAAGACTGATTTTCTCTTCCTAATCTTTTTCTTTCTTTTTTCTTTTTTTCTTTTTTAAGTCATTGGAGGAAATTGACTGAACTTTTACCTTTCATCACAGGTCAGATGTCAACCTTCTCAGGAGACAATTTACCCTCTCTGCTCCCAAATAAAAATAAAATGCACTATTTTTACTTCAGGAAATACATAAGCTTTCGCTGCTATACAGTGGGTATCTACAAAGGATTGTGCTTTTTGATAGAGGTCAAAGATCAGTAGGTGAGTTCTGTTAGATGTGACTGTTTTTTAAGAAAGTTAAAGAATTTGCTGGCCTGCAGTTTATTGTGTATTTGTGCTCACGTAACATTTTTTTACTAGTTTCCAGGGCCTAATCTTGATGAACAATAACTTAACCTTGGTTGTACTTTTTCTACCTATTTGACTAGACTGTAATGTGAAAGATATCTGACCAATAAACCTTTTTTTTTTTTTTAACTCCACAGGAAAACCCAATATTCATGAGAAAAGAAGGTCTGAGAAGGCAAACAAAACCCCTACTGCTCTCTGTGCTGGCTTTTAGTAGAGCTACATGCAAGGCTTCATCCTTATCCGCACAATTTTGTGGCAAAGCCTCAGTTAAGCTGAAAGACCAAACCTAGCATATAATAACCATAGGCAGTATTCCTGCTCTTTGGGAATAGTGGGGGCTTTCTGCTATAAGAATAAACTTTACGTGATACTTTCAGAGTGCAGGCAGAAAAGCATTTCAGCCCAAACAAAAGAGCTGTCACAGACTTCGCTGGATTCCACTTAAAATGCAAGGAATGCTAACTTGAACTTTCCCTCTGTGATAAAAATTTACATATGTACTCTTCATGCATTTTCCATACTAAACTGTTTTGCATCTGTTCCCTTAAGCTCTTTCTGTTAAAGAGTTTAAACAGCCTAAATGCGTCGTTGGAGGCAGCCTAGTATCACTTGAATTTTTATTTACAAATCAGACATATTTAGCCCAGTTCGCATAAATGAGTTATAAAGTCATGTCTCAGCAGGATCAGGTGTGCTACATATTTACACTGCTCATTCATGTTTAAATAGTGCAAGACAAAGTAAATACTGCAGCAAATGATCCTTCAGATAGATATACAGAATCACTGAGTGGGATTTAAGCTGGAGCCAAAGCCAACGTGCCTGATTGTTTCTCATTTACAGTGGGGTAAATCAGGGACAACTTCACTCGAAAGTGTTGTTTAGCCATGGCCTAAATTGAAGGTAACTTCAATAATGCAAACATATAGCATGAACAAGTACAGCATCACAACTACATACAGCACTACAAAAATCAGTTATGTTGCTCTACTGTGGCTTTTGACTTTTGATTGCCTATTGCTGAACTTTTGGCTACCTTATATTTAACAGGAGTAATTGATTCAAGTCCTGAATAACTGGGGAAAGGAAGGGCACGCAAGTCACCCGTTGATATTTTTAATGGGCTTTGCAAACAGTAATTCCTTTGTGACTGTTATCTCATAACAAAGCAATACGCTACTGTCATGTTTTGTAAATCTCAGGCGTAAAGGGAAACACGATTTCCTGGGAAATGTAAGGGGAGTTAGCCGAGGTTAACTTTTTTTCTTGTGTTTCTCTGCCATCTAGTGGTTACAGGGGGCAGGTATCTCCTTCATAAGACTGAGCATTACTCTTCTTCAACTAGTCACCTGCTATTAACCATGCTGCTCTGCTGCCTTTGCCTCCCACCTTGCCTCTCTCCCATACTTTAGCCCCCATTTTTGTTTATGGATGGCACACTGGCATCCCTATCTCCTAGTCTGTGGGTAGTAGCGTAATAATATTGTTAGACAGCATACATAATTACCTCCAGATACGGTTCTCTTCTTCTCACAAAACTGCAGCTCAAAATATTTTATAAAACAGCTGGCGAAATCATTCAGGGGTGTCTTTGCATGTCCAAAGGCCTCCAAGATACAGTTTACCTGAAACAAAATGGTAGTCAAGATAGAAAGATATTTCAACAGGTCAGTAAAAATAATTCGGGATCAATAATTAAAAAAAAAAAAAAGGAAGAAAATGTTTATGACTGTTTATTAGCTTTGAATTTAACAAATTCCTTGATTTTTCTTCATATACCAAAATTAAAACTAGATAGCTGAATAGAAAAAAAAAAAAGTTGTCAGAATAGTTGAAGTGACAAATGAAAGACCAAACTATGCCCTTAGAGATAGTATGGATACAGGTAAGGGTAAGGGGAGTCATATGCCCATAGCTGGCTCGGCCAACAAAAGGATTTTTAATGCTGCCTGGGCTAGCAAAGTCACAGGCAGCTGATAATAACAACCAGGCAAATGAATTCACATGCTTTTATGATGGTATAAATTAACTATAAAAAAGAAAGTGGGCCTAAATTATTGATTTCAAAGATAATTAGTCAGCCTTATACTAGCACAAAATTTAGGAAAATCACATTCATCTTTTTTTTTTTTTCCTCTCCCCAGAATCCCAGTATTAACGCATGTCCTTATTTCATGGTCATGGTTCTGTTATTTTTTAAATAGTATTTTCAAAACACTGAATGCAATAAAATGTATTGAGTGTGTCAGAATTACTTCATTTATTTGAATAATTTCAATTATTTCAATTTCAATTGAAATAATTATTTCAATTATTTCTCTGTATTTAGCTCTTCCTGGGCATAATTAATTTCTTACACTATATTGAACATCTTCAGTACTTTCTTGTTTATGTCCTGAGAAACTGACTGCCAAGTGGCTCCAATATACGACTCCTCTGTAAAACGGCAATTTGCTGGATTAAGAGACCATAGCTGCAGGAGTTAGGAGGAAAGTGGGCCAAAAAGTGGCACAGATTAGGCACGACTGCAGGCAGAAGCCTAAAAATCAGACCCTTCAAATCAGCTGTTTGTGCAGTAGGTGGCAGCAGAAAACTAGCCAGTCTGTTCCTGGTTCCCCTCCAGTAGCAGAGGGCTGGTTGTGCCCAAACTAGCCAAATTCAGCATATGTTTTCCCTCGCGGAGTTTTATTGACTTTAATGGTGCTGTGCCTAACTGCAGCAGGAGGGAATACAGGTCATCATGCTTATTAGAGCACTTTAAAAGGCAAATAAATGAGAAATTCCACCTGCTTCCCTACGAGTGAGATCAGCTACATCTACTTTAGCTGTCTTCACTAAACAAGTCAGGAGGGATCTTCCTATAATCAAAAGACGACTCATCTTTCTTAGTATGTGATTCTCTTCTACCTCCACTGAGTCAGAATCATTGACATATGCATTAAGTCTTCACTGTTAAACTAAAAAGGACCAGGTACCACACTCTAACCTGTATAAGTGGCATGAAGAGGTTCACATTCATAACATTGAACAACTTTTCCTAACAACTTTTCGGAATAACTCCTATAAAAGATTCCCAACATATTCTCTGAATGTCCCGATGTCCTCTGAATGCTGGCTAGAGATCTGTAGATCTGACTCTTATGTTTGCAATAAACTAAAAGTGTATTGTTCCTACATAACAATATGACGGCAACACTGAACTTCATAATTTTAATCGGAAAAGTGAAAAATTAACAATAGTATTCTTGACACTGCTGCATGAAAATTGAATTAAATGTCATTTTAGGAGCATCATCAATGAATCAGATAACACGGTAAAAACACTTTAATGTGGTAATTTATGACTGTATTAAATAAAGCAAAACTGAAGCTTATTCAAGTGTAGTGTTTTCGGTGCCATCAATGGCTTTTTTAGTAAGTCTTCAAAAACACAGATGTTTCCTAGAAACCACAAAAAAACCCACTGTATTTGCTTACAAGCTGGAATGTATAAAATATGAATCAGTAAATCTATAGCTTTCCCCATATCCCTATTTGTAGGTTGTGTGTTGTAGTCCTTGTTTGTAGGTTGTGTGTTGTGTCAGCTGTACTTTTGACACTATTTTATCTTCTTTCTGGATTGAATCATGCAGAATTCAGGGATAAAGCAGCGTGTTTGAATGATGCGTGTGACATTGTCAAATGTTATTAAAGCAAACACAATGAACAAGAGTCTAGAGTTTTATTGGATATCATGCATCTAGCAAGGCAAGGGTGGAAAAAAACAGCATCTTGAGCTTACTGTAAGATTGTCCTTACTTGAAGGACAACAGAGTGGGTGAAAAGATTTAAGTATTTTTTTGAGTATGAAACTCAGAACTCTGCGACAACAATATAGACTGTGTTAAAACATTCCAAGTAAATCTGTTGCTGAGCTAAAACCTCAAATGAGAAGTTCCAGCAGAAAAAGATATATTTTTGAAAGGGTCTGAACCGTCAATCTAGTGCATAACATCTAGTGCAGAACATCAGTCTGAACCTGTACAGTAATGTTAAAAACTTAAATACATAAAACATTATTGAGTTGCAATGTCAAATTATTCATTATGTCAAATCAAAACTTCATAATTTAACAGCATGGCAACAAATTAATCTGATACATGAAGAAGTTCTCATAATTTCACATATGCACTGAGAGGAATTTGATTCTGATGTGGGCATTCGATATTTCACTATTTCAGAACTCTTTTTCCTACTTCATAACTATATTTAGTACACAAAGACTAGTGCATATAACTTTGTCCAGTTTTGCAGTTCTCCTGGGTATAACTTCCCAATTTCTATCTTAGGTACTCCAGATACCTCAGGACTTCTTTTAGTAGCCAGAGAGGCACTACCACAAACAGAAATAAACTTCTTTACTTACTGTAGGCTATTAGTACATATTTAGATGACAGTACCATATCACACAAATATTTCCTATTCATTGAAACACAGTCTTTTAAAATTACTAATAAATAAAAAACTGAACCAGTTTCCACTTTTTCGTATCTATGTGAGCTTAATCCTATTCCCATTCAGGTCACTGCAAGGAAAGAAATCTCCTTTGACTCTTAATTATAAAAACAAATCCACTATGAACTTCCATGTTTTTAATACCTTTCTCCTTGCAGTTGAAATGTGTTTGGTTATTCAACAGGCTATTCACCTTGTTCTAATCAGTGCTCAGAATGTTACTTACATGTTTTATCTTGGTATCAAAGGTGTTTCTGCTGGAGCTGGCTCTGCAAGTGAGGTGCTTCACTATCTGTTTGCAGGCTTCAGTCTTCCCAGAGCCACTTTCTCCACTGCAAGATGACAGGAAAGGGGAGACGGTGGAATCACTGCTATAGCACAGTTGATATTTTATGTTATTTCTACTCTCTGCTGTCTCTCTTGGAACAGATTTAATGTATCTCACATGAACTTTCATTTAAAATGGAAGGTTTATGGATAGCAAATAATAAAGAACAGAACATTGGAGGCAGACTGGAAAACTCTCTATGTTCACAGTAGCCAGCAGAGCTGTTGCACTGTACTGTCTTATAAAAAAATCCAAGGCCACCAAATCTGAAGCTCACAGACATATTTAAGGTACTTTAAAAGCTTTTATATCTCCCTTTATCTCCTGTCCAGCAAAGCAGTCTGCTTATCCTGAAACTGCCTGGTTCCTTTTGCAGATGGGGAAGTACTATTGGGCTAATGACAGGAGTCAGAAGGAAACAAAAAATGTAGAAAATAATAGGAAAGGGCGGAGGAAATAAAAGAGGATACAGGAAGGAAAAGAGAAAGATATCTAGGGATGGTTGACACTGACCAACTGTGCTGTGTGCACAGTTTCTTTTTGCAGCTGCAGAGCTTTCACAAGCTGCTCAGTCTCTGCAGTGCAATATACTTTGGCTTCAGAGATGATGAATCCTTTTTCATTTCTTTCCTTTCACGTGATGTGGAATAAATATTCCAAAGAATGAGAATCTCTGAGGGGAGGAATGAACAAAGGAAACAAGTTAACAGGCAATACGAATAACAAAAGTGGGAGGAAACAACAGAAAAGTGGAAGAATAGGGGAAGGGAATTCAGTGGTAGAATTTAAGTATGGAGAAGGAAGGAAAAGAGACAGAGAGAGACAAGAGACACAAAAAAGAGACAACCGGCACACAGAAATTTGGAGACACCGTGGAGACACCACAGCCCTTAGACCTCCACAGCTGGAGGGACCAATGGGTCCAGAACTCACTGGGAAGGAGCAGAATTTGGGAGATAGATGGACAAAAATGTAATATGAAAGTAGATTGCTGAAGAAGTTGGGCTGAGATAGACAGAAAACCACAACCTCCAGCCAAAATTTTAAAAACAGATTCCTGAAAGTACTGAGAAAAGTACATTTTGCTTACCCTAGATTTCTGCATATTAGCCAGGTTTGTCTAAATCCATGTGAATTCAAATAGTTTCCTAATTTCTGTTTGGTCAAATGTCAGTTCTGCTGCAACCTAAATCCTAGATTGCTAGGATCTGCTTGGAGAAAAGCAGGACAACCTACCATAAAACAAGTAGGAAAGCATGTACCTGTCACTCCAGATTGTGTAAATCAGGACGTTTATTGACTTTGTTTCAGCTTCAGTTCTGGGAGAAGGTACCACATTCAGAAAGGCAAGAACACTTAACACGACAAACAAAAAATGACTATATTTGAAGTATTTCCTCATAATCAGTATTTGTTCATGTAGTATTTCCACCCATGTTACACCAAGAATCAGAACAGCACAGATACACTTGCTGTTTTGTATGAAAATTGAAATTCATCTTTCTGACAGTAAGATATAGCTAGGGGAGACAGTGTGAGTTAATGAACTTTCGGGAGGCCAAGATCATTCCTTTCTTCTCAGTTTGCACACTGCCTAAGCAAAATACTGGCTTTTGCTCCATGACTGAGATTTGAATTGTATAGGAAAATAGTATAAGCATAAATGTAAAAGAACACGTTTTGTATCAGCAGTAGTGATAACCGTAACCGAACTACCCATTATCTTAATGGGAAATTATATTTCTAAAATAAACCAGAAAGAGTATTTTTAAATGATTTTAAATTAAAAATAGGACATCTAAATTATTATTATACTGCAGTAGCCCATCACGGTTGTAACACACTGAATTTAGATAGTTAAAAAATTACAGATTATTAATTTAAATTGAATTAACATGCTGATGCTAAACTGAGGAAATAAAAGACTGTCAAGACATTTTACTTTAAGAGGGGAGGACTTCATTCCAGTTTACTGGGCTTATAAATGCAGTTTATATCACCATAAAACCACTGGATATTGACACTTCTGGCTGTTACAATGCACACAATTATAGCAATTCATTTGATATATTTATTTGCTCTTTTTTTTTTCTAAATCACCAAATTAGTCTTCAGTGTCCCATAAACCATTGGTTTGATCGACTAAGGATGCTTAGCTCTTAACAAGCCTATAAACTATGTTTAAGCTTTCTAGACAGCTCTCACTTATCTTGTCAGTGCTTAATACATTCTCATATTCTGAACAGCATGGAGGGAAAATCCATTTAGAAGCAAGTTAATTATGGTGGAGAAAAGCCTATCTATTGGCTATTTAAGAGTATAAAATAGAGGTATTTATAACTTTCATAGAAGTTTATATCAGGTGGTATTAAACATACGTGAAGGATGGTGGTTTGCCTATAGATTAAAAATGATAGTGAGTAAGTGGTAGGACAACAAAATACATTTTTTTTTCTTCATACCAACAGTTAACCCTACAGAGGAAATTATTTCAGACAAAAAGAATCATACTAAAATAAAGCCAGAAAACACAAGGAGAGTGGAAAGACTGGTTCAGGTCATCCTGACAGCTTTCCATAGATTGCCCTTTTTTTTTTTTTTTCTTTAACCAATTCTGTAGCACAAATATGATAGGATGTTTAAGAGAGAAGACAGGACTCACAAAGAACACTAAAAATAAATCAACAGTTTTGCTTAAATAATCATTTACAATAAATCTGAAACTGAAAACCCAGCTTCACACAATCTGAACAGGACCTTACAAAATTTCTTCAAAAATAAAGTACTTTTACATTGTTTGAAATTTTAAAAGTCTGAAGCCTAGGCTGAATAATTTCCTTTGATTTTCTCTTGGCCTTAAACTTTCTCTAATGATAAACACAGTCGTAAGGTGATCTATATGTTTCAGGTAGGTGGAAACATTTTCATTCCTACAGTGTCTTTAGGAACAGGAAATGCAAAGGGTCAATATTATACTACAGGAGGGAGGACATTTCTTTATCCGTCACAAGCCCACGCTCTTTTTGCAAATAGTAAGTAGCCTGGCCACAGAGAGCAGCTATACTCATGAGAGAAGTGCTGATTTTTTATTTGATTGACTTTTGTGCACAGGGAGAAACCACAGTAGATTTTAAGCCAAATACCCCTTCCCTGTTATCACAGCACAGGAGTTTCTCAAAGCCAAATCTCTATTGTTTATTCCCAGAGAGAAAATGGGGTCTCTGCTTCTGTGTGTTTAATTACTACCATTATTACAGTCATTTATTTGGAGTCAGAAGACTCCAGCCATGCATATGCTGGCCAATTACAGAGCATACGAATGGCCTGGCCCTGAAGAGCTTCCAGTTGAAACATATGACTGTATACAAGCAGATGAAGAATCCAATAAAATCAAACACACTGCAATCGTGTGATGGAGGATGTATGAGTGAGAGAAAAATACAATAACTTTGAGTACTATCGTATACAATAAGCACAGACTTTGGTGCAAAAATATCAAATATCTAATTTCTGGATCCCAGTCAGGCTTAAGAATGAAATAAATAGTGCTGGGAGGCTCTGACCTATGGAAAAAAAGTACTGTTAAGAGTCAAATTGCATGCAGAATTCATTAGCAACAGTATGTGTCCAATGAAGAGTAATTCATGAATCATTAGTAATGGCCACTAAATTCATGGGAAGTTTCTTCTTGTAATTAAGTTTTGGTAGAGAGAAAGCAGAAAAATAAACATCATCTCCACAAATTAAGCAGTTGGCACGCTTGATGAAGATGATAGCATTAAAAAGAATACAGGTACATTTTCTGATATGATCTCCAGTCTTTTTGAAAAGACAGTATGTGGCTTCATAATATACATTTTCATAATTTCTTTACAGCTTGCTGTTTTTAGAATAAGAATTAGAATGAGATATATATACTGTCATCACTTGGTTCATCTGTGGCAATTAATAGTTAATTAGATATGTTTTAAGGACTGCACTGAAAAGTAAAATATTAGTGGTAGGATGCTAAGCTTTACTGTTCCATAGCATGCATGTACACCAAATGAGTAGCCTTTTCGCAGAGTATACTAGCACTATTGTAATAAAGCTAAGCATAATTACTTTTATAAACAAAATATATACTTATACTATAAAGTTTTATTATATATACTTAAAAGTAAAGTAGACTTACAGAGAGATTAGGGGTATGAAACGTTATTCTATAATTGCATCATCTTTCACTTACTAATGAGGATGTTGAGAGTACAAAAAGAGTACATGTTTGTACTCTTGGTAGCCAACTTAAAGAATGCTTCTTTGCCAAAATGAAGGCATTAAGAGAACTCCATGTTGGAATTAGTGCATACACACAGGGATGATCTATTTCCACTCAGTTAGCTACTAATAAAAACAAACAAACAAAAAATAGCACCTTTCTGATTCAGTGTAGCTATTCTACTACATGAGGACATATTGATGCTGCTCACTGTTAAGAGCTCTGACTTGGACAAAGACTCAGGCCACTGCTTCGATCTTACAGTAGTAGCAAAAATTCCCTGGGTGACCTGAGTATGGGGATACCAGGAGCTGCTTTAGTTGAAGTTAAAATCACCACCAAAACCAGAAAACCTTCTTGTTTCAGCTTTGGAAAATCATTTCACCTCCATGTGAACTTGTTTTGGGAATCGATTCAGTTCCCCAATCCATGTCACCACCCCAATGTTTGTGTTGACACAACAGATAGTGTGGAAATGAGGAAAAGAGCAACCAAGAGTAGGAGAAGGACAGGAACACTCTAACCGGCAATAATGCCAGGCTATTTCAGAGTAAAGTTCTCATGGATCTATGGCATCACTAAGCAACTTGACCTTTCCACTTGTTCCTTCACAGGCTGCGTCCTTCTGAACTCTTCTGTGAAATGGCCTTTCTAGCTAGGGGGCATTAATGTATGCTTCCTCAGCTTCATTCCTCCAGTGATTCCAAGGAAATGTATTGTTTTATTTTTACAATCTGTTTTTAGGTGCATTTTATGTATATGCATGCAAATGTATTCACAATTCAGCTTTACAGCTGGAGATATTTTTTAAAATTGCAGGCAATAGGCCAAACACATTCAGAATTTCTGATTCAGGAAAGAAGGGGCAGGCTTGATAAGAGAGACTGGAGAAAAGCAATGTAAAGCACAGAAGTTTGCTGGTATGTTTTTGAGCTTCAGAATTGCAGCAGAAAAGTTTATCTAATCTGATAGCAATGGAAACTAAGAACTTGCAAAGTTTTCAACAAGCCCCGTCCAAATGAAAAAATTAAAGAAAAACTAACTGGATGCTATGCTTTAGAGCCAGAAGGTGTGCCTTGCTCCACATTACTTTTTAGCGCAAAAACAGACAATGAACCATTCCATACAGTGGCAGAGCCACCTTGTCCTGCTAAAAAATAATGTTATTTTACATCTCAAATATGGAGAATTCAGAAATCCATTTTGACCACACACAGAAGTTCATCTGCACATATACACATATTCACATAAACACATACTGAGGTGATAGAGGCAAGGGGGTAGAGGAATACATCAAGAGTCATGAATACTCTTTTTTTTTTTTTTGGCCCAGGAAGCAATGCAGATTTCCTTTATCAGGTTTTCTCACCTTTATCAGATTTACTTTTCAGACGTTTATTATTCACATGCTACCAATGGGCTAATAATGAGAATATCAATCAGTCAAAGGAAATGCAAACTTGAATTTTACACACATAACCATTAGACCTGTGATGCTGTTAAGTTGCAGCTATGCTTATCCCCTATTTAAAATTACCAGATTCATGCCATTCAGCTCCCATTTTCATATTAACCTTTAGATCTAATTAAAATCCAGGCAAAGGATACTTCAGGACTCTAAATCTGTGGATTGCCTTGATGTGATACAGAAATGCCTGGCCAAATGCTAATGCCATCAGCAGGACACCCTCCTATCACATCCGCCATCCACTCACTGCTTTATAATAAGCTCCAGTGGGCTGGGCAGGGATAAAGTATATGATTTCTAACATGCGCTTTGCCATCCTGATATAAAATTATCACCAGCATACATTCTCTAGTATCAAACCCATTTACTACTTTACCAAATAGACTACTCAATGTGTATTACCATACAATCATAAATTTAGCAGTTAGCCTTTTTTTTTTTTCAAGTGTGAATAAATTTTCTGTTTCATCTCCTTTTGCACTTAAAGGAAACCTCTCAAAGATATTAATCATTGTTATGTCTATGTTCCAAAAGAAAAACAAGAGAAAACTCCTACTTCGAAGAAAACATTGAATATGCTACATAAGGAATTTTCTTACTTTTTCTAATTAACTATTTCAGTTAAAAGAGACATAATATTTATGAAGAAAAAATCTGAGCATACAGTAATGATTTCCTTATATTGCTTGCACCTCCTTTTAAATGTCACTTCTCACCAGATAATTAAGTAACATCTCCATTCTGGTTAGGTTATGGAAATGGTAACACTTGGCTTCAACTAACAGTCAGTTCTGTACATAATCAATTACAGACTATGAAAACTAATTACAATATTCAGATATATTTGAAGACTTCATTTACAGAACTTCAAATGGTCAAAAGATTCTGTATCTACATGAAAAGAATGCAATAAGAAGGTATACATATGATTGTACTTATGTGTTCACTTTAACTCTCATAACTCTACAACAGTTTAACGGTTTTTGTTTATTTGACTATCATATTCTCTCCCTTTTCACAGCATATAAGGAATCTATAATAAGAGATGGATCCAGAGCAGTTACAAGTTTTCTCAAATGGATGATGACTTTAATCCTGGCCAAAGCAAATTCATTTTTTTTCTCTTTTTTTTTTTTGCCTTCTCTTATGTAGTTCATCAAACTTATGAAGTTCATCAAAGTTAATCTTTTAGCCATTATCAACAACAGTAGTGATACCAATATGACTAAGCAACAAGTTTCCTTTCCTCAAACTACATCAAATTCACCAGACTCTGCTGCCAGGTAGACAGAGGAAGAAAAGGGAGGGCAGCAGATGACTAGATTTGGGGGGATCAAAAAATCCCCAAAGATTTGGAAGTTAAATTGGCACAGTTGGATGAAATTCTGCTTCACTGCAGATTTCTAACACCTTTACCATGAATTATATTTGTCATCACAACAACACAAGGAATTGAGCCGTTTAACTGCATTTTAAGGATAGAAAACTGAATAACAAAAGCTCAAGGTTACACAGCATACAAGGCAGAGCGGCAGCTCCAGCCTCAATGCCACAACTCAGAGGCTTTTGACTTAGTCAAGGACTTTCCATTTTCATTAAATTGTAATTCTAATCCTGTTCCATATTATATAAGCAAACACACAGGCGCCTGGAATTCTTTTTCATTAACTCTTTCCTTCCAATTAAATACTACTAGGTGGATTGCCAATTCCTCAAGAAAATTTATGAACTTGAGATGTAATTAAACCTTTTTCAGTTCCATTTTGCTCTAACATAATAGACAGAGATCAGTACATAGAAGATCAGTCAGAAAAAAAAAAAAGAAAAAAAAAAAGAAAGGGAACTTCTGAGTTCTGGGGAAAACAACTGAAAGACAAGAGTCATACATTAGTTAATAAAAGAGAGATTCTCACCTGAGGATAAAACACTGAGGACGCTGCTCCTGGAATAGCATGTGGAAAGCTCTTTCAGCACAGGAAAATATATGCGGGGGAAGCGAGGAACACAGTTTTCCAGTGTTGCTTAAATAAAGTTGGGTGACCTGAAAAAGTGTTGAAAATTAATCACACAATGATCAATACATTTCAAACCAGTTGTGTTTTGTGTCCAAATTCGCGGTATCTTGTAAAGCTCTCTAAGCATGATGAAGAAAACATCTGTGTGTATAAGAATGGTGTCCTTAAACTATCTGTGAAGAGTTTAACTTAGTGAAAACATAGCTGGAAACATAGAAGTTCTAATTCCACCAGAGAATTCAATAATACTGGTTTGTGGATTAAATAAAAGAAAACTAATAAGTTACTTTACTTACAGGTCAAGCATATAGCTATTCAATGTCCTGAATACCTATTTGACTTGTAAAATATGACCACACTACGAAAAAATAAAATAGAGATCAACAGGCTTAAGCTTTAAGTTACTTAAGCTATTATATGGCAGAGCAGTCTTTCACGAGTCTTTCACATTATGTTCTCTGTATAATACGGAATAATTTCTGCCATATATACAGGTGGCAACATATACTTAAGTATGCTTAAGTATGGATAAAAGCAGTTATCTGTCTCTGAAGCCACAATTTTTCTGAGAATATCCTGACAGTCTTTGAACTAATAACATACGGATTTTAGGAAAATTAGATAGTCTGTTAATATCTACAAATTAGCTCTTTCAAAATAAATGCTTTGAATAAATAAAATGCAGAATTTGAGTTAGATGAAGTTGTGAGCAGAAGCACCGACAATTTTACAAATATTCTTAAAGAATTTTACATGTCTTGTTATTTAGCTTTTTAAGATTTCCTCATGGAATGGGAAAATTAAAACAGGTCCCACAGAAATCCACAGCTTTCCGGAGTGGCAGGTGGAGGCTGTTTGGGACACTAAAATAGTTGACAACAGATGAACAACTCTTTTCCCTCCTTTTCATGATTAGCTTTAACCACTTTCTCTAATAGCCTTTCCAGGTTTTTACTTGCTCCTGTCTAAAAACCCACTTTCCTACCTTGTTGAAAAGGGAGTCCCAGTTTCATTTCATTTTTCCTTTCATTTAATTTCCCTGCCAAGTAGAGCTGTTCCCCCACAGTAGTGAAAGCCATGGAGTATTTACTGCCATCTCATTGACCTCTGCCTTTTTATCACCTGTTCCCGTGCCTGTATTATTCATTTAGATACTAAACTCTTTAATCTTGGACCACCTACAAAACCAAGACTAAACAAGATTAAAAGAGAATACATTCGTATCAATTCTCATGGAATCATTTCAGCATAACACAAGCACGAAAGAACTTATTTATTCTCACTGCGTAATGTTGCAAATTTTTTAGTGGGTAAATTTAAACAAATTATTTCTGCCCTGTCCTAATCACAAATAAGGACTAAACATATGTAACAAAGGACGACGTCTGTAATACAAGCTGTTTCTACAAAGTAGCTACAACGGTACCTCCAAAATGATATCTGCAACTTCCTATTAGCTGCAGTGTACTTCAGAGTGAAAATGCATTAATGTTATCATCTTGCAATCGCACCAGATGAAGCAATGCATATCAGTGTTCATTAGCATGATTCTTTATGCCATCTTAGAATGAAAAACTGCTCATAAAATGATTTATTTTAGTCATTAGAAGTCTATTGGAAGTAAGTGTTGGAGGTCAATGCAATATAAAACATTAAAGATTGCCAATAAGAATGTAAAGTGATTTAAAAAAAAAAGCAAATATAAAATGTTGCTGCTATTGAACACGTTACACGATCGAATGATTTCATTGCTTCACCCTGAATTTAAAGACAATGTCAAACCCAATATATCTTCACAGTCTTTGATAGCTAACAAACCACATACCTGAAAGAATAACATTACCAAATGAGCCATATCATGCAGCATGTCAGTGTCTACAGAGGAATTTACATCATCAGTTTTTATTACTTTCATTCGCAGATCATCTAATATCTATAGACCGTGATATAATACCAACAAAGCTGTTGCCATATATTTGAGCTTTTATGCAACCAACAGCAGAGAAAACAAAGCTATTTTACAACTGTGTTTTGATCGGCTGGGAAATACCTATCTAATGCACAATACTACGCAGAAATAATGACAGCCTGAAGGCAATGGCCATCACAGATGACCCAAAACAGGGTCGCAGGACATTAAGAGTCTCCTACTATAATTGGCTGAAACAGGCCTATCATGGACAGATCAAGAGAAGATGCAGCAAACATTCAGGAAACATTTTAATATTTAAGCCTACCACCTAAATTCTTCTTCTATACAGTTCTATATCGGTGCACAAACTCATTGTAAATCTAACCCAAAATACACAGTGGCAGGAAAACTATCATTACCCAAAACCTGATGGATGATTTCCATTTCTACAATCCAGATTTGGAATCCCAAATTGGAATCTGCAGTTAGTGCCATCAAAGGTCATATCATTTATTTCCCAATTATTTTTTATTTCCTATTATTTCCTATTTAGTAGTATTGCACCCAAAGCCATATGACATAGCAAAGAGCCACAGCTTTCTAACCATATTTTTAAACTATTTATACTATCTGTAAACTCAATAAATATATTTGCACTGCTGACCAAAATAGGGGACCTGATATCAGTGCAAAGATTAAGAAAAATCAAGTTGTTAATACTCTGTCTATGAAGCAGATGAGTGAGGATGAGGCAGAGAGCAGACAATCTGAATTTACATTATTCCCACAGACCACTACCAAGACCACTTAATTTCATGCCAGTGCATAGGTACTGAAAAGATGAAGCTCTTGGTAAAGAACTGGTCTTCATCTCACACGTCTGCCCTTAGCAGACCCAGCAGTCGCTACCACTGGCCCAGGGCACAGCTAAGCTCCTGCTGAGCGCTCTTGATCCGCTGCCTCTGCGGTGCCTGACCCAACAGCTCGGTCCAGCACAGACACCAAGTTTGAGCCTTTCTGTAAGTTACCGTCTTGTAACTCCCTCAATTACATTTAGGGAGGGAGGGAGGAGAGGGGGAAGGAACCATGACCTCAGATAAGCAGTGCGTGAAATGCACTTGTGTCTTCTTGCAAGATTGAAGCTTGGCATTGGCAGAAGCCACCAAGGGCAAGATCTATAGAGCAGGAAATATTTTTAAAGTGCTACTGCTCAAAAAAAAAAAAAAAAAAATGTAGGAAGGTGCCTGCTAAGACACGGGGAGCAAAAATACCAGTATTTTAGAAGAAATCCATACTCCTTCTGCTGAAACATTAAACTGAGATGCTAAACTCTCAACATAAAAACGGGCATGTATGTTAACTTGGGGGTTTTGGCATTCCAAATATGAAAACACTAAAAAAAAAACCACAAATATGAAACCACTAGAAAAGGTCCATGCTGTAACATTGAACAGGCAATGCTTACCATGGTAGAATAAATAGGAAGTTCTTTAAACGGGTTCACAAGTAGCAGGATATCACCAATGTAAGTCTGGGGAAAAAAAAAAAAAAAAGATATAATTGCTTTCTTAAGTAATAAATTAATTCCTTAAAGGGGTAAATGGTTTTCTTCAGAAAAGAGTTTTGGTAAAAGCAACTTAAATCTAGCTATCAACATATCAAGTATAATTTGAGAATTCAGGGCTTCTTGAATTCCTAACTTAAAATGAAGATCCAAATTTACAATTCAGATAGCATTAATTATTCTTTTTGTAACAAAATTGAGTTCTTCATAATACAGAATTATGCATAGAAGAACGGCACTGCATATATTATTGTTAGATTATGTGAAAGTTAATTTGTAATTCACCATTTGTTAATTTATAAAAATGTGACATCCTTACCACATACACAAGCTCCTCAATAAATTTATTAAGGGATAGATGATAGAAGGTAGCAACGCTGAAATTGCTTATGCTGAATTGCTACATTAAAATGTGTTTCCTGTGGAATAAGCCAAAGGAATTGGTACATTTACAAATATTTCTGTATTTGTTTATGTGTATATGAACACACATACATACACAAAAACATACTGGCTATATTAAAATCAGTAAAAAAATTACTGATTCCAAAGCTGCCAATGTTTTACTATTTCATATTCATACTTGAATGACATACTTAAATACAAAAGTGTAGTTCACCCTTGACACCAGACTTCTCTCCTCCCCAGCCCTTTACCTGCTGCACACCACTGCTGCTATATCACAAATTTATTCGTTCTTAGAATGGAAAAATTCCTGGCCTCTATCCTTGAAAAAGACAGCAATCTAGCATGTGAACAGCCCATTCTCAGAATGAAATATTTTGTGGTTGGGAGGTGGTGAATATTGCCTTCTATAATGCATGTACTTTTTTACTCTGAAGTGGTGTAACACATTTTTTCTTTCTCACCCAAGTTGATCTCAGTTTTGCATTTTCCAAAGGGCTAAACTTCCTTAAGCTTCATGAAGCACAGACCAGGAAGTGCACAGTGCTAAGGGGGATTTCTATTTGGAACTGAGTCCAACTTTCCTTCTCAGACTGTAAACCAAATCACTCAAATGTGTAACTTTCTGTATTCCTTTAGTCTGAACACTGCAACCAACTCATACATTTAAAATAGATTGGCATTTTTTCACATTTGCAGGTTCAACAGCCAGAAAAAGGGATTATGAACAAGGATGCCAAAATTTTCATGTGAATATTTTTATGCAGAAGCTATCTATATCTACCTAAATGCTTCCTGTTTTTAATTTGTCAAAAGCAGAAAAATGTGCTGTAGAGAAGTCTCCTCAGACTTATTTCATTTGGTATCTAAATGACTAACATTTCAGTACAGAGAGAATGATTTGTGTGGAAGATAGGAAATGACAACGAGAAAACAAATCTGCTGATATTTAATTCTTAAATTCTTAAATTCCTTATTTTCAATTTCTAGTAATCACATGCTCAATTAAAAATAAGCTAACAATATTCTATAATGGAGGAATCTTTTGGTAGTTTGATAGAAAAGGTTACTTGAGCCCATGCCGTTTTATCAATAGATTTTCTCTGCGAAAGAAAAAAATATACGCTGTTTTGTTCCAAACCTTTTTGAACCTTTTGTGTGGAAGATAGGAAATGACAACGAGAAAACAAATCTGCTGATATTTAATTCTTAAATTCTTAAATTCCTTATTTTCAATTTCTAGTAATCACATGCTCAATTAAAAATAAGCTAACAATATTCTATAATGGAGGAATCTTTTGGTAGTTTGATAGAAAAGGTTACTTGAGCCCATGCCGTTTTATCAATAGATTTTCTCTGTGAAAGAAAAAAACATATACGCTGTTTTGTTCCAAACCTTTTTGAAGCATTATTCCATTATTTTATATCTGATTACTAAATCTGATATTCCTAAATAAGCTTGAGAAATGTTATTCATATGTCATGTGCCATTTAAATGCCAGTCATGGGTACGGGCCAGGTAAGTGTCCAATAATTATGACAGTAATTGTATTCTTCCTATTCTCTCATTTGTTCTTTTGTGAAAGCTGACGTTGACAGGTGAAGAACAACACTGCAGTGCCAGTTTCGAAACAACTCACATATATCTGATTATTATTGAAACGCTTCTGAATCTCATAAAGCAGGCTGCTGTCTGTTAGCTCACTCAAAGAAGCCAAGTCGTCATTAGGGGCTGGAGGCATCAACTTAATCTGGAAAAGAAAAATTACACAGAGAAATGAAATAACTTCACAACCAATGACCATCCCTGTATTGTAATGTTCTAACCTCAAATATTAGATTAGGTCACTAGAATTTCTGGAAATTTATGAAAAATGCACTGGAAAACCAGGAAGCTGTCACTCCTCCCAGACAACCTCACATCATTAATCTTAAGCAATAGAAGCACATCAAACACCATCATCAATGCTAAGGTGTAAAACTGAATGAGTCTGATGGGCTTTTAAGAACACAGACTCGAACTTGAGTGCCATTTACCATCTCGGAATCCATAAAGGTTCCCAGCTCAAGTGCAATTCTCCTGCTCTCTTCATTAACTGTTTATGGCAGTAGAAATCAAGACTATAAAAGCTAATGTACTTGTAAACTACTTATTGACAAATATTGAACAAAGCTCTCATATTACTCTTCATCACAGAGAATTAAAAATTCTAATAGATTTTTTTCTGCAGGATAAACGCAAGCTAATAAACAGGAGTAATCATGTTGCCAAGGAGACCAGAAGGGATTCAGAAGCACCTACTGTAGCCAAAACTGGTGAATGAAATGAGTATTTTTTCAGATGGAGGAGGAACAATATAAGCCCTGCAAGACAAAGTAAATTCTAAGGAAATAAAAATAATTACCAAAAGACAAATTTGGACACAGAAGTAAAAAGAGTCAGTGATAAGAGAAATGTGATTAAAGACAAAATAAAGAGCCACATGCCAAGCAGTGGGGTTATAAATTGTGATGCACACTTAAAACTTTCTTTTTTCATACTAGCCCAAAGGAAAGTATTTTTGCACATCAGCAGAACACTTAGAAATAGCAAATTCTCATGTGATAGTAGAACGATTTGAATTTTACTGCAAAAGTACTCTGTGGGATCTACTTTGGAGATAGACAACTAAGAAGAAATGTTTGCTCTGTTGTTCTGGATAAGGAGAAGAAATGTCTGGGACAAAGGCAGATAGTGCTCCTTCCCAGAGAGCAGGGATGGAAGCAGAAAGAATCCTGGGGAGATTTCTGAGGGAGCAAGAGGTTGCTCCTGGCAAGGGGCAGACCAGAACTATGCATAGAGATGCAAAATACTAGGCACCTGATTCTGACCTACTGAACTTCCACATAGTTTTCATGGCTTCACAGCCTGATTTGGAGAACACAACATTCTGGGTTCTCTTCCTAAATTTGTCAGTGCTGCCCTCTGTGATACTGCTGAGTTATTTTGTCTTTCATCACAATGAAACAAGACTGACATTGTCACTTTGGCTCATTGTTCCAAGTTTCTTGAAACATACAGACACTAATTCCCATGCTAGGTTAGGCAACCATGAGCAAACACCTGGGAGCTTGTACTAGTAAACAAGCTGATGTGATATTATATGATTTTATGATTATATATGATGATTATATATGATTATATGATATATATGATTTTATATATTCTCTAATGCATACAGCTTTGGTCCTATTAATATTTTGCTTCTAAAAATAGGAGTATTAATATTAGTATCAAGAGACAGACATAAAACAGATGGTATCCTTACTAGAAGTATTTTTGCCTCTAGGAAAAAAAAATAAGCAACCCATAGCAAATATTCCAACCACAAAACCACTAGCCTTTGTGAGATAAAACTTTTTTTTCTTTTATCTTTTTTTTTCTTTTATCTTTTTTTTTTCTATTTAAATATATCACCACTCTTGTTCCCATTCATGTGTTGGAATGGTGCAACCAAAGCTAAAAACCTGGAAATCCTCTTTCATCTACAAAGAGACAAATACAAATAGTCAAAGAGACAAATACAAATAGTCTGTCAAATCTTAGCTCCGTGCAGAACAGATGCCAGATCAATCACTCTGAAGAAACTGCCAAGTAGAGCAAAAGTAACTCTAAGAAGTAAATCGTACGAAGCATGAAGCTTCTTGCAGAAGAAAAAGGCATATGTAGCAGAGGCTGTTAGCTCCCTGATCCTGCAGTTCCACAGCCCTTGCAGTGCCTTTTGGCTGTAAGGGACACATCTCTACTCTTTTGTCCACTTAAAGCATAATATAGCTACTATTGCCTTTTTTTTTTTTTTTAATTGTAAGTAGCCCTACTCCTTATATTACTGAAATTAGAAGCTTCAAAAATCTACCACACTCAGAATGTTACAGAGACTGGAAAAATTTGCTCTAGACTTTAATAACTTCCTAACAGATCTCTCAAGAAAAATAAATTCCATTAAAAAAACCACAGTGTTTAAAATAAGTATATGAGCAAAGAAACAAAGTCCTCATAGAAAGCTGTCTCCCTTTTTTATCAGCTCCACCAACAGTCAAGAGGTGTTGACTGCTAAACTGGCATTTGCAAGCCTCAGGTGCAGCAGGAATATCTTTTTCAACATTTTTCCACTCAGCCATGAAGAGAGGAAAGGCAGACATCAAATCTGCATTCCACCTGCAGGAGCTGTTGGACAAGAGAAGTAGTAAGCCAGAAAAAAACAAACAAACAACTGGGAGATCTATAGAACGTACAACCTGAATAGATGAAGTGAAGACTCCCACTTCGCCACCACCCACATGTTTCCTGAAAATTTTAACCTGATTTCTTATATTCAAATTTCACTAAAAGATTAAGCACCAATGCTTCCCCACACTTCATCAACACACTTCAGCTTGACTTCTTAAGCACCAATGCTTCCCCACACTTCAGCTTGACTTTAGATTCTCTTTAAAATTACTTGAAGAAGTTTGAGATGAAGAGACAAAGACTCAAGAAATAGAACAAATTTCTTTCTTTCAAAGCCTACGAAATAACAACAGCAAAGGGTTTGGGGTTTCTCTCAGTATGCAGCTATGCTGTGTTCTAAGTTCATACTTTTATATTATGGAAAACAAATTCCAAAATACTTTCTTTATATACTTCAATTATGACATGCCTTATCATAGTTACAAGAGTCAGTATTAAAGCAGCTATGTAGACCTACAATGACAGGAAGGCAGTAGAACCCAATTACATGTCATGTTAGTGTTGCTTTATATTTTCTGCTTTCCCTGCAAAAAATTGTGAAAAAAAGTTTGCATTCAATTAAGTCCAAAAAGGTTTAAATGTGCAAAAATACAACAATAAGTCATTAAGTTAATTTACTAAATTTATCTTATCTAATTTCTTGAATATATCTGTAAAATGTAGTTACTTGCCCACATAAATTGTGTAGATTTGCATATAGGCCAGCTGAAGATTTCACAATGAGCTTGTTTCTCATGTGCCTTGCCACTGTCCTCATTTCACTGACCTATCTTTCAGAAGAGTTGTATTCAAAAAAGTGGAGCAGTAAGAACTATCAAAATGATACTATCACTATTCTTTCCTAATCTCTTTCTCTCTCTTTTTTTTTTTTTTAACCCAGTTGGGAATTGTTAATTTTCTTCTTAAAATATCTATGTTTTCCATTTCCAAGGACAGAGAGACAGAAACCACCAGTTGCCTGCTTGGTCTACATCATTCTGTCTGCCCATCTAGAAATATATTCCTCAACCACCAAAAGTGAGTGCAGATTTTTCAATCACACAGAAGATGGAATTTTTTGCTTTTTTTATCATGCCTGTCAGATGCCAGGCTGGCTAGAAAATAAAAAATCCACTTGGTAAAAAATAAAAATAAAAATAAAAAAAAATTGACCTTTCTTCTTGATGATGCATAATAGAATAGAACAAAATGCACAAAATAAATTCCAAGCGATTTTTAAAGCTTTGCACAGAGAGGAAGCAAATAATAAGCAGTAGCCTATGGCCTCCCCACTTACAAGAGGACTCAACTCATTTGCAGAAACAAAACAGGTCACCTATACACATCTTACTCTCTTGTTTCCTACCAAAAGTCTAACGCCCCTATCAAATGCCATAGAACAAGTTTCTCATAATTCATCCTCTGAAGCTTTCATTTTATATAAAGATCAAGTATACTAGGCCGGAAACAAAGTAACTATGTCTTTATTTGTAAACAAAAGAGAGGTTTGGACATCGATTATAATATATAGCATGTACTACACAATATATTATGTTACAGAGCCATTGAACATGGTGGCCCTGAACCAGGGAAAAAGTGCTGCCTTGTTTTATTTTATACTACAGGTAACAGCCACAGATGCTGAGTTTATAGATAGTCAAATTCCTGGCTGAGAAAGTAAGAGAAACCAAATCTCTGACAATCAACATATCTTTCTGCAAAGTTTAGGGTTTGGGGATGCATTTTTTTTAACAAACTCAATTCATTAAAATTCACAGAAAACTCAATGAGCAAGTACATAAGCTAAAAACTGCATTTAAACTGAAATAGCAGAATGAGAAGGAAGATATTTACATTTAACTCACAAACTATTTGACCTAGGCATAAACACTATTTATGTTATTAATAATTTATTTGAAGGCACCTTCAAATTCGATTCTCCTCACTGCCTCCTCTGAGCACAGATGAGTATTCTCTATTTTCTCCTTTGCTGCTTCTACTTCAATATCACAGTAATATGATGCATACTTTAGAAGACAGTCATAAAAGAAAAATAATCACAAAAACAATATAAATTCTGTCTGATACAACTATGTCTCAGGAAGTGATTAGTTTTGAGATCTTTCAATGCTGACAATGAAGATTTCTGTTTACACATTTAAATTAGATACACTTAAGAGCATTCACAATCTGCTCAGTTAATAATCTCTAGCGATTTTTATTTTTTAATTACTTGTGTCCTTGAAATAAGTATGCATTCATGGTTTTATATGCAATACTGTGATACACACTGCTGTCCCTTGTGTATGTGGTAAGTGATACTGAAACAATAAAAAAGGGCACCAGGGGATACTTGGTCACACGGTTTATGTGGCCAATAATATGTAAACAAGAGTTATGTGCCAAAGACAAAATATTAAAAAAAAAGAATGGCCTAATTAAGGAAAAGAAAATATTTAATCTATCTTTCTTTGTAGAATGAAGCACATAATTCAATTCCAGGCCAGTGATTTCAATCTACTATCAGAAAAAAAAAGTCCTTCCCAGCTGTGAGGAAAAGAAAATTGCCAACTATGCTAAAATTCTTGGAATTATTCATAGTGCTTTCTTTGTTTGGCAGCACAGACCTTGAAATTATAGATGATCAAAGAACTGCTTTTACCTAGAAAATAAGTAGTATAAGCCAAGTGAGAATAAAAATGCTTCATCAATGTAGTCTCTTATATTACATGTAATAAAAATCTTACTTCATGAGAAATAATGTTTTGATAAAGCTCTTTTTCATTTTTTTGTAATAAAAAAGAAGCTAAGAATATAAATCTGAGCAGTTATTTTTCTCAAAGCTAAAAAAGTTTAGAGAGTTCTGTATTAAAATACGTTTCAGATGTAATAACATGAAAATTTTCTCTCTGATCCCTCAATAAAGGCCTCATCTACATGCCATATTGCCTATGCATGTATGATATTTCTGACACAAAGCATATGAAATATCATGCTGATTCATTTTAATAATATATGAACATAAAATCCAAGTAATGACTCCACATATCCTAATGAAAAATTAAACAGAACATAATTACATTGAATGTAGTTTGGAATGCAACTGGTAAGGACAAATGATAGTGAACCTCATTAAAATTAGTATATCTAAGACATACGTGGGATTGGAAGGAAAGGGGGTCTTCAAGTTTTTCTGCTGGTATCAGCAATAAATAAAAACTTCAAATCTCAATAATAAACAGTAATAATATACAACAAAAAAATAATAAAATGTGCTATTTGGAAAGATCAGCTCTGAAAATTCAGGTCTGCATATTTTACATATATGCAGGTATAATAGTATATACCTACAGTTCAGAAGGTATAATAGTATACACCTACAGAATAGTACAGAATAATATCCCTTTCTCACACAGCAACAAAAAAAAAATTGCTGCTACAATAACAAGAATATTCAAACCAGAATATTCAAACTTTGCTTTAACTATGGTGTTTTTTACTATCTCTTGATTCTTAGGGCCAGCTCGTGAACATTAACTCCTAATTCTGAAAGAGAAGAGATTGGAAGAAACAAAGCACTACAAAGCAACAGGGTAAAGTTACTGTAGCTTGCTGTTCCATAAAAACTGAGACTGCCAATAAATTTGGCAAAAAAAAAAAAAAAGTAAGAGCCCACTGAAAGAAGAAAAACGTTAGAGACAAAGGGCAGTTTTTCTGGCTGTCATCTATTTTATCTAAAAAAAAAAAAGAAAAAAAAAGTGCTCATCTTTTCAACTTGAGAAAATATGGGAAGCTATCATCTTGCCTTCAGCTAAGTAAGAAAAGATAGTTTTGGAACTGGGCTGTAATGGCAAAAACCTCTTTTAACCCTTCATCTGACCTCTATGATTTCATATCAGGAACATTAAAAGTCAAAGTAAAGGCAATGATGATTTCTCTAGTTTACTGGGTTAATTCTTGAAGTAATTAAGTTTTTGTTGTTAGTGGTGGTTTGTTTGCTTGTTTTTTTTTCCTCTGAAGAGCTAAAATGTATTAACTCCTGCCAACTGAGAAAGTGGTCCCTCCTGAACAGGAACTTAGGTGCTAGATGAGATTCCACAGCTGAGGATATTCAGGGAAGTTGCAATCCCATAGCAAAAAAAAAAAAAAAAAAGTCTCTAGATAATTAATGCCTATATACTAGTATATAAGCATAAGAAAGGGAGTTAACGCTACATCAGCAGCTGTAAATCTGGTTATTCCTATCTTTAAATTTAGTTACTACCTTTGCAACGTAAAATTCCCTCAGCAGCCCTCTCGCTTTAGGTTACGTTTCTTTGCCTTGTAACCCGAAGTTGGACAGCAGCAGGTAGTTGTCCCTCCCCGCTGACAGCCACCAGCACAGTGTGACCTTCCACCAGCCCCCGCCTGCCGTGGGCCTGGCCCCGCTGCCAGCGACTGGCAGAAAATCAGCTGCTCATTTCCCAGAACGGAAACTCTCTGCAGGGCCCAGATCGCGATCGCAGGGAGGGATCGAGGAGACAAGGCTCTCCCCCACAGTGCAGATCTACTGCCATGTGGAGAGGGAAAAAATAAAGCACGGTGCTCTTAGTCTTCCTTGATCACTAAATTTGCACTTTCCAGGCCTAAGTACAAAGCAGCATTTCAGAAACCTGCATGCATTACCTGTTCAAGCTTGGTGGGACTGTTCACCGCAACGTTTTCAGACGTGCCATCTTGAGATTGCTGCTTACATAAACCTTTAGCTGCATCTTTGAACATTGTGTCTTTCTCCAGCAAGCTGTCCTGCTTGGCAATCGGTAACGCCAGGGGGTTGCTGCAGAGAGAATCAATACAGTAATCACGCTCCTTCAGATGGGGTCCGGCAAACAAAAGATTCCCACATGTGGGGGGCACAAACACTGAACCAAGATATAATTCAGGGCTGAGACTAACCTGTTCCCTATCCAAATAGGGGGGAAAAACTTAAGAGACAAAACTGTTCGTATGGGTTGGTCTATACTCAAAGACATAGAGGTCTCAGTAAAACATGTTGATTTAAAATCCACCTTTATGGATATCTGTTCTAAAGCAGAACTGAACACACCAAGCAGAATATCCATGGGTTTGCATTTGACAGTGCTGGGTTGGCAAATCAATAGGCAATTTGAAAGCTGAATTTAAAATGCATAATTAGCCTGCTTGATACTCTTTTGAAAAGTAATATATTTCAAAATATTCCAATATTGCTATTGACATTGCAATTAAAAAAAATAAAATCCTTTTTTCTTTAATACAAGTCAATATGCAAGTTATGTTTTACTTAGAACATAAGCTGCTTTGAGTTTGTGATACGATAAAAAAAAACAGCACATAAACATATACAAATATATATACTCAGTCTGCAAATGGCAATGTTTTCCCTATTGATACTCAGATTATACAACACATCTGAAAAACAACAATACAAAAATCTTAGATGATTTTGGCTATGTTGTACATCGACAGGAACTAGGAAGGAATTAACTCCAGGAGCTGAGTGCACAAATCTCAGAAACAACCTCCTGGCCTCTCAGACTGCAAATGAGACAATCCCAGGGCAGCTCTTTGCCATGATGCACGCACAATTTCTTTGACAGGAACTGTGGAGTAAATGTGAGAATATGGGGATGGTGCATTCCACTGCATAAGGCCCAGATGTCAATCTCTGTTTTTTTTAAAAAATCTAATTTTTACTCTAAGTTATATGATTCTTATCACTGGTTATAATAAACCTAGGATTATACATACACACTCAAGTATGGAGTCTATGCTGAACAACAAACACTTAAGTTGACCGAAATGAAATAAGGACTCACATAAGCAGAACTCACAGCTAACACTGATTTTAACTCAGATTAAGACCTGCTAGTTGCATAAGAAATAAAGTGTGGGCACAATTTTAGAAACGTACAGTCCTAAACAGAGATAAAATACCTAAACAAAACACTTTAGGAAATCAGGGGCAAACAGCTTTCTACTGGAAAAAAAGAAGTCATACTGGCAAAACAGTTTTTCATGAAATCCTATCAATTATGACGAAATTTTGATTTGTAAAGACAGAAAAAATGTTCTACAAATATTAAAATAATTGATTTAAATATTTTGTAATTAAATATTGTCATTTTTTCCTTTACTAATGATGTTGTGCTTCACAGATTTTATATTAAAAAAGCAGGAGTGATTGGCACTATTTCACATTTTCCTCACACTTAGAATTGAACAAAACATAATTAAGTACCTTTTTTTTTTTTTGAATAGCCTTTTGCTATACTCCAAAAATGCTCAAATTCCTTTGGATAAACTTATTTTCATATTGAACCACAACCAAAGAGGGAAAACTAAACAAAATTATAAGCCAAATGCAATCAAATATTAAAAATGCTAGTGTTGCCACTCATATTTTTTATTATTATTATTCATAAGATGCCTCTCTTAAATTGTTCACAATTTAAAAAGAACCAGGATGTTTTGTGTTATGAAATTTATCTTTTACCATTTACTCTTACCACTTTGATGCTGATCATAAAACACAGTTTAGAAACATTGTTTTTAAAGTTTTAGCTGTAAACACATAACACTATTCAGATAAAAATAAACTTTTCAAGTGGCAGAAGCGAAGTAGGTTGTAGAGGGCAGCAAAGTGTGTGGGGAAAAGTATACTTACTCTCTCCGCTGAAGCACCTTTAACTTCAAAGAGCAAAAATGCATTAAAGGCAAAACATACTCATTTATTGGGAGACATGTATACATATGAACTACTGAATGTGACTTAAAGAAGGAGAAATGTTCCACGTAGTGATGTACAGATGAATATACCAACTACGTACATCTGTGAGACAATAATAGTACTTCAGGTGATGGAAATGCTAGCATATAATTCATATTACAACAAAAATGTGAATAACTGCAAAAGAGAAAAAATCACTCAAATAGTTGATTTTGACTTAGGTTCAAGAAGACACCATGAAAAATAGAACAAATTGAAATAAATGTTTCCAGGAAACAAAATGCCTTTAAAAAAAAATCTTTAACAGTCATAAATGATTTTATTAATCACAAGATTAAGTCCAGAAGTGTCATTGAAAATTCCACTAGAGAGGACAGTGCAAAAGAAGATTTTATGTTAATGCAAGCAGATGAATTAGCATGAACTGTCATCCTCAACGATAATTAATAGATAATTAATCACAAAGGGAGGCTTGAGCCAAAACAATGTTGCATAATAGGCAGGAATGGGAGTTATCTAGGCTAATCTTATTTAAAGAAGGGGAGGACTGGCATATATTACTATACTACTACTACTGGGATATATTACTCTAAAAATTCTATAATGCAATATGAAGGAATAGTCGCTTTGATTTTTAGGTGTATGAGACCTCATTTAAGTGTAGAGACCTTAAATTGTAAATCCTTATTGTGAGATGCTGTTAAAATACCTTTCCTGAGAACTGCCTTCCTAGTGCATGCCTCCTAAATCACACAGACGAACAGACTCAGGAGCTAAGAAATACGAGAGGACAGTATTCTAGTTCTGGAATTACAACTTCCTAATAACAGGAGTTGAGATGGGTTGCCTAAAGGAAATTAGATATGCTTGATAATCTAGAATAATGAAAGGATTCTGACAACTGATTTTTATTTTTTTTAACTGAGTAAAAATATTGACTTTCAGTTCATCTATTCCGTAGTGTTCTTCCAGAAATCGATACTGTAATTTAATCTAGAACAAGGTAAATAAGGTTTTGTTGACATAGCACAAGCTATTCACAATGTTTGTTCATCATTTTTTGGGTCTCCTTTTGAAAATCGTTTTCTTCTGCTTTAGAAGTGAGTTTAGCAGGTAGGTTCAAATATGGCCACAAGTCTTGTAAAACTATCACTGCAGACTAAACAATGTGTAAGGAGAGTAAAAACCAAAACTTTGCTCACCCCTAAATCAAGGGAGATAACACCAAATACAGTTAACATTTACTGTGGATGCTAAAGGAAGATTAAATGTGGGCTTTTATTATGTGGTCCTCTTTGTAGTAAAAAAAAAAAAAGTTCTGTTCAGTATGCAAGAACGGCACAGACAGATTCATCTTCATCCTAGTTCATTCCATTAATGCCTAAGGGCTACTTTAATAGACCACAAGCAATGGAATCTTTGCTTTCAACACTGTCCATTGAAAAGGTGGGAATCTATTTGAACCAAGTCATATACGTGCATCCATAATTAGCTGAGAGAAACAGGCACTCTGGAGAACACACGATTCAATATACCTTGAACAGATGTCAGGTTTTGTTTTCTACTGTTGAACAAGCTTACTGAGGTGACCTGCTTTGAAAAATTGCCAGATTTTCAGGTAGATACACATGACACGTACTGCTTCAAAACAAATTGAAAAGATATGGGTACTGTTGTATGGATTATCCACAGTTTTCCAGATTTTCAGTAGTCACAACCAGGCTGTGAATGGGACAAAGACTACCAAGGCCTTTGCTGCCCTCCTGCACTGGTAGCAGGACGTGAATTGGCTAGTGCAAAGAAAATCCTGAGTTGAAGAGCGCTAAAAGTCTGGAGAATGTATGTACTGAACAGGGACTACTTCAAGTTTACCAAAGCCATGTGTTTTCCCTCTGCGCATCTGCAATGTAGCGCTGTTGATGTCACTGTATTCAGCAAAACAGACCTTTGGTTTGACTTCTTGCTGTGTTCTCATGTAGGCTGTTTAAGGACTCCAAGCCTAGCTTGGGGGAGTAAGATGCCAATAGATCCTACAGTGGATGCTTGGTGAGATTCCAGATGTAAATCTGTTTCATTCATTTTTTCCATTCAGTAGGACTGTTTGATAGTTATCATTATAATGTCACAAGAGAATCTACTTCTGATATGAAACTGTGGTGCCAGAGGACTGGAAGAAAGCCAGTGTCACTACAGTCTTCAAAAAAGGCAAGAGGGAGAAGCCGGGAAACTACAGGCTGGTCAGCCTCACCTCCATCCCTGGAAAGGTGATGGAGCAGCTTATCCTAGAGTCCTTCTCTAGGCATGCAAAGGAAAAGAAGGTGATCAGGAGTAGTTAGCCTGGATTCACCAAGGGGAAGTCATGTCTGACGAACCTGAGAGCCTTCTACAATGAAGTGACCAGCTGGGTGGACGATGGGAGAGCCGTGGATGTTGTCTACCTTGATTTCAGCAAGGCTTCCAACATAGTCTCCCATAACATCCTCATAGGAAAGCTCTGGAAGCGTGGACTGGGTGAGTGGACAGTGAAGTGGATTGAGGACTGGCTGGATGGCAGAGCTCAGAAGGTGGTGATAAACGGGGCTGAGTCTAGGTGGAAGCCTGTGGCCAGTGGTGTCCCACAAGGGTCAGTACTGGGCCCAGTGATGTTCAATTTGTTCATCAATGACTGGGACGAGGGCACAGAGTGCACCCTCAGCAAGTTTGCAGATTATACCAAGCTGGAAGGAGTGGCCGAGACTCCCAAGGGCTGTGCTGCCATTCAGAGGGACCTAGACAGGATGGAGAGTTGGGCAGAGAGGAACCTCATGAGGTTCAACAACAAGTGCAAGGTCCGGCACCTGGGGAGGAATAACCCCAGACACCTGCACAGATCAGGGGTTGACCTGCTGGAAAGCAGCTCTGCGGAGAGGGATTTGGGAGTCTTGGTCGACAACAAGTTAACCAGGAGGCAGCATTGTGCCCTTGTGACCAAGAAGGCTAATGGGATCCTGGCCTGCATCAGGAGGAGCGTTGCCAGCAGGTCAAGGGAGGGGATCCTGCCCCTCTACTCAGCTCTGGTGAGGCCGCACCTGCAGTACTGTGTGCAGTTCTGGGCTCCCCAGAACAAGAAGGACACTGAGCTTCTAGAGAGGGTGCAGCATAGAGCCATGAAGATGATTAAGGGGCTGGAGCATCTATCATATGAGGAAAGACTAAGTGAGATGGGCCTGTTTAGCCTGGAGAAGAGAAGACTGAGAGGAGATTTGATCAATATGCTCAAGTACTTGGGGGGTGATTGTAGGGAGGATGGGATCAAACTCTTATTGGTGGTGGCCTGCAACAGAACAAGAGGTAATGGGTACAAGCTGAAACACAGGAAGTTCCATCTCTAGGTGAGGAAGAACTTCTTTCCTGTGAGGGTGACAGAGCCCTGGAACAGGCTGCCCACAGAGGTTGTGGAGTCTCCTTCTCTGGAGATCTTCCAAACCTGCTTGGATGCCACCCTGTGCCACGTGCTCTAGGTCTCCCTGCTGGAGCAGGGGGGTTAGATGTCCCTTCCAACCTTAAGCATTCTGTGATTCTGTGCGATTTTGTGATTCTGTTTACCAATAATAAAAAATGGGGTGTTTTGTTGTTGTTCTTTTTGTTTGTTTGTTTGCAAATTTGCCTTATTTTTAATACCTCAGAATTCAAACTTCTAACTTACTTTAAAACTGTTGACAGCAACTTAATTTTCAAAATTATGGTTCAGGATGTTCTAACAGTGGATTAGACTACGGGGCTGCTTATTTCATAAGCAACTGACAAGAAGCAAGTAATTCCATAAGCAGTTATGTTCAGGAATGCACATTACTGTGACTAATAAACACCTATCTGAAACAATATTCTGGGTGCATGAAATCTGGATGAAATATGCATATACCTTATGGAGTTCCGAATTCAACAGATGCACCATTTCACAATAATTGCTTATTTCTTCCAGATTTTAATGTATTCCAAATACTCTCAATAGACCATAAAATATAAGTATTATAAAATAAAAGGAAATACATGTTCTCCATCTCTATGCATAAAATTTAAGGGTTTCTTGTTTAATTTGCTTCTGAAATAAGCTTTGGTGGTCAACACAGGAAAATTAATGACAATATTTCACAAGTTTACCCAGCCAATAGCCTTCAATTACAAAGCATTTGCATAGTGTGTGAAGAAATTATCTGAAATTTCTAAAATTCTCACAGATCAGAATATCTAGAAATGAGAAACTAGTCTGTCCTGCACCACTATAAGCTATCACTCCTGCTCCATATATAGTTTCCACTTCTGTTGATGTTCCATGGTAGGCTTAAGATTTGTAAAACATAGGAAAAGGTCATAAATTAGAACTAAAATTTAAGATATTAATTGACTCTATGTTCTCTTCAATACTGAATTTTAAGTTCATGCTGCTGAATTCTATGTAATTACACTTGCACTTTACACAGTACAAATTCTGTAACAGTCCGAAGTCCTATCATTTTATCTGTTATTGCTTATATTATTTTTACTTTTAGGATTTGCACCACCTTCTTTCATCTGCAATGGTAATTTTATTAAATTATTCCTAACCACCTTATGATGACTTGGTCTACAGTATTAACCTGTAATAATTCTGCTAAGAAAGCTCTGGCTATTTTTGTTGGCAATTGTAACAATGTATATTCATAGACTGTATGTATAAAATTAAAGTTGACAAAAAGAGATGGGAGATGCAAACACAAAAGAGGATTCTTCCAAAATGGAAGTTTTACTTGACCCATCAAACAGAATTTGAACAATAATCTGGCCTCAGTGTATCACTTTTAACAAGAAACACTTACAGTTTATTGGAAACTGTGGGCAGATCATGGATGATCTCTTCATATGGCTCTTCTTGAGATAAAGTAGAAACAGATAAAGGATCTTTCATTTTTTCTTCCCAGACAATTTCAGCCTTTAGAAGCATTTCCTCAATAAACTCAGAAGCTGCAATATCTAAGACATTGAAATGGCAAGATATCAGACCAAAGAAAACAGTGCAGAAAAGCTCCTTTCAATTCAAAGCTCTAGATCACGTTAAGATTAAGCATCTGGCTAGATAAGCATTTTGTTAAAATGGAAAGAATTGTTGCAATATTGATCATAAAATAATAGTGGAAGTTACTGGGGGAAAAAAAAAAGGCAAGGTACATTTGGTATGAAATTAAGTAATTATTTGCAAATCGTCAAAACTCGCATATACATACTGTACACACAAAAGCAGTAAAATCAGCTAAATTTGCAGGCAGTTAACTTTGTTAATGTGGACCATTCTGTTTGGTCCACAGTCTTTTAGCTAAATATAAACCAGCATCTGGCTAATCATAAACCACTTTTCTGAGGTTGTTGTGCGGTTTCAAAAGTTGTTGTGCAGTTTCAAAGAGTATTTTTTAGATGATACACTGTTTTGAAGCATAACATATTTTAGTATATTACACAAAGGGATTTTCTCCTTCTAATCTGACAGAATCACTGCTCAATCTTCTACACTCCTGGGCTCCTATTCATTTTAGGCTAGGCCTGGGAGTTTGCATAAGCATCTGTTTTTTCTCTCCAAACGATCACTGATGCTAGCTCTGCTTTGATCACTGGACTGGACCAGATCATCTCAAGAGCCTTCCAATCTGAAATAGTCCATCATCTCATTTCCTTTAAAGCCAGTGCTTAAGGTCTCTTAAGTTCTCTAAGTCACTTGGGTAACTATGGAAGTACTTTATACTATGGGAAACAATTAATATTAAATTTGAAAACTGAATGTTGAATTTGTGGTTATTTAGCAGCTACAGGGATTCCGATTCATGGCTACCTGCAGACATGCACTATGATCAGTCAAGATAGAGAGAAAAAAATCAGAAAAAAAAGTCACCAAAGAAGTCTAAATGCATTGAAAAACTCAGGAGCTGAGAATAAATGAGGAATAAAACTGCAACAAAGTTACATCATTTGGTGTGGTATCCTGTGTAATTATCACTAGCAGTTTTAAACACCATACAAAAACCATATATGCACATATTCATACGTGTATGTAACTACATGATATATACTGTGTATATATATTGTTTTATATATATATATATATATATATATAAAAGCACATGCATGTGTGTCTATGCATGTGTGATGAAGCAAACAGAAAGGAAAAAAGACAGTTTCGTGACAATTAGTGCATGCAAAATGTGTACTGATTTTCACCTACCTGAAGGCTTTTCATTATTGCAGTTGAGAAGATTGGGATTTGCCCAGTGCATCAAAAGCAGCTTCACAAGGTTTGTCTAAAAATGGGAAAAAATAGAAATTTTTGAAAAGGCAAAATGAGGATAGGGGTATTGCAGCCATCATTCAGTTTATTCTGTCCTTCCTGCAGTGGACGAAATCATGATACCACCCCACTCCACGCATCACCACAGGTGACAGCTCCAAAATTCCAGCTCCTGAAGCTGCCACCTATAGGCACATGTTGCGTAATTCACAACAGGCAGATTAATATCCAGTTCTCCCATGTTTTCACTTCATCCCCATTCCCCCAAAGACTTCTTCCACTCCTATAGATGGAAAGAAATCTATAAAAACTCGAAAAAAAACCTTTTATCACCACCTCTCATGACCTAGATGACAAACATTTCTTACTCAACAATACTCAACAAATGTGTAGCATCATTTCCAAAGGGGTCTAAACTACAGCCACCATGGTTGGAAATCTGTTCTCTATCACTAGTAGAAATTTGTTTTTACCAAACCTAGTTAATCTATTAATAATGGCAGCAATTAAACATTAGAAATCATCAATGAAAGAAATATATTTTGTGGCATATTTTTCAATTTCTCCAAGAATGCTGGAAATGACTGTTTCAGCATGCTGACATCTCTAGAGATATTCTCCATCAAAGACTCTAGGGATGTCTACTTTGAAAATTATTTTGATCAGAAAGGAGTAAAAAATGTGAAAAAAGAGCAAAAATATATTAGAGTGTGTGCTGAAACCTGAAAAGGAAAAAAAGTTTTCCCATTTTGCAAAATATACTGAAGAGAATAGAGTTTAGCATATAAATGTAACCTATGGGGAAAGCAAGGTTGTGCACAGGGGAAAATAAGCTGTGCAGCAAAGAAAGTGCTCTTTAGAGCAAAAGAAGAGAGGAAAAAAGAGCAAAAGAAGAGGGGAAATGAAAAATGAGAACCTTGATTGGAAGGCAGTAGAAACTGAATACCAGGGTGGCATGAAAAAAGGAGGGAGAGAGGGAGGGAGGGAGGGAGGAAGGAAGGCAGGAAGGCAGGAAGGCAGGAAGGACAGTAGAAGACTGAGAATGAAGGAAATCATTGCAAATAAATAGTAAATCTCAATCCAAACAATTTACTAAGAGACAATTTACTAAAATAAATAGTAAATCTCAATCCAAACAGTAGGAGACAATTTACTGAGACCGTGATGAGCAAGTGCTATCTAAATACAGGACTCTCTCAAAAACAAACAAACAACAACAACAAAAAAACACTCAAGTGACATAAAGCAAGAAAATACTGTTTCAAATTTCTATACAAGTAAAAAGATCTTGAGCCTCTCAGCATTTTAATGCTGGCTTTCCATTCTGGCAGTAACAGCAGAGAATTCAGCAAACTGGGGAAACAGGAAGGAAGCCATGACGGATTTATTTCCCAATCCAATTAGCCCTGCTTTCAACTTAGAAGCCTCAATACATACACCTCTGCGGTTTCCTTCATTATGAAAAAATCAACAAGCTGAGCAGACTAACTCAGCAGCAATTGCATAATCTTGTTATCAGCAACTCTGAAAAGTGGCAGTAGTTGTATCAAAGTAGTTTTTTTAACACTGTTTCAGTTTAATAACAATAGACAGCACTTTGGGTTCCCAAAGTTTTGGATTTATGCCACAAGAGGTCCCTTCTGTGCTGTAACATCAATGCTCCCTGTTGTCAAAGAAATAACCCAAGCTGTAAATCCTGGATGCACATCACCAAGACTAAGATATTCAGGTCACTGCTAATTTCAATTACCTTCTCTTGGATACAGGAGTCTGTCTGTGTTAGTTTTAAACACAATTTGTTCAGGTTTTATAAGTCAGCTAAAATCCAGCTGTCACATATCTTCAGAACTGTGCCAAAAACTGGGAATATTTCTAAAACAATAACAGCAAATTACTGCTATCCATAGGCATTTTGACTGTAGGAACAGCTACTAATAAAGTGTATATGCTTATTTTAAGAGAAATTGTAGGGTCTAATGACCCAAAGTATTGTAGACCCAAAGTATAAAATGCCAGAAAGCTGCTGAAGTGCAAAGATTTATTTTAATCCTTATTTTTCCTGTGTTGTCTTTGTCAATTAGCATTAGGACTGAGTGCTCATGAGCAATACTAACAGCTATTATTTAAAATATGTGCTTACAAGATGTCATTTGTCCTGGTTCTCCCCTATCCACTCTAATAATTTCCTCAGTTTCTTCTGAAAGGAATCCAGAAAACCTTTTAGACCTGCTCTTCTCTTTTGAGTACTTTGTCCTGAGTACACTCCTTCATGTTCCTTCTCCTGTGTCCCTTTGTACAAACAAAGCAGAGCTCTATCCACTAGTCCAGGTGTTCTGTCCAAATTGCAATTTTTTCCCTCTATCTCTGACATCTCTTCCTGGATTTCTTGCCCGGATTTTTCTGCATTGAGAGTGTGCTGTTGCAAGGAATATTTCCTTATCTCGCTCCTTTAATTTGAAAAGGATTAGATTTTACATTGTCCACTGATTCCTTTTTGTCTTTACAAAACATATGCCACTGGTCCTCATTTACAAAAGGCTTCCAGAGTCTTCATTTCCCACCTCACATCAACAGTCTGTGACAGTGGCCTTCATTAATTGCATTTTCAAATTACTATTTCTGGCCTTTTTCCAGGTGACTTCTCACACTAGTAAGAAATTCATCATAACATCTGCAAAATTACATTGTTAACCTCTATTCACCAGTTCTGATGTGATGCTTACAAAGCAGAGAAGCAGATCGGTCACTGCCATTCTGAAGCTCCTGGAGAAAACCTCAGCTTCTTCGCGCCTGAGATAATAAATATGTTCATATATATGTAGCCTGGAATTATACAGAATGTATGGATTATGTCTATTACAGGAATAAAATTGGAAAGCTACTACAACGACTGTGAGGTTTCCTGCCAAGTTTTCTCCAGGTTCCTGCAGAAGACTGTGTATAAATACAGTAACATAAGAACTGGCTTGATGTTTTAGGGGAAGCTTCAGAAACCCTGATACTTGCATGACTATATTTTAATGTCATAGTTAATCAACAATGAAACATTTCTTGTAGCAACTGGAAAGCATACTGAAATATTGTTCTGGTTCTTTAGTAGACTTGCTTGCTGGGAATGATTGTAACTCATAGTTATGGTGTAAAATAAAGTCAGCCACCTAAACAGACTTTCTGCTTCTCTCTTCTCCCAAATATAAAACCCTCACCACATAAATCAATCACTAAATTGATGAGGCAGAGAATAAGCCTCTGAAAGGGAGTGGTTTTCCCATTCCTGTTCCTACAGGCTTTAGTTTTGGGCTCTCGTTGCCTTCGCTGCCTCACTGCAGCTCTTGTAGAGCCATTAGAGGCTGCTTGAAGGGTGCTGGCTTGATGCTGCTGGCAGTGTGTCCTCATGAGAGTCCTCAACATGGACAACCTGCCCAGGCACTTCCTGCCTTCATGGACAAGATCCGGTTCTTTGCTATCTGCTCTTTTTAATATTTTTATTTTTTCCTCCTGGACAGCAGCCACCATCTACAGTGCTGTATTTTAGAGCTGAGCTCTGCACTATGGTGGTTTTGGAGCAATCTCGCATATAGTTTAGCTGCAAAACTGGTGGATCTGGTGCCTGACTGTGCGGCAACTTTAAAGCTACACTAGGCTGGCTGCACTTAAAATAACAATTTCACTATCAATACAATTATCTCCAGAGACAGAATGGATAAATAGACCCTAATGTTTTCATCCCTAATGGAAAAGTCTCCTCTCATACTACTTGAGTTGTACTCATCTATTTTCACTATCAATCATCCTCGGCTTAGCTTTCCATTTTAGGAAAATATCAAAATCTGATGTGATAAAAGAAACAGTAAAGCTACACTCAATATCATTTCCAATAGAAAAATAGCATAGTTGGAAACATGTGAGCCTCCAAAATTTTATTTTCCTCAAATATCCTCATTGTTATACTGGTTACACAGGCCTTTTATTTAAAAGTGACCAGTGTCAGGGGAAACAAAATATTAAGTATTGTAGTATTTCAACAGTGATTGCACTCTACTATTATAAAGTTCTAACTTATCAAATTTAACTTCCCTAAATTCTTTTGCAGCATCATCACATGTACCTTACCATAGCAGAGGTCATCTATGATTCTTCTAAAGGAGACCATTTCTCCTCCATCTGAATCAATCTTCTAGCAAACAATTTAAAATTTGAGTATTTGCAGACACAGGAAATTCTTAATGAAAACTTACTAAGAAGGATTATATCAATCAAATCTTAACACGGACCAGATTAAACAAAAAATTGTGTGTTGAGCTAAACAAGACTGAAAATATGTTCAGAAGTGCAAACAGACTACTACAGTAAAAACAACCTATTAGTAAAACCAGAACTATTTTTCCCATAATAGCAAGTCATTAAAAACACTGTTTTCCTGAGTTTAATCAAAATTTATGAAGATGCCTATGATCTGAGTTATTCTTTTAGGGAAGTCGACTTGGCATTTTATTGTTCTGCTTTGGAGATCAGATTGGTGCATAAACTTAGTCAAGAACATTCAACATTTTATTTGCCATAAATAAAAAGTCTTTCAAAAACTGCAATATAGTCAGAGGCAGAGGGAAACAGAGAAGCCATTTTCTGAAAAAAAAGCATTGAAGGCTTTTTCTGTCATCTGCATGAAAAATTCAACTAGGGATTAGCCTTGGAAAAAGCTCCATATGAAGGAGCTTTGGTGGAATTATCATTATCAATTGATAGAGTTATCAATTTGTTTCTGGTTGGACTCATTATACCATAGCATTTTAAGTATAGTGAACACTGACCTGAGCTTGTGAGAGGGCTTCATACAGCAAGTGTCTTCCTTTCATTGTAAAAAAGACAACTCTGTGTCAGTATGTAGATTTCCTTGCACCCATGTGTCATAACTCACACTGGTATGTGCATTCATGGAAGGATCACATAAACATCCTCCAATAATGTAGATAAGGGCAGGCACTAAACACACAAACTCTACTTCACCTTTTAACAAAGACTGGGGGTAAAGACCCCTTACTAGTTAAAAATACAGTCTTCCTGATGCGTGCTTAAGCTTTAGTCTTCAAAAGAAATGTTAGAAGGATATGAAATGTGATTTACATTAATGACAATAATGCTTATGATCTGAAGAGCTAGAAACATATATACACATATATGAACAAGGAAAATATTGAAAGGAGGGGGAGTGGAGCTGAACAGCTCTTTAAAGGTAATGAAACAAGGGGTGCAGTACTGAAATTAAAAAGCCATAAGGGGAAAAAACCTGCATAAATAAGTTAAATGCCAGAGGCACATCACATGGCCTTCAACTACACTTTCCTCCTACCAAAATTGAAGGTGGGGGAGTAAGTTCCACCCCATACAAAGGTTTAGCTAAGAAAGCCAAGCACAGTTTCAATAAGCCACAAGCTTAGGTGTACAAATGTTGGCTAGCTGACAGAATGTGAGGCCTGTTGCCACAGATAAGAGACAGACGACAGCAGCAGCACAGGGAATACAGCGATGAACACTAGTGATTGATATTCCTCAGGAATCTCCCTATACACTTGAGGCTGCAAAGGCAGCTCCAAGCTGCTCTCAAGCCACATATTAGTCTTGTTGCTAGTGACATAGCTGGAGAGCAGGATCAACACTCCTGAAAAGTGTCCCTCTTCCTCTCCTTTCTGGTTTAGTACTTTCTTCTGAAGCAGCACACAGGATGCTACATCTGTGCCAGCACCTGCAAAGGATAAGCTGTGGGCTCTGGCTGAGCTTTGTACTCTTGAATTACTATCCAAGCCGCAGGGCCACTACTTACACCATTTTCCCTCTTTTCTACCACTGGGGAGATAACTGCTAAAGCTGCAAATTCAGAGACCTGGAGGTTTTATGCTAATGGACTGGTGTGCACAGCAATGAATATGTATCATCTAATTTACATGCCCCCACAACAGTAAATTCCTTCTATCCCTCACTCTTCTTTCCTACCAAATGCAACGTTTTTTCTCCATACCTTTTTTCAGTTTTGAAGTCAGACACTTCCTACCACCTTTCATGATCGGATCACCTTCAAATTTTTGTTCATTTCTCCCACTCCACCCCAAGCCCTCTCTTTCCATTACCTATATCTGAGTCTCCTAGCTCTCTACAGGTACTTCCACCTATTCCCCTAACCTGTCTTCTTTTCTCCTTTTCTTGGTGCCATTACCACTTTCTTGGGTCAAGTTCCTTTTCCCTCCTGGCACCCACACCTCAATTCTTCTTGAGTTAAAACTCCCTACTGAGCTTCTTCATTAGCATCACATCTGCCACCGCTTGCTGCCACATCTAAAACTTATTGCAGATCTCCCTTCCTAATACAGAAGAGAGGAGGTAAACATTTTTTTCCTATCTGAGTGCAGAGGAGAGAGGAGTTTAATGACCTGCAGTCAGTAAAGTGGAACAGATTGAAAAAAGGAGGTCAGAGGAATGAGACTAGCAGTAGGAAAGAAAAAGTAGAGGGAAAAAATAGAACACAGCATGGATAAAATGCTGGGGTTTGGGAGTAACAACATGAAAGAAGTGAAGTAAAAGGGAAGAATAAGAAAGATTTGGCAAGGAACCAGGACATAGGTAGAGGCAGACAAAGAAAATAAAAGAGGAGAGTGACATGATGAAGAAAACAGCCTACTGAGATTCAACAGGGGAGGACAGGATTTTGACTACGTGGAAATAAGGGATAAGCTTAACAGAAGGGCAGGGAGCTTGGCCTGAAGCCAAAATACAGAAGTGAGAAAACAGAGATGAGAACCAGGGAGAGAAGCAGGACAGAACCTGGCTCTGCAAGAAATAAGGATTGGGATAAGAAGGCTAAGAAAGGGATATGAAGCCAGGTAAATGAATAGACCAGTACTGTTAAAAGGGAACTACTAGAAAGGGAAGAATGGAACAGATCACAGAAAACTGAACAAGTAAGGTTACATGTGGGAGGAATTAACTAAAATGTCTGTGTCTGTTTATATAGAGAGCTTGTAACGGTCCCTGTCAGTATGTTTAGCATATGCTGCCTACCTATATACTCTCCTCTATCTCTGGAATAGTTCACATAAAGAAGGACAATGTTATATGTTTTCAACTGTATAAAGGAGTGACTAAGGTCAGTTAAAAGTTTTTCTTCAGCAGTTGAGACTCGTAGTTGTAAGACTGATAACCGACATTTCTACTTTTTTAATCTCCCCAGGAAATTAAAATTAAAAAAAAAACAAGGCGGGCAAAAATACAGTATGAGGATGATGATGATTAAAGATGTTTGTGATTCACATGCATCCATGTTCTATACCAATACCACACAGAAAAGTGTTAAATTTGCCATTTCCTGAAATTTGTGTCTGTACTGTCTTATTAACTTCGTTTTTCACATACACTTCTGGTATTTTCATATAAACACACAGATGTATATGACAGAAAGATACTGTAGTTGGCATTTCACAGAAAATTAAATTTATATTGATCAATAAGGTACTGCAACGATTGAGCAGAATATATAATGCAGTCTATGAACACCTCAGCTTTAGTAACATAAATACAAATACTGAAAGCTGTTTTTGTGAACTGAGGTTGCCCCTAGTCTGTTTATGAAGCTCAGGCTTGTAAATCTATTTTCTTATCAGTTGGTATTGTGCGAATCTAGCTTCTCTTGCTTTAATATTTTGCATCCACAATTAGCATTTGAAAGATTTATAGAAATCTCTTGAATATATTGAGGACGAAGGAAAGAAATCACAGGCAGAAATCCCAAAGTGCTCCTTCTGCTTGAGGGAAATGAGTGTAATTTGATCTGAAGGGAAATGCTGTTCTTCTACCTGAGTATCATCATGCATGCCAAAGAAGAACAAAAAGACTGAAGAGGGTAAGAAGTATCTGGATAAAACATTCTCTGGGGATATTCTGACCATAAATGAAATATTCCAACTGCTTGACAGGGAGAATATGTATCCCCTGAGTGACTATATCCCTTTTGAAATGCTGAACAAGCATACCCTTATGCTTCTTTTCATCGAAAACATTTGTGGAATGTGTTTGCTTAAGTCCAGAAATCGAATCCAAAGGAACTGTCACAACCATGGACAAACTTGAATGAGATTAAGTATGACTTTTTACATGGAGTTCAGGTATCTTATTTAAGTTGAATCATATTCTAATGACTGTGAAATTTCAATCTAGATGTCAGAGTTCACTAAGAGAAAATAAAATGAAACTACAGTCCATTATTGTATCAAATGGCTACTGAGCCTGGATAATGATGAACACATCAGACTATGCAGTACCTAGGTCTGCTCTCAGACATGCAGTCCCTTTTATGATATGAAAGAAATGCTGAATTTGGAGAAACTAGATAGCTAGACAGGTATTACTTGCTCCAACCAAACAAGCCAGGTGATTGCATTAATGGAGAACATTCTTCCAGGATGACAATTTTATTCACTTGTTTTGAAAATGATGCAGGATGCATGTAATGCCTAAATAACAACTGTACGTGTGAGCTCATAAATTACAATAAATTTAATTTTGCTTAATGGGACACCCTTGCTTGTGCAATTGCTATTCTTGGGATTTTCAGGGATTTTCTTATCTGCATTTGACATCATGAAACTGTTAAAGCCTCCAAGCCCTAGGCTAAGTCTATCTTGTTAAAGAGGACACCAAAGAACAAGCTTAAGTAGCTCTTGTTAACCGCACTGATTAATTGTTAGCTCCTCGCCTGGCTCTGCCTTGGAGATCTCTACAAACGAGCTTAATCTCCTGTAGAGGGAGTGAGGTCTAAACAACATGGACCTGAGCCAGACTGTTGTCTAGCTTAATCCCTGGCCATTTTTTATTTAGCAGTTTAGCAATTTAGACATAGTCAGCATGCCCCGAGAATGACATTTTGGGAGAGGCTGTGTTTAAGCTACTGAGGAGCCAGCTCTGACCTGCACGCCTCTGATAGCTGGCTTGAAAGGTGACATTTCTGTGATAAACAACAAAGAAACAGCTTGTGCCTGGGCACTGTGCCAAAGTACCCAAGGAAAATGTGAGAGCTCAGCCTATTCCCACCACGGGGCAGCCAAGCCTGAGCTCTCCTCCTCGCAGCAGCCTGCAAGGCGTCTGGCAGGGCAGCTCTTCAGAAAAGGATTGCCACACTCATCCCGAAATTCAGATTAGGGCTTCAGCATAAAAGACACAAGCTGCCCTTCTACAGCTGGTGCTGACTGCAGCGTGGACAGGGTGAGCCCCGGTGTGCGTGCACGCTCCGTCACCATCACACACGTATCAGCACTCCCCAGCCTGCTGCGAAGGGGACAGGCCCAAAGCTGCTGCCAACGACAGCTTCACCATGGCTATGGTCAAAGGGCTCCATTAAATTTATGCAGCCAACCCTAGGCATATTCTAACTTCTTGACATCTGACTTTGCCGCCTTCATAACCTTATTCTGAAAAGCTTTTTTTTGTTGTTTGTTTTTTTTATGGTGTATAACTGATGCAGACTTGCATGTGTGTTGAAGAGGTTAGTATACCCCATCATTTTATTAAAGTATTGAGCCACTCTGACCTTAATACCTAAATAATATCTATTTTTGGTGTAATGTGAGAATCTCAGTTTGCATTAAAATAGGCTTTCAGTCCTCCTAGTTAGAGGGGTGTTAAATGACAACAACAGTGCTAAAAACTCAGAAGAATATCCCTTAAAAATATGCCTTTTTTTATTCTGCTATTACTGTTTTTTTAATGTTTGCAGATGGTAGTATTTCAGTAACTAGTTTGCTGCACACACTGTAATCTAATCTGTCCCTGCAAAGCAGAGCCTTATCATATAAAAGGAAGAGTGATCTTCAGTGAGCAGCTTCAGCAGCCTTATCTTCCAGTCAATAGTCAATATATCGTACATATACCTCTGACTCAGTAGTAATATCCTGTACTCCTATGCAAGGAACCAAGATGTTACTGGATTTACACACTCTGGACCTAATGCAACAATTCCTATATATATAGATAAACATTTTTAAGATTTGGACAAATTTTATGCACAATTTAGACAGCAAATCTGTCAGTGATGAGAATAAAACTGCTTTTGAAAATATACATAGAAATAGCTACAGGTTTTATTTCACATCAATAAGGCTCTTAAACCTTAGGCTATTCCTTTCTTAATTTCTTAATTTCCTTTCCTTAATGAGGAAATCCTTATTTTTTTGATTTTGGTAAGATTGATGCTCCTTCAAATTATTAACTCTTTCTGTACTTCCTCTGTGGGATTCATTTTGTGCAACTTAATGCTGTCTAACAGTAAAACATCTATGCCATGGCCAATGCATGACCTCTGGGAGAAACACACCACCCAAAGGGCAATCTACCCATCTCTTGGCCTGTTCATCCCTCACTTTGGCTGAAAATATATCGCTGAACAATGAAGAATTTTGCAGGTGCACTATAACCAGAATGAGAAAACTGTCAACCACTGTGACTCATGGAATAATGATACTAATAATAATATACGGGATGGGGGTTAGTTACAGATCTTTCAGCATCAGTGCTAGTGAACTGCTAAATACAAACACCACAGAATTTTTTTTTGAACACCTAGGCAATTGTTAAAGGATTATTGCTTATTAGACAAGCTAATAGACACTAGACAAGAACTACTATTGTTCTGTTCAGATACATTTCTAGAAGGAAAGAAAACAATTCAACAGAAAAGAACTTTCAGGGCAGTATGCTTATTCAGTGCAATGGGAGTGGAAGAAACATAAACTTTTAAAAAATATATAAAACCATGAACCAAAAAGACAGTTAAAGATTCAAGACAGTTCCTGTCTCTATATTCACATTTTAAAAGGCATCTGCTTCTCTCCTTAAATTTAAACAAAATTGTGTTTCATTTAGATATGAGGTTGCAAGGGAGCTTATCACACCTTAAAATGGATGCACTATAAATACAAACAGCAGTGCATCAAACTAAACAGATTTATTTAGTTAGCTAGAAGATACAGATTTCTCATTCTAGTGTTATCTATGTAAGATTTTAAACAAAAACAAGCACAAATTTTATTACAAGAAATTGTAAGAGCCTTACAATTTTGAATTGCAAGAAACTAAGTGCAAAATTTATATTAATAAATTCCCTAGGAAACAAATTAATATTTTTGTTAAATATCAACCAATTCCTTGTAAATATACTTCTATTTAAAACAGACCTTCCCAAGTCATATCTTGACTAAGATTATTCCTCTACTGCTTGTTTTTTTCCAAAACTGTAGCATTGCTCATATTTGTCTATAACTAATTATTCAAAATGGAATTGTAAATACGATATACATACAAAGCAAGGCTAAAAGAGGTTTCAAAACTATTATTTTAAGAACAGAAACACTAAAAGTACTCTGATGATGTAGCTACTGGATGGAATATTTTCCCTCATATCTAATGAATCCCTCTTGATATAGCTACTGAAATACATCTTACTTTTTCTTACAAACAGAATCCATATGCCAGGCACATCTATCTTCTAAATAAGGATGGCAAATTATCTATCATGTTAATAACATAGCTCCAAGTTTGTATTATTCATTAACAATACACAAGGAACATATTTGCTGGGTATTTTGTTGTTATTAGTGAGGAAAGACATGTGTTACATCATTTGTCTTCTTACCCAAAGACAAGCAGTGCTTGTAAAATGCTGAGCACAATTAGTCCCTGGTTTCTCACTGTGAACTATGGGGATAGAATGGTAACAGCAATCACTGCCGTCATCATCTAGGATGCACAGGGAAACAGCTCTACAACAAAGTCATCTAAAAGGATCATCTCATAAAACAGCAGGCTGAGCTCTTGCAGTACTTCAAAAGGAAAGTTTTTCTTTTTTCTTTTTTTTTTTCCATTAGCCACTTGTAATCACAAACTTTTATGTCCTTGGGTTTGTTTGATATAGAAATATACCTGACCATGACAAAAATAGTTATTTAAGTCATTTAAAGTTGATGTTGCAAATACATATATACATTATATATAACCACAGAAAAGTTCTTTTTTAGTCCTTTTAAAATAAGACTTTTCAATTTTCCTAGGATGCACAGTTTGACAACTGAAATATAACATACATGAATTAAGTACTTTAACTACATCTGCCTACGTATATACACTTCTCTCTTGCTTTTCACTTAACCTGTTGGGGAGCTTAAAAATTATTCCTTAAACCAGCTAAAATGAAAAACTCAAATGAAAAAATAAATTAGTAAACAAGCCAACACAGTTACATATTCTATCAGGCTGCTTTGTATAAGCATCTGCATCTCACAATCCAGAGGCTTACTCACCTAAGTACCAAAAGATCAACTGAGATACCAGAAACAGATACCATTAAAAATCATAATTCTCATCCATTGCCACATAGATAGTCAGGTAAATGAATGACATGATCTCCACTGAAATCAGAAATGGAATTAAGACTTATATAACAATGCAATACATACTCTCGCCAAAAATCCAGGAACATTTTTATTTATATTTACAGAAAAGTAAAAAGAAAAAGGACACCAGACAGAATTATACAAAGGATCATCAACACTTTGCCATTTTGATTTACTTTCAGAAGAAAAGTTTTCTCTAAGGCAAAGTGATAGACATTTGAAAATTCCAATACACTTGGGAATGGTTTGACAGCTAGTCCCAGCCCTTTCTGACTGGCTGTGGACCCCAATCCATATCACAATTGCCACCAGCATGAACCTGAGCAGAAGAAAGCTGAAAGCAAGGCAACGATGCTCTGCACTGCATCCTTGGACCAAAGCTGGACCCAGTGCCTGGTGCGGAGGATGGAGGTGGGAAGGGGTGAGTTTTCTAGGGGCTGCAATGGAGCCTGGCAGAAGCAGGGGCAGGAAGGTGTGGGTTGAGTGGGGATGCATCAGAGGAGCCTTAGGAAGGCAGCTGGGGGTAAGTGGCAGGTTGCAAGTGGTGGATAGGGGTGTGAGGTGCATGAGTTGGACTAGCAGCCAGGGATATCTCTGGAATGTAACAAAGGTGCCTGGGGTGCTCTGGAAGAATGAGAGTGAACAAAATGTGAAGTGGGGGGATGTTAAGAGGGCACAGGCCACATTTATGTGTGGTCCCAAAACCCCAGCTCAGCACATCCATCCACTGCTCAGTGTCCAGAGTGCTTTCAATATTACAAGAATCCTGGACTTTCCATCACAGATATTACAAATCATCTAGCTAAAACCAAGCCTTTGACATCAGAATATACAAAAAAAAAAAAAAAAGCCAACGCTTTCACTTCCTTTCAAATTTCAGTGTCAATTTAATTTTTGCTGAAGAGAAAATGTTGAAAATATATTGATGTTAACAAGATGTAGCAGGTTGAGATCTTCATGTTTATTCTCAAGTGCTGTCATTTCATGAGACTTATAATGCAGAAATATTTATAATTTTTGTGTTAAAAAAGGAATACTTTAATTCCATTAAAAATGGAATTCCCTAACTTGAACAATTTAGTATTGCTAGAAAATGCAATCATAGAAAAAAAAAAGTGGAAGAAAAAAAAAAGGCAAGAAAAAAAAGCTTTACCTGCCCATACTTTGCAGCTAAGTGCAGGGGTGTCCAGTAATGATTATCCACAGCATTGGGATCAGCCCCATGATCCAGAATCAAAGATGCCACATTCTTGTATCCATTTGCACAGGCCACATGAAGCTGCAATATGAAAGCAGTTCAATATACATAATTCTTAGAATTCTTCAGGGATTCTAACACAGGTTGGCTTTCCCACCGGCCTCGCCCTATAAATCTTAACAATGAAAAATGCAAAATCTACACATTTGAAAACACCACTCTAGGAAACCACTGCAGAATCTTTAGCATTCCTAAAGCAAACCTGTCAGAAAATAAGAACGCCAGCTTATTTATATCTATTTTTCCATTAAACAGTCTAGATATTTATTTGGATAACTCCAGACATTTTCCACACAATTTAAAAAGTCATCTATTAAGCTTTTTCACAAATGAAGTATATTCATAAGTTTCAGCAGACCTTGGCCTAGACCTAACTTTCTTTTGTTCAAACACCTTAGATTGAACACATTAGTACACATTCATACTAAACACAGCAGGTTTGCAGTAAGAAATCTGTCACAGAAAATACCTTTACAATTTTCAAAAAGTGATTTTATTTTAGATGAGTGGACAGTGAGGTGGATTAGGAACTGGCTGGATGGCAGGGCCCAGAGAGTGGTGATCAGCGGTGCAGAGTCTAGTTGGAGGCCTGTAGCTAGCGGGGTCCCTCAGGGGTCAGTCCTTGGTCCAGTCCTGTTCAATTTATTCATCAATGACCTGGAGGAAGGCACAGAGTGCTCCCTCAGCAAGTTTGCTGATGATACCAAACTGGGAGGAGTAGCCGATACCCCAGAGGGCTGTGCTGCCATCCAGAGGGACCTGGACAGACTGGACAACTGGGCGGTGAAAAACCTCATGCAATTCAACAAGGCCAAGTGCAAGGTCCTGCACCTGGGGAGGAATAACCCCAGACACCAGTACAGGCTGGGGACTGACCTTCTGGAGAGCAGCTCTGCGGAGAAAGACCTGGGCATCATGGTGGACAACAAGCTGACCATGAGGCAGCAGTGTGCTGTTGTGGCCAAGAAGGCCAATGGGATCCTGGGGTGCGTTAAGAAGAGCGTTTCAGCAGGTCGAGGGAGGTGATCCTGCCCCTCTACTCAGCCCTGGTGAGGCCACATCTGGAGTATTGTGTCCAGTTCTGCTCCTCACAGTACAAGAGGGATGTGGAACTGCTGGAGAGAGTCCAGCACAGGGCTACAAGGATGGTCAGGGGCCTTCAACATCTGCCCTAGGAGGAGAGACTGAGGGAGCTGGGCCTGTTCAGCCTGGAGAAGAGAAGGCTGAGAGGGGATCTAATCAGTGTATATAAGTATGTCAAGAGAGGCAGTGAGGAGGATGGTGCTGGCCTCTTTTCACTGGTGGCCACAGATAGAACTAGAGGTAATGGCCACAAACTGAAATACCAAAACTTGGACTAGGTGACCTCTAGAGGTCCCTTCCAACCTTAAGTATTCTATAATTCTATGATTCTACGATTCTATTTCTCTTATTTATCTTGCTTCACTAGATACTGCCTAATTAACTTCAATGGTATTGCTTTAATAACTTGAGTTGGTTCTCTAGGTTAGTAAACACCATTTTAGAACTAAGGCAAGGGAGGGAGAGGGGAAAATACATTAACAGAATGATGGAAAAACAGGTATGAAGCAACCTTGGGACGTTACAGCAGAGGCAACCTTAAAGTTAGCTCTGTTTGCTTGTAGCTGGTCATCTTGAACAGGGAGGACAGTATGAGAGATCAAGTAGTGAGGACAAGAGTAGTGAAAAGAGGAAAGAGGAAGCTCAGAAATATATTCTATCATTAAGAATTTTTGATATATTTTTGATATATAGATAAAAAACGCTCTACATGTGCTTGGCATTTTTAATAGCAATTAAACACATTGTAGATGGTATCTATAAAATAGGATTGAAATAATAGCTATATATACACACAAAATAAATACATATAAAATGTCACGTATGTAATATAAATATAAAACTAATATAAATATATAAAACCAAACAAGATTGTGAAGAGAAACAAACAAACTAATCATATGGAAAGACATGCATTAGAGGGCAATAGAAATTCCTGATCTAGTCTTGTAAATCAAGTAGAAGAGAAAAATGAAAGAAAAAGATCTACATCTGGGAAAATTTGTTGTTAGGGCATTAGGTTCTTTTTGGAAAGTGGTTTATATTTATTTTGAATAAGTGTGTTGAGTCACATATTTCATATGACCTGAATCATTCAGCTTACAGGTTGGGGCTATTTATTTTCTCACGGATTTCTGCTATGTTTCCAAATATTCCCATTGCTTCTGGGAGCAAAGGGGACAAAATCTGCATTTGGAAATCAGCACAATTTAATAGCTATTCTACTGTTACAAGGAATCAGCTCTCACAAGGCCAATAAAAACAGGCCTGAGTGAGTTTGCAGGAATGGAAGACTGAGATTACAAGGTGAGAAACTGACTGAGGTAGGAGATATTCTGCAGAACTGTATGTCCTTTTTCCTTGAAGCCATGCTATCTAAAGAAATAGAGTAACAAGTTTTATAAGAACTGGAATGGGTGGCTTGTGACAAAAAAACTCTTGCAATAAACCTGTTCCTAGTCTTGAGTAGTTGCAGAGTAACTATCAGGATAGGAAACTCAAAAAAAATGACTTCTAGATATTATTTTCCAGCTATTTTTGGTTGAGCTGCATCTGCAAAGTATTCAGTTTTCATTTGAACATTCCTGATGCAGAAAGATGTAACACACAGCTCACAAAACTTTACTGTAAAAAGTTTTCCCACAGAAAAGCAATTCTGTATCAAAAATGGAATGGGAAACGTGTGCAGGGAGGGAAAAGGTAGTGCGGAGTACTAGTTCTGTACACCATAAATGTTCTCATCTCAAGTGTACAAACAAAGAAAAATTTCACCTAATTTGATTTAGCTGCAGCCTTTTGCTTTTAACAAAAGAAATTATATTTTCTATCAAATCATTGATTTGATAGCTGCTATTTTAAAACTTCACAGGAAAAAAAATATATATCTTATGACTGAAATATGTCTTCTAGAAAAAGTTCACTAGAAATTTGTGCATATCTATTTGTGGACATCACTTTTTGTTCTTATTCATCCCAATTTACACATGGACCCAGGTAATGTATCTTCCAGGAAGAGGAGACTGGTTGTGGGGAATAAGTATATGAAGAGGAAGAAGCAAACTTCAGTGTCACTCTCCTCAGGGTTTGCCACCACTAGAAAAGTTCTTTATGTTTGTACTGCTGATGCAGGTGATCCAGAGATATACCAAAACACCATAGGCATCCAGCTAAAAAAAAAAAAAAAAAGGACTTAACATTATTCTCTAATTCACTGCTCCCTGTTTGGAACTTGCAGAACCTTCTCCAGCTTTACAGCAGATTGCTCTCTGTGCCAGGTTGCTTGAACAAACTGAGAGCGGGTTTGATGCAGCTTGTTTGGACAAGTTTATCTCTTTGGTACACCTAATTGTTATAAAATAAATAATCTACTTGTGCCAGGGTTCTTAATAAGGTTTACAATCCACCTTCAGAAATGAAGAATATTCAAGGAATGTAAAATATAATCAACTGATTACACTCAGTAAAGAGTGAAAGCACAGAAATTGCTCTTCAGTCAATAGGATTGTAGTAACAACTTTCATCTTTTGGGTGAAGTTTCACATATAAGAATATTCCAGCCATGAACTGTATCAACTTTGACTCAATCAGGAGAAAAAAAAATGCTTACTACTTAAAACTAGTTATTTTTCTTGTTGTTTCTGTACAGACAGATTTAGAGCAACAAAAACGTATTCCCAGAACCCTTTGATGCACATACAGCTATCGCAGACTGGCTGACTCCACAGTGATGAATAGAGACAGAGCAGCCTCACAAACTCTGGATTTCCCACCGGTTTGTAAGACAAAAGTTTCACGTAATAGAAATCTCCAACAAAAGCAAAATGATTCACTCTGTAGCTACTTGTTGCAAAACTGTGAAAGAAGTTCAGAAATCAAAGTTCAACACTAAACCCATTCACACAAAAACATTCCCTCTGTCTACATTCTACCAAGCAAACAACAAAAAAGTAAAGTATCCAAAATATTTTTTCCTAATATATGTAGCAGCTATATACATTTCAGTCATGTATTTCAACTGCTCCAGCTAAATACCAAAGAAATTTTATACAGTGATAATTATGTAAGTTCTTATTTCACTTTAACTAAACCAATTCAGACAAAATAGCAGTAAGAGCAGAATGCAAACAACTTGCATTTTACTGACGAGTTAGCAGCTTAGCTTAAGTGTACCAGGAAGTTTGAAGTTAAATCAATGTTTTAATGAAATAAACTAAAATTGCCATATTGCTTTTTTTCCTCACCTCTTGCTCCTGTTATTTATTCATTATTTTTAACTACAGTTTGGCCATCCCAAAAGTCATTATTTTCAGTATAGTGACATCTAGTATCCGGATTCAATAACCCTAAATATGAGGCTGCTCATTTTTTCAGTTTGATAGTTTAACTGCTCCACAGATTTTAAAAATGTGGTAAAAATGTGGCTAATGATTCATTGGATGAATATGATGAGTATCACTGGATGCAAATCTACATAAATGCAATGGTTCAGTAAAATTTGCATTTTTAATTATTGTATTTTCAGAAAAAAAATAGGCAAAAGAACAAAAAGAAAGGATTCAATATTTGAATGCTACTGAGGATCATTCACTGATTTATAACAATAGTAAAGACTTTTCTTATGCAGAGAGAACATTTCACAGATGTATGCAGCTTATGAAAAAAAACCAAGATGATTCAACAATCGAAAAAATATCAGTCTTGAAAAAAAAGAAGAAAAAAAGCATAAAAAATTACAATGAGAACCAGCGACTAGAAATAATATGCAAATTCTGAAGACAGAATATTTTGTCCACTGATATGTTGGATGCTTAATTACATTTAATCAATGTGGGATACCTCCTTCCTCAGCCAGTAGATACAAGCTTAGAATTGTGAGAATTACTCAATGAAGTTTTAGAACATCTGTTAAACAGAATATCAGGGATCATAAACATTTGTTCTAGTTTTAAATTATAGTACACAATACTTTCCCTTGCTATTAATTTTTGAGGTGCGTATTCAGTGCATTTTTTGGAGATAAAATTAGATCTAAAAGTAAAAGTAGTTACCATAACACAGATGCTTCATCAGATTTTTAAAAATGATAATGAAATATAGTTATTCCTTAAAGGTCTGATGAGGAACAAAATCTTTCATTCTTACATTTGTTTCCATTTTAGCAGACCCTTCTATCTTGGTGGATTGCCTTGCATTCTCCACACTTGCAAATATGCCTACAGGTAAACAGCTGACATGCATGCATATACCCAGGGCTAAAACTGATTACTATGTATTCCATCTCACCAGCGTAACTCCTTCATCATTCTTTTGATTCACATTTCCTCCACTTGATATGAGTTGCCGAACATCGGTAAGCATTGTCATAGCTCTCTGTATCTTCATTTGGCGCAGTGAATTCAGTTCTACACCTGCACGAAATAAAAAGGAAAGACTAAAACCTTCTGCTACTTTATTCATCAGTAAGCAGTACATGAATGATTTTGTTTCCTGGATGTGTAAAAGATTAATCAACAGCTTAATCAGAATTCACTATACATATATAGAACATGTTTGTTGCTTGTATCTACCAACAAGCTTACTCCTATCTTTATTTATCAGCTACTACATAGATGATTTAATACCAGTCAGCAATTCCAAATACACGTGCCTGATTCACTACTCACTTGCAATAGCAGTTGTAGGTAAAGCAGTTGTAGTATCATTAAATCCACTGGGACTGTGAAATGTAAAATAGCTGCAAATGGGAAATAATTAAGCACTTGAAGGAAGTCACTCCAAGTCTTCAGCTCTTATTTAATGAATATTATTTTTGGCTCCACTTTTTCACCCCCAAACCAGTTTATAAAATGTGTCAGCTCTGCTAATGAAGAGATTGGGAAATGAAGCAACCGACGTTAAAAATCACCAGTTTTCTAACAACCTAGGTCATTTCATAAAGGAATAGCTTTTCAACTAGGTCCGGACCACTGCAAAGCTCTGTAAGCAAGTGAAAATGCAGTGTAGCAGCAGCAACTAATGGGAGTGGACGAAAGGCATGAAGTGCCCAGAACAGCTTAGGTCAGCATTGCTATTGAAAGAAACACTTGTCAAAGGACAGCCTTAGATGGAAGTAACCAAAGCAATATATAACGAAAAGGAAGCATAGTCTCCAGCCTGAAGAGATTTAAAATTAGAAATGGAGGATACAATAAAATTTAAAAGTGGTTAAATTAGGAACTAGAAATGGCTTCATCAGAATATCTAACCAAAATTGATCGTCTTGCTCGTAGCTTCCAATGGTGATTTGCATCCATAAACGCAAATAGAAACTTGAGTAAAATAATCCTTTCTTGCTGTCTTGGCCATGACTTAGCCAAAATCATATGAATAAATGAGTTCTTCGTTCTCTTCTACATTTGTCAGTGAGATTAAGTGTGACAAATGATTTGTTTACAAGCTTAATATTTTGTTGGATCAATTTATTTTACATTTTCTCTTCAATCTTATACATATAAATACATACTTTTATGCTGTTATAATGATTGTTTCAAGATAAAAGCATAAAGTCTCCTGCTTTTAAGCCATTCAGCTTTAAGCTGAAACTGGTGTATATAAGGATACTATGTGTAGTTACTGGAACAAGCTGCCCAGAGAGGTTGTGGAGTCTCCTTCTCTGGAGATCTTCAAAACCCGCTTGGACGCAGTCCTGTGCCACGTGCTCTAGGTGACCCTGCGTGTGCAGGGGGGTTGGACTAGATGACCTCTAAAGGTCCTTTCCAACCTTAAGGATTCTATGATTCTATGCTTCTATGATTCAGTAAAGAAACCCATTCATTTCCTTTCTCTTAAAATCCTACTCCATGCACTGCATTATATTCTGAAAATTATTTGCATGCAGCCCTTCAAAGAGTTTCAGCTCTGAGGTGAAGCGTTAAGAGCATAAACTTAGTGTCCCACATATTCTTATGTTTTCACACCTGTCACCTAAATGATACTAAGTGGCAATAAATGATAAAAAATGTAAAACACAAATATAAAAATAAGCTAGAGAAAATGAGGTTGATATATTAAGAAATTGTTGTCCTTTTTTTGGCTAAAATGTGTTATCTTCCACATAAACGCAGTTCAGATTCCAGATACATATCTATTTATAGCTTCAATTACATCACCACCCAGGAAGTTTAGCATTTCCTTCACCAGAAGAGTCAGAAGGTTTTCTCTTCAGATATTCCGTGGGATTTTTAAATGATAATCTTTGTCAAGAAACAGAACTCCCTATTCTTTTATCATTTATTTGCTCAGTCCAGCCTCATGAAGCCTGTCTTCTAGAACGAGGTTGGCATGAGAGTGAAATGGATCCCCTTTATTCTTATCTTACCAGGAGCTAACTCCCTGGTTAACTAACTCTGTTGGAGAAGATGCATAAGCAAAGGTTTTGCACGTAGTAAAACTAAAGGTGCAGTCTAAGAGAATCTCAAGATGGCTTCACTAGCTTCAAATAATAGCTTTATGAAATAATGATACATGTTTCATTACACAAATAGTAGAAATTGTCTGTCAAACGTGTTACCGCAGTGACGTGCTCCACAGACATTAAAGGTTTTTCGAAATGCTACTGAAGCAATAGAGACCCCTTTTCTCTGTCTGTTTAAAGTACAGAACGGTGCATCAAAAATAATCAAAATTGCAATCTTAAAATTGTAGTTTGGAATTTTAAGAACCTAGAAAATTTTAGATGCTAGTGTGAAGGCTTCTCCAGTGGGGAGGGAGTTGGTTACCAGCTTTAACAGACATACACATGTGCCATTCCATGAGACTTGGACAAGGAGACCTTGCCAGTAACTGCCTGACCATTAATCAAGTTTTTAATTCCAGAGAGTCCTCTCTCCCACCCCAGGGAGTGATACTTTTCATGTATTTGGTTTAACAAAACATTACTCATACAGTAACTCTTGCTGGCTAAATCAAAGAGTGACCTTCACATTGCTTTTCAGAGGGAAAATACCGTCTAGATATTCAGTTTAAATGGGACGACAGCCAGTATGAATAGAGGAAGAAAACAAAATTGGCATGTACTATGGGAACATATTCACATTAAGAAGAAAAGGAAAGTCGAGGAGAAAGGCACAGGACTGAAAATACACTTCAAATACTTTCTAAAATGAAAATGAGACCTAAAGTGCTTTCAGATCCATTTTGGAGATAGGGAAGAAAAGGAATAGTTAAAAAAAGTAGTGATCCTGCATGGCACATCATTTGCTGATGAGTATCACTGCTGTTGACAGACAGGGGCATAACCTAAAATCTAGAGATTATAGCAATTCTCACTGCTTTAGAAAAACACCTGACAAGGACATTTCATGACCTTTGGCTATGTCACCCTCTCTGGCATATGATTATAAAATTGACAAACCAAAGGAGTGTAGAAACCTTGGATAAAAAGGGGCAAACTCTAGAAACTACAGTGGTAAAGAAATACATGGCAAGCAGAATGCACAACTGCTGTAAACAATATTTTTTTTAGAGATGTCTAGTACCCATGAAATCTTTCTACCTGTTTCTGTACTCAGTGCAAAGCAATATGCTCCAGCATTCGTTGCTGAACACCAGCAACACACACCTAGCAGCCACGTGTTTTGTAACTTGAGTTTCTCATTTCCTAGCGAGCATAGTAGTTTTTAGTAGAGGTCAATCCTATACTGTCTTTAAAACACAAATATGCACTAAAAACGTACAGCAGATTTGATAAGCCGAATCTTCCTCTGATCGAATTATCCTCATTCCCTGCCTATACCAGCTCCCCTGCCTAGAGTCGTAATGACAGCAAACTTCCTTTCACCCAAAGTGTGATGAGCTCCTCATACATATGCTGTAAATCCTAAGCCATGGTTTATAATTTCTGTTTTTCTCCTCTTCCACATTACTCTAAAATAGTCATGTTCACAAATAATCAGTGAGAACAAAATATTCATGTTGCGTTATTGGTAGCTATGACTTTATCCCGCTTCAGATGCATAAACTGTGAGAAGAACTTTACTGGAAGCTTACTAGATACCTTTATAAAGGATATTAGCTTCGTGAAATTACATTGTTTAGTAGCTCTCGCCTATGTCACTTAGCATTATGTGTGAATGATTTTCAAAGTTCAGCATTTGAACAAGTCCATTTCAGTAAGATCTCTAAGTATCTGCAAAAGAAAATTTGAAAATAAAGAAAACTAGTAAAAATGCTGAGGCCCATAGCTCTAATTTCAATTCATTGCATAAGTTAGTCATTACTGATTGCTGTTGTTGGGTTTTATGTGTTTGCCTGTCTTTAAAGTTAGCATTAAAAATATTATGAAGGTAAGTGAAGAGAGCTAAATCTATCTCCATCTACTCAGAGAGAATGCTACCATGAAGGAAATTATTGTCTCCTTCCCATGCAGATATCAAAGTGATAATCCTCCTCCGGTGAAATATGCTGCTTTTTGGGTTTTCTTTACCTCTGCTTTACAAGAGTGAAATTCATGTCCCTTCTAGCTAAAAAATAGTTGTGAACTCTGTCTCCTTTTTGTACAGTGAGGAAAATTATTTTGGCAATTTATTTTAACACACTGGCACAACATGAAGGTTAAGTACTAAAGCATTCACCTGTGGACACATCTTACACATTTACTAGCTTGCCTGTCTCTTTAGTCTTTCCTAACATTAATACTAGAACACAGAAGGGTAGCTAGAATGTCATCGTCTCTGCTTAGCTGCCACAAGTATGATGTCTGAAATCAGCTCAGCATGGGGCTCTGATGCAGCTTGGTCCAGAACCACGGGAAATGTCCCAAGCTTAAATGCACCTCCCGAGACAATGAATGAGTGAAAGATTATGATTTTGACAAGGAATTTCCTTCTCACAACTTTTAGCTGTTTTTTTCTGATCCCAGTTTGCAGATGGCTGCACTTTGAGACCTCTGTGAACACCCTTTAGAGCCTGACATAACGTCTTTTTTTTTTTTTTTTTTTTTAGGATAACTTTCTCCTAACTATTTAAAGATTATATTTTATGAATTTTCATCAACACTGATATTTTATTTCTGATGGCAATAAAAACAGATTCTTCATTGCTAAATTCTCTGAAAGGATACTAAAAGCACACCCCTAGTTTGTGACATTTTCCACAGTTCTTCAAATTTCTGAAAAGCTTATTCGTTGATGCTATGTCCTTTCTAGCATCCATCTCCGAAGTCAAATACCCAGAAGCTGGGAAATATAAGATCTAAGGTGGCCTGTTCAAGCTTGTATCAGAAAGCACAAAGGCCAAAGGAAGACAGATATGCATTCTCAACTATGACATTTTCAATTTATCAAATGTTGTATGTGCTTGATGCACAGGATTGGAAGCGATTCTCTGAAACAGCTAGCTTGATCCCATGTTCTCACAAGCAACAGCAACAGGTAACTCCTACCACTGATTAATGCAACTCTACTCAGAAGTTAGTGAGATTTCTCTGTGTGCCATACTGGTAGGTCTTCTCCAATCAGCAAAAACAATTTTTGAAGTTTTGAACTGTGCTGAAGCTGTTTAGCTTGGTTTTGGTTGCCTACTTTACTATCAACCTACCACATCAATATTTTCAACAGAAAACTTACAAGCAGAAATCAGCATCACTTTGAATACTGTTCTAAAATAGAAAAAAAAATCATAGAATCATAGAATGCTTAGGGTTGGAAGGGACCTCTAGAGATCATCTAGTCCAACCCCCCTGCATACACAGCGTCACCTAGAGCACGTGGCACAGGACTGCATCCAAGCGGGTTTTGAAGATCTCCAGAGAAGGAGACTCCACAACCTCTCTGGGCAGCCTGTGAAATCAGAAGAATACATTTTAGCTGAACTTCGTTCAGCTTTAGTGCTAACAATCTGAATATATTGACATTTTAGTCATTTCTTATTGCAGCATCTTAGTAGTAATTCATTACTGCTTATAAAAAAAGCCTTTCAGATATTTAGATAGGAAAATTGAAAGATTTTTTAAATCAAATTAATTCACCTATAACAATTGCTTTCCTTGAAGGCGCTGAAGGAACGAAGTAACACTTCGTTCTCCTCTTATAGGTTTAATAGCTTCTCCCCCTTCTCCCCCACAAGCTCAATGCTAGAACATTTTATCATGTTAATTCTTCCTTTTTTTTTAATTAAAAGTAACCAAGTAACACAAGTAACATAATTGATCAAAACTGAGATCCCACAAGTAATTGAGGTTTTTATATTGATTCTATTCTCATAAAAAATGCCAGAGTGCTGAGAAATACCTGACCAGATTTTATGAAATACTTCAAACTATTTCAACTTTTAAACTTCAATAACTTTTGAGATGTTTTCTTAGTTTCAAATTATAGATTACTGTATTTCCTTAGTCTTATGACTCATATATCTTTAATCCTTTGTACAAATTCTAATGGACGGTGGTCTATTTTCACAAAATCTGAATAATATTTTGACAAATTAAACCATAATAAACTATTAAAGTAGGTAGGACTTGTACATGGTTCCGTATATTTTCCATTGAGGTTTTTAGAGAGTTAAACATGGTCCCCTTAATATTTGCAAAACAAAACACATCCATTACTCACGCAGCTTGGAATTCTATAAAAGATTTGGATTAAGCACATGAAATCTCTATTATCATCAAAGGTCAATAAACTTTAATAATCTACTTTTAAAGTAGTTCGCTGCATGGCAAGTTAATTGCTAAAAAGAAAAAAGTCAACATGTAATAGAGGAGTAACAATTTTTTCAACATATGAGTCATCCTATGGGTAAAAAAAATCTCTATCTTCCAGTAGAAAAAAGTATTTACATATAGGCATTCATTCAAAAATTATTTTAGAACAGCTAATTTTCTTTTATTTTTGTCATAATTTAATGGTGGTATTATACAACAGACAAGCAAGAGTCTATTTTGTTTTCCAATGTGCAGGACACTTGGAAAGCTCTTAAAAAAGAAAAGCAAACTAAAAAAACACAGATATTATTTTCTAAGATTAAATAATAAAGCTGACATTCTTCGAACGTCAGCTCGAAGTCTGACGTTCGAAGTTATCCTATAGTTATTCAATAGTTATCCTATTGAAAGCAGCAGACTATGATCTTGGAGGATAAAAGGAAACTCTTCTTTTTTGGAAAAAATATACCCAATGAATTTGTCACCTCCTCTCTCATGCTCTCATGCCGAAGATGGAAACAAGATATACCTGTCTCTCATTTCTAGTTTATGAGTCTTTTAACCCACTATGAAACTAAACATGAAAAAGACAGACCAAAAAAAAAGTATTTTTCAAATAATTACATGTTTAAAGCTTCCTAAAGAGGAAAAAAAAAAAGGATGCATGAGGGTCATATGCCTCATTAAGTATTTTGCTGCCATACTTCTACAGCAGAACATTCTGCCTCCAAAAACAAATGGAATATTATTTAAAACATAACTCGTAACAGACTGCACCTTGCAAATATGGTACTATTTAACTCACAATATGCCATTTAAGAAAATAGCATTAAGAAATAAGTCTTTCTCTTAAAACAAAATGCTGATGTTACTCTAAATAAGCTAATGAAAGGTTCCAAGTTGACACTCCCAATGATCCCAACAATCTACAAAGCACAGAACAAAATAGGGTAAGCAATAAAAACGCAAAGCCTTTGTACACTTCCCAATATTTCCATTTCACCTCTAGAATAAGGGACTTCTCAAAGGTGAACAATGAAAGGATAACAGCGGCAAGTTGCAATAAAGAAAACCACAGCTGATTATTGCAAAAGAAAATCTCTATGAGGATGTTTCAGCACTGCAACAGCACATCAGAGTAGTTGTGGGACCTCTCAACTTTGGAGGTACTCAGAACTTGAATGTACATGTCCCTGAGCAAGCAGAGCTACCCTAGGTTGATCTTGCTTTGTCAGGAAACTGGACCAGAAAGACTCATTCTTCCTTCTCAAGCTCTTTAGCACCATAACCTTCTTCTGACACTGAGATAAAAACAGTAGCATGCAAAAGCGATGAAGCAGTGGCAAAAAACAAATTTAAGATTTTTTTCAACACAGTTTGTATCTGTACTGGTAGCATTGCCTAGAACTTCACTAACTGTAATAGGCACTTAGAGACCTAAGCTAATGTGTAGGCACCAAGTTATAGACCTGTAAATGTAAATATCATAACTTTAAACTGAATCACATCCCACAGAGTAGATATCTGTAGCTCACATAGCCGTTAAGGGCTTCCTTCATAGCCCACAGAGAAAAACATGGTAATTCATGATTTCAGGTCACGATTCATCCGAACCATGGAGCACACAAGACTTCTGAGTGCTCCCAGGACATGATCAGTTCTCTTGCAGTTAAGGTATTTCCACCACTTGTCTAAATACAACAGGGAAAGCTGTAGTCCTACTGCTACTTTTGATTAAGGATCTCTTAAATCAGACTTACAACCAAATACAAAGAATGTTCCTTGTATGCGGAAGATATATAACACAGCTTGTTTTCTCCTAGGTAAGCAAAAACTGCTTCTTACTTTCTCTAATTGATAGCGTTAGTAGACATCATAAATTCAGTACAGGACTTACTGTAAGTTGCTATAAAGCTAGTATCTATAGGAAAATAGAATATTTTAATGAAATACACCAGGTTTCATGTAAACACCAATATTAACATGTCTTTAAAATTCTGATATGCCATGCCACATGAAATATATAAATTTTTTCAAGGATTTGCTAGAGGACTAACTGTTTCTTGCACTTGTTATACTCTGGTGCCTGACAAGTATTTTACAAGCAGAACTTAGAGGACTCCATTTCCTCTCAGCTATATTATGTTTCCTTGAGTTTTCTTCCTCTTTCTCAACACACACCTTCAGGCTCTGAACTGAAGTCATGCACTAAGATTTGCAGTGTAGGTAAATGGAGCAAAGTTAACTTCAACCTAGCTAGGCTGAATGCTACACATCATGTAGATGTGGAAGAGAATTACTCAAGAAAGCTGTCTGGAACCCTGAACAAATATTTAAGCAGCTGGCCAATCTGAGCTTCATATCTGCAGGGCTGGCAATTTAGCTTGGTTAGGCCTGTACAAACTAAAGTATATTTCTATTTCCAGAAATAAAGTGGAAAGGTTCAGTAACTTAGAACCTCTCAGGAGGTACTTGAGATATTGAAGAAGGAGAATGCTTACCAAATAATCACACATGGAAACACAAGATTGTAGCTACCATTTACACAGAAGTGCAACATTTTTTTATCTTCAGTGTGATGCTTACCTAATATGATGCTTACCTACTAAGAAAAGAAATTTAAATTATGCTTTTCCAATAAAAAGAGAGGGAATATTCTTTTATTTATTTTTTTTTGGTAAGTCAACTTGCAAAACCAGACAACCAAAAACCAAACCAAGCCAAAACCAGTTTGTTACATGCCCTAGATCATACAAGGATCACTAGCAACTGGAAGCAGTTAACTACCACAGGGATGAGATCTGTTAGAAATTATAAACACACATGAGTTTTACAAACTATAATGTCCCCAATTAACAAAGTTTTCTATAGCATCAAAGCTAATAGGTCCAATTTCAACTTTGTTTCATGAAAGTAAATTGATATCTTTTTAATTTCCTTGCTAGCTGAGTCATAAGGACCTCATTTTTTTTTTATCTCTGTGAACTCTCTGCAATTAGAGGCAATGACTAAAATACAGTCTATTTTACACAGCAATTACTTCATGCTGTAAAATAGGTTGCATGGCTGAACAGAGAACATCAAGGAAACTTTTTAGGAATGCAGAGGAAGTACAGACATTAGAAAAATGGATTCCATTTTATATTTACAGGGTGGGACTGGATGTGGGTGTTTCAAAATACTACAAATTGAAGATGGTATTTACTATGGGATCACTTAATGTTCTTGTACAACCAAATTTTGTACCAAGACATTGCTTTGCATGAGAGTATGCATATACTGCAATAACAGGGATTCAGGAAGACAATCCACAAAGAACTCTTCAATTCAGTTATATAATCCAAAATAATTCATACTTATTCAGATATCTTTATTTCCCTTAATGATTTCCTCTCAACCTTTAGTTTTGTATCCACGGCAGACTACTTCAGTACTTCAGAAAATATTAGTTAAACTTTAAAAGTTAAGGACAAAATAAGTACATTACACTGCCTATAAAGAGAGGAGGAAAGCAACAGACCAGTACACTTGCAACAGTCAAATAAACTTGACAGGATTTTTGTCAGTGACCACGAAAAGGTCAGAATTTCACCCAGAACTGCAATGAAAGGGCAGAATTGATCTACTTTAACCTTCTAAAATTAAAACCAATCAACTAGAACTTGCCAACCTAAGTTCCTATCATAGTCAGCAGAAAAAAGGCAGTCCTGGAATTCAGTTCTTCAGAACAAGCAATCTTAGAACTGAAATGCTCTCTGTGTTTCCTGT